>CM050165.1:277657773-278257773 GCA_027410445.1 Discoglossus pictus | reverse complement strand
CCATTGCAACCTTATTTGATGTTGGCAAGTTATAACGACGTTTATCAGTATGTCTGTCTCTTTTAAGCACCATATTAACCTTTGGCATGGGTAATTGATGTATTTGTGCATGAAGTAGTTGTTCATTTTCTACTTCTGCCAATTTTTTGTAAGCTTTACTGTAGGGATTGTTGTCCATAATGTTATTTAGCTCTATAAAAACACTGGGTAAGCATTTTTTATTTTCTTCCATCTGCATACGTTGGTCAACAGCTTCCATTGTATCTAGGACATATAGTTGAGCGAATTTTCTTTGCTCTCCTTCCTCTGGATGTAAATGTGAAGTCCGATGATAAATTTGTCCTTGGACTTTAAAACAGTAAGGAACATGTCCTGGTACATTAGCAGCCAATGTTGCCCCCATAGATGCAAATGATATGGCACTATTGTAGGATCTTATGTTTGTCTTAAAATTTTTGTAATTTGGAAAAGTAGGTTCAGTCATAATATTTTGTAAATAGGTTGGAAATTGTTTCCTTTCTGGAAGTTTGAACTTTCCTTTTTGACAACAACTAATAAATTGTCCATCTCTGGGTCTCTCCTGTTTAAAATAATAAGCCTCACAAAATTGACATTGAGTACTCATGTCCCCACAACTATGAACCTCTACTGCTAAAGACTTGAGTAAAGGACAATTTGCAAAGCATATCAATTGTTGACTTTCATATTCATCAGATGAAAAGTCATGAAATGTATCAACAACAGGTTCTAAATGTTTAGTTTTTTTTGTGGATTTTCTTGCTATATGTTGTCCTTGTTTTGTTGAAATGTCCTGTAAGTTTTTAGTAAGAGTTTGTAAATGCTTTGTTTTTGTAGTTGCTTTTTTTGGTCTGTCTGGACTGGTATCTTGTAAAATGTCATCTGATGTTTTAGGAACAGTTTGTAAATGCTTTATTATGTTTTTATTTTTTTTGGTTGTATCTTTCATTTTTGCAGCTGATATTCTTTTATTTGCAAGTCTTTTGCGTTCTTTTTCTCGTCGAATTTCTTTCTCCTCCGGTGTCTGCTGGGCGGCCCATCTCTCTTGTCTTTCTCTAGTTTGACGTCTTTTCTTCTCTTCTTTGGTCTCGTTATCAGCCATATTAATCTGTAAAGGAAAAAAAATAAATGTAATTGTGTATATTTTAATTTGTAATTCCTGTTAAAGATTCTTGTGCACAATTGGTGAAATAAAAGGCAAATCATTAATGTATCATTTATATTTAGTTAAATTTATAATTCCTGTCCTCACTGGCTAAGAATTTGGCCAATGGAATTCTGCTGTAAATAAGCATGTAACATATTTTTTTTAAATAATGGTTTTATTTATTAAAAACGTTGTTTGTGGATAGATATTTACCACTGCAAAACTTCTTTGCTAAAAAAAAAAGTGATGTGGTTATTGAGCTATGTATTGCATAGTAGCAATTTAAATAGAATAAGGGAGATAGTAAATTCTTATTTTTATTTTTCTGTTGACACGGATGCAACTGAAAGCAGTTTCTTTAGTTTTATACTTTAGTACTTATTATACTGTACCTTGGTTGAAGTGTGATTTAAATCCGAATGTTTGTTGGTCCTCGGTTCAAAATCGTTGTCCAATGGTGTGGTCCTCTGTTGGAAGTCCTCGTCCGATGGTGTGGTCCTGTGGCGATAGCCCTCGTCCGATGTTGTGGTCCTGTGACGGTAGCCCTCGTCCGATGTTGTGGTCCTTTGGTGAAAGTCCTCGTCCGATGGTCTGGTCCTGTGTTGAAATTCCTCGTCTGCTGGTCTGGTCCTGTGTTGAAAGTCCTCGTCCGATGGTCCGGTCCTGTGGAGAAAGTCCTCGTCCGATTGTCTTCACGCAGTATCTGTTGTAATATAAAATAGAAAATGTTGTTTGAGTGAAATGTCTTTTAAATAAGTAAAAAATGTATGAATTTGGCTGTATTGTATCAGTTATGGTTATTTTTTTCTATTTTTTTTTTTTTACTTTCTGTACAATCCCACGACTTTTGTTATTCTTATTTAAGGTTCTAAGGGCCTCATTCTATTAGCGTCCGCAGCCGTTGCGGGGCCGCAAGGACCGGCCGCAAGCTATTCGGCTATTCTATTCCCTTACGGCCGGGGACTCCGGCAGGCTTGCGGCCGGTGCCTTGCTATCTCTTGCGGCCGCTCGCGCCAGAGGAAAGCCTTTGATCTAAAACGGCCGCAAGAGTTTCGGCCGTAAGAAATTCCTATTTGCAATTCAATTGCTCCGGGAAACCTCTCTGCAAGGCTAAAAACGAGCCGCTGCTTACTTGCAGGAAAGAGGTCCCGCTAGCACCAATTAAGCACATAAAATAGCTCAAATAAAGCCATCCTGCACTTTGAGAAGACTATAAAGGGATTTTAGGTGTTAGAAAAAATAGCACATAATTATCCTATACTCAAATCCGTAAAATATATATCCATGTAAAAAGTCCAGAGTGCTTGGAGCACTTCAGACCCGCCCACGCCGCAGCCGGAAAATAAACAGTTAATTTGAACTCGGGTTTGGGCTGATGTGCAAGCTTGAGAGTGGGTTTCTTTTAATCCTCATGTCCCCCAATATGATCCCTAGCATTTACAGAGCTGTACAGTGCAGGCTTGAATTTATTTTTGCGTTTTTATATTTCTGAGATTACGGCCGGTTCCAAGATATGCGGCCGGTCGTAAGAGGAGATCCTTGCGGGGCCGTATAATAGAATCGCGAGTTAACAGAACCCCCGCAAGGAATCGCAGCCTTACGGCCGATTTACGGCCGGTAATAGAATGAGGCCCTAAGTAAGGCTTGTGGGTTGTGATATATTAAATAAGAATATGAATTTATTTTGCTATGTGTTTATGTTAGTTTTTGTACAATCCTGTTTTGTGCGCACCACTTGTGGTATACTTATTTAACCTTTATTGGGATGGTTATAGTTAGTGAAACATGAAATAATATAATTAATGTAGTTTGCTATGTGTTTGTGTTAGTTTTTGACAATCCTGTTTTGTGCGCACCACTTGTGCAAAAGTTATTTATTCTTGATTGTACTGGTTATAGGTTGTTAAACATTAAAGAAGAATGTTAATGTAGTTTCCTATGTGTTTGTGTGATTTTTTGTACAATGCTATTAGGTGCGCAACACTTTTGTTATTCTTATTTTTGCTTCTTTGTAAGGCTTATAGGTTCTTAAACATTCAATAAGAAAGTTAATTTATTTTGCTATGTGTTTGTGTGAGTTTGTTCCAATTCTGTTTTGTGTGTAGCAGTTTGGGTCTCATTCAATTGCGATTTGGCTAATTGAATCGTGCCCTAAATAAGCAAATAGCATATTTTTTTAAAGAAGTTTTTAGTCAGTGAAAAACTTTCTTTTGGATAGATTTTTAGTAACTAAAAACTTATAAAAAAAAAATGTTATGTTCTTATTTATAGCCCTATTCAATTGTGCAAATTGCAATTGAATGAGGGCCTTTGTGTGTACCATATGTTGCATATGTTGCATAGCTTGCCCCTCATTTAATTGCATTTTTTACAATGTAATAGTACTCTAAGGCCGTCATTGAATTGCAATGTTGAAAATTGAATAGAGTTCTAAATAAGCACATCACATATATTTGTTAAAATAGAATAAGGGCCTAAAAGTGCTTATTTATAGCCATATTTAATTGTCCAAAATAGCAATTGAATGAGGGCCTTTGGTTACTGCATTTGTTATATTGTCAGCTCCTCATTCAATTGTGTTTTGACCAATGGAATAGAGCTCAATATCACCACAGAGCATATTTTTTTACCGAATTTTGTATTTAGTGAACTTGTATCCAAAAGCAACGTGTTCAATAAATAAAAAGTTCCTTTAAAAAATATGCTCTGTGCTTATATAGAGCCCTATTGAAATGGGCAAATCACATTTGAGTGAGGCCCTTGGCCATTAAACATATATATGTCCTCATTGAATTGCAATTTTGCCAATTGAAGAGGGCTCTATATAACCACATAACATATTTATTGAGCAAAGTTTTTAGTAACTAAAAAGTTCTGTATAAAAAATATGTTATGTGCTTATATAGAGCCCTATTCAATTGAGCAAGTCGCAATTGAATAAGGCTCATGGTTCTTTCTTTTTTATACTTAAATACTTTACCTTGTTTGAAGTGTCGAATGTCAGAGGGTCCCCTCCTGCCAATCTTAATCCGCCGGTCTTCTTGTAGTGTCTGTTTGAAAAAGAAATTTAAATAGTTATTTGTATATTTATAATTTTTCATCTAGCAAAGCATTGCCTTTTGAGCATGTAATGTCTTGTTGTATCTTACCTCTTCTTCTTTGTTGGTGTTCTTTAAAAGGGATTGTGCTTCACAGTGCACGGTGCAAATTGTTGAGTGACGCTGTTGATGCAGAGTCTGTTTGAATATTAAAAGAAATAGAAAGATTCAGCTTTATATGATGTATTGAATTGAAGTAAATTAATCTCATTTAAATATACTTCTGTAATTATTTTCAATTTACCTTATTTTTTGTTGGGGGCTACACACATATGTCACATACATGAAGCACATTCCATAGTTTAATGTAATTATTTTGTGTACGTGTGACATATCAGTATACATGACTCATATTTAAATGGTTAAATTAACCTTATATTTTTTTTTTCCAACACACATAAATGTGTGTGTGTGAGATGTAACTATAGATGATACACATATATGTGCGTGTGACATATCAGTATACATGACATATAATGTCATTTAAATGTATTTGTTTACTGATTTTGTTTTAAGCTAATTTTGTTGCAGTGGCAATACACATAAATGTGCGTGTCACATGTCACTATACATTATACACATATATGTCCGTGTCACATGTCACTATGAAGGGGCAATACACATAAATGTGCGTGTCACATGTCACTATACATTATACACATATATGTCCGTGTCACATGTCACTATGAAGGGGCAATACACATAAATGTGTGTGTCACATGTCAATATACATGATACACATATATGTCCGTGTCACATGTCACTATGCAGGGGCAATACACATAAATGTGCGTGTCACATGTCACTATACATTCTATACATATATGTGCGTGTCACATGTCACTATACATTATAGACATATATGTGCGTGTCAGATGTCACTATACATTATAGACATATATGTGCGTGTCACATGTCACTATACATAAACCTCTGTTTAATATAGAATTATGGTTTTTTGTTGTTTTGTTAAATGAACCGTATTTTTTTTGTGAGCCTATACACATAAATGTGCCATATATGGCACTACATAAATCCTAGTTTATTTTTTTATTTGTTTGACCTGTCCTGATAATAAAATGTAATATATTATAGCTTACCTCTGTAATTTGCACAATGCAAAGTAGTAAATTAGTAAAGAATTGTCTTCTCAAGTAAAAGCAGCAGTTATCTCAGAAGTCACTCCGTTCATCACCTGAGGAGAAATGTATTTTTTTGTGTCAAATAGGCAGTATTTATAAACTTGTAGAAAGTTCTGGAAAGTGAGACCGTTAGAACGCAATACGCATGCGCTATTTGCGTTCCAGCTTACAATTTGCGTTCCATCCGCCATTTTCTGCGTATTACTGTTCAAAATGGTGTTTAATATGATTGTGATACGTTCCGCATAGTATGTGTTTCATTATTGCGAGTAAGTGTAGTGTAGTTACGTCTGAAGCCTCGTTTTCGTTTTGTTCGTCGGCCATTTTTTCTCTCGCTTAGCGATGGTATTAGTGTCTAAAGTGTTTTATTTTGATTTAAATGTAGGTGTAACTTGTTTTTTTGAGGTGCTGGATGGTTCCTCTTGCTGTAGGTAAGCTTTTTATGTGTTTGTTGTGTGTCTTTCTTAAGTTTTAAATGTTTGTATGTCGGCGTGTTGCGTCCGATGTTTGCGAGGTCGTAATGTGTGGTAACGTGTCTCGTATGGTGTTTGCGTGTGTAGCCTCGTTTTCGTTTTATTCGTCGGCCATTTTTTGTGTCGCTTAACAAATTATATAGGCCCTCATTCAATTGCAATTTGGCCAATTGAATAGGGGTCTAAATAAGCACATAACATATTTTTTTTAAAGAAGTTTTTAGTTAGTAAACATCTATCCAAAAGCAAGGTTTTCACTAACTAAAAACTTCTTTAAAAAAAATATGCTATGTGCTTATTTAGACCCCTATTCAATTTGCCAAATCGCAATTGAATGAGGCCCTTAGTGTGTAAACTCTTTTATTTTGAGTGCAATTAAGTTGTAAGTTGCATTTTTGAGGTCCTGGGTGCTTCCTGTTTGTGTAGGTAAGGTTTTTATGTATGTGCTGTGTGTATGTATTGTGTTTTTAATTTTGTAATGTTCGCGAGTTGCGTCCGAGTGTTGCGAGGCCGTAATGTGTGTGAACGTGTGTCGTATGTTGTTTGCGAGTGTCGTAATGTGTTGCGACGTGAACTTTGCGAGATTCGCAGTTCTTTGGGTTGGGAATTTGTGTTGTGAATTTTGCAAGGGTCGCAGTTGCTGCAACTGAATACCTCGCTTTGCGAGGTCCTCAGGTGCTGGCATGGAGCGTTAGCAACAACTCGTACGCTCACAACTATATATGTAATAGTAAGAGGCAACTAATGGAATTAAAGTTACAACATATTGGATATGCCCCAAGATAATGCACTTGCCTGCCTGTTAAATCCCTATATTTTTGTATTTTATCACATCCACTTTGGCATAAAATGTTCCTTTGAGTTTCCCATTTTTTGAAGAGATCTCTTGGCTCTCCCCAGCTCTTATCTTATTTTCTTTACATCGCAAATTATAGAATGTCTCCTTGTCTCTTCTTGCTATCCTCTGGTAGGTACCTTCTTACCTGAGGGGCTCATCTCCTTGTGCCATATTGTTACATCACTGGTGCGCTTAACCATAAGGTTATCTAGGCAAAGATACTAGAGTGGGTTCCCAGTCCCTTCTCCAGCGGACTTCAATTTGTCTGACTTCTCTGTTATTACCTGCCCATTTTGGGTGACCCTACATGGTATAGCTCACAGCTTCATTGACATTCACAAACCCCTTCACCACAATAACATATTCAGAAGGTATCATCACAGTTAGTGCATCTCAGTTAGATACATCAACAGAAAATGTTATTACTATGTATTCAACCATGCACAAAATATAGCCAGAAGGAATAATGAAGTAATTTTTAGGTGCCACTGACAAAACACGTATATAAACTTGAGGTGCATGAAATAACTAAATATAACAGCTTAATGCAAGGTGGCAGAGGGAGTACATGAATAATTTAGATTTGTCATTGCTTTTAGTTTTTATTAATGCTTATGTAGTATATTTTTACAGTGGACTTTTTAACTCAGTGACAATCACTGTAAGGTGCGTAGGTATTACACGAAACCTCCTCATTACCCAAATGAGTTTCTGCCTGTTTGCATGTGGTTTCTCTCTGTGTGGCCTTGTTGTTTCTCCATTTATATGCTGACTTGATACCAATTTCTCTTTTAATGATTGCATAGATGCTCTGCTGGCTGCAGTTTCTCCCTAATTTCACAGCAGTAGTGAGTTTTGTCTAAACTTGCATTCTGCAAATTAGACTAAACTTGAAACTAACAAAGCATATCAATTTTTTATTGAAAGTGCAGATGATACATGTAAAGCAACTACAACAGAAATCCAGTAGTCAGTAACCCTCCTTACTCCTACACAAATATTAGGATTCAAATATCATATCTAAAGCAATAAGCAGCTATCAGAGGGCCCTATGCTAATCCCTGAAAAAGCAATTGCGAGAAACCTAACTACAGAGTAAACCCTACACACCTATACTAATCACCCATCCTTAAAACATTGTGAGCAAACTGCTACGGCTCACTGTTCCGAGTGATCTTCACTACACAGACGAAAAGCAAGGCATAAATCTCCATTGAGTTTTGCACTGAAAATAAATTACGAGTTACTCCATGACACTCTGACAACCAAACCCTATGCTTATAATATTTTACGAATCACTCACAAATTAGAGCAGTGCAGTAATTGAAAGAACCGAAAGAAAGATTTACGTGTACCAAACACCACTTTCAAGTGCTTTTAAAACCTTTGCTGAGTCTCCCAGAAGCATTTAAAGTGACAGTATAGCACAAAAACACTACAAAATTATGAAATGTCAACATTATTTTACACATAAAAATCTGATATCGACATATGTGTAATAAAAAAATATGATATGTTGGTATTAATCACATTTTGGTTCCCTGGTGGTCCAGTGGTTAGAACTCAGTGTTTCCACTGCTGTCGACCTGGGTTCGATTCCAAATCAGGGATACAAGAGGTCACACCACTCTGAAGCTGAGCAGGGTTGGGCCTGGTCAGTACTGGGATTGGAAACCACCTAGGAATACCAGGAGCTGTATGCTGTGGCCCACTGAAGAAAGAACTGGCAACCCACTCCAGTATCGCTGCCATGAATATCAAGCATGACCATGGACATAAAGATGTTCTGGTGTGTTACGATCCATGAGTTCGGAAACTAATGAACTACGCAAAAAAAAAAAGAAACAAATTCCAGGGTAACAAACAACCCAGTACTCAAGGGGTTAGTACACGTCACAAAACTACATTGCCTAGGAACAAACACTCTAATGCATTGTCTTTAAATATATCATATTTTAACACAAAATAAAAACATCACAATATATTTATTAATAGAAAATAATTACTTTATATATACAGTATCTCACAAAAGTGAGTACACCCCTCACATTTTTGTAAATATTTTATTATATCTTTTCATGTGACAACACTGAAGAAATGACACTCTGCTACAATGTAAAGTAGTGTACAGCCTTTACAATAATAAAAATTTGCTATCCCCTCAAAATAACTCAACACACAGCCATTAATGTCTAAACCGTTGGCAACAAAAGTAAGTACATCCCTAAGTGGAAATGTCCAAATTGGGCCCAACGTGTCAATATTTTGTGTGGACACCATTATTTTCCAGCACTGCCTTAACCTTCATGGGCATGGAGTTGTCCAGAGCTTCACAGGTTGCCACTGGAGTCCTCTTCCACTCCTCCATGATGACATCACAGAGCTGGTGGATGTTAGAGACCTTGCACTCACCCCACCTTCTGTTTGAGGATGCCCTGCAGATGCTCATTAGGGTTTAGGTCTGGTAATATGCTTGGCCAGTCCATCACCTTTACCTCCAGCTTCTTTAGCAAAGCAGTGGCAGTCTTGGAGGTGTGTTTGGGGTCATTATCATGTTGGAATACTGCCCTGTGGGCCAGTACCCGAAGGAAGGGGATCATCCTCTGCCTCAGTATGTCACAGTACATGTTGGCATTCATGGTTCCCTTAATGAACTGTAGCTCCCCAGTGCTGGCAGCACTCATGCAGGTCCAGACCATGACACTACCACCACCAAAAGTATACATCTATAGTGAGAAAAATGTAATTGAAATAAAGCCTAAATGACAGGTAAACAGATAAGGCACAAAGAGCACAAAAACACTCATATGAGAGGAAACCCTCAGTTTCAACATAAGCAGTGATGCAGAGAGAGTGGAGGCAGCATCTGACATCAGCAGGTAATTACATATAGGGGCAATCAACACAACATATTATAGAAAACATATATACACATAAAGACATGTGTATATATGTTTGGTCTGGGCCTGCATTAAGTGCCAAATAATATTGCAATGTCATCATTTTGTAGTGCTTTTTGTGCTATACTGTCACTGTAAATGCTTCTAGGAGACTCAGCATCGCCTGGCGAGCCTCGCGCAGCGAGGCGAGCCGTTAAACCTTACCACTTTGCTGATCGTACCACTTTGGCAATGAGCGCCGCAGGCGCTCATTGCAGGCTGGCCTCGCATAGCGAGGCGAGCCGTTAAACCGTAGCACTTAGAAAAAAAATACGAGGTGAAAAAAATTACGAGATAAGCGGTGGAACAAAAACAGTAAAAAAAACACTAAATACACACACAAAAATAAAATAAAGGTCACTTACAGCATGGGGAACCAGGCAGGACGTCTGGAAGTGAGTTGGAACTGCAATTTACATCGATTTAGCAGAGTTACAAAGATCGAAAATCGGCTAAGCGAGAAAAAAAGGGCCGCCGAAAAAAATGAAAACGAGGCTATACTACTACGGACTGCATAAAACACAGCCACAGACGTATGTGTTCGAAAAGCAACGAGATAAAGGATGCGGATTAACCGCACAATGAGTAAAAAGACAGTAGCGAGTACATTTTACGAAACGATATTACCGATTTACGCATTAACACAGATTTCCTGCCTTTGTCTCGCGCCACATAGGATTTCCCGCCGAAAACAACGCATTTGGCTCGTGCAACTGCGGATTTCCCGCCTAAAACAATGCATTTGTCTCGCACACAAAGCCTATATATAGGGCACACTTCACACATAACTGACACTTTCTCCTCAGGTGATGACAGTCTGACTGGATGTTTTCTGATGCCGGGAAATCTCAAGAGATTGTTAGCTCTTCAGTATACTGCTTCAGCATTATTACATTAAAAAAGGTAAATATATAATTTAGAATTATTAATTAATAAATTGGTACTTACTTAATAAATAATAAATAAGAAATTTTATTAATAGAAAAATAATATTGTGCTTACCTGTGTGAAACAATTGTTAATAACATTCATAATGTAGATTAATTAATTAATTTATCATTAATATCAAAATTAGTTAACGTTTAAGAATGTGAATACAAAAGCAACACATTGATTCATTAATTATTAATGTACATTAATTTAAGAATTATTTTGTTATATGTCGTGATTACCTGTGTGAAACAATTGTTAATAACATTCATAATGTACATTAATTAATTAGGAACACATTGATTCATTAATTATTAATGTACATTAATTTAAGAATTATTTTGTGATATATCGTGATTACCTGTGTGAAACAATTGTTAATAACATTCATAATGTACATTAATTAATTAATTAATGATTAATATCAAAATTAATTAACGATTAAGAATGTGAATAAAAAAGCAACATATTTATTAATTAATTATTAATGTACATTAATTTAATAATTATTTTGGTATATATCGTGATTACCTGTGGGAAAGAATTGTAAATAACATTCATAATGTATCATTACTAAGCATTAATATTAAAAAAGGTTAACGTTTAAGAATGTGCATAAAAAAAGGAACACGTTGATTAATTAATTATTAAAGTATGTACATTATTTAAATAATTCAGTTCTTATATATTTTGTATAAAATAAACCAAAAAAAAAAATGTAAAGCCTTTATACTTATGCTTACATGTTGATGTTAGATTTAGTCACACATTACTTTAATATTAATGAACATTAATTGATTCTTAGTTCATTAGTAATGTACATTATTTTAAGAATTCAGTTGTAACATACTCATTTCAAAATACCACTCAAAAAAAAATAAAGGGAACAGACTCATGCTTATGTCTTGACGTTATATTTAGTCAGACATTAATTTAAGATTAATACAGATTAATTGATTCTTATTTAAAGACTAACAGTACTATTGAGTGTATGTTTATAATCTATGCTTTCATATGTGTGTTCATGCTGATTGATTGATATATTTATTTCATGTTTTTAATATATGCAAAAATAGGTATGTTAAGCCTCATTGATTAATACAGATGAAGTAACATATTATACATTAATTTGACTATTTTGTATAATTGCAGTGAACTGTAGCTGAATGACCAGAGATAGTGACGTTTGCACACATTGGACATCATAAGGATAATTTGGACAGGTACAGAATTTTAACTATATTACAAGATATTAAAAAATATGATTTTAGGTTTTTAATGTAGCCAAATATATGTCTGTTGATGTTCATTTAATGATATCGATGAAGCAAAAGTTTAAAAATATTATCTATTTGATTTTACAGTTTATTTGGATCTGCAAGGGAATAAACAGACAGCGTGACGTTTGCAGCCTTTGAACAACATCAACATCATACTCACAGGTATAAAATTTAATTTTGTAGTGATGCATAGAAAAAGGCTATATATATTATATATTTGGTGAAAATTGAAATTTATTGAAAATGGATAGTACTTATTGAGTCATTAATGTATGATATTTAGTCAAAATTTGAAAAAAGTTGAGAAGACAATACTAATTAATAATAATATTTAAAGAAAATAAGAAGCTTCCAACACTTGCAAAAAAAAAAAAAAGGATGGTATGCTGTGAATTCAATCAAGAAGGAATGTCATTGAAGGATTAACAATATAAAGATAGATATGTGCAGCTATTTACGATTTCATATATGTCAATAAAATACTTTGAAAAATGGTTTCATTTCTTTCAGACTAAAGTGCAACAATTGAAAATGTTTTATTAGTTTATTCATCTACTTTAATCGAACAGTACAAAAAGGAAAAAAAATTTATACAAAACAAAGAACAAACAATAATTACATCTCTATTTACAATTACAGATTAAAATGGCGGAGAATGGAGAAGACAAAATTGTACGCAAAAGAAGATTGGCAAGGGAAAGGAAGCAAAGGTGGAGAGATGCTCAGAAACCGCTTGCGAGAAGAAGATCGACAGAGACTTTTAAATAAAAGAAAGATGAGTAAGAAAGCTGCAAGTGAGTGTGTTGGGGCTTCCAAGAAACGTAAAAGTAAACAAAAACATCTCTGTGAACCATTGTCCAATGATTCTAATTTGCAGAATGATTTAAATGTAGACACACAAGAAAAAAATGTACATATAGAATGTGGGTCTGATATCTATGTTGAAGAAATGCATGATAATGTGTTTACTACTGCAGTACAAGTAGATACTCATTATTGTGGGTTACTTAATGTGGTTTGTCAGTTTTGTGGGGCCTATCATTTTATAAAGGAAAGACCTACTGACGGAAATTTCATTAGTTGCTGTCAGAAAGGAAAGGTGAAAACTTCCACTCCAACATTTCCAAATTATAATAATTTCAAACAAAACATAAGGTCTTATAACAGTGCAATTTCATTTGCTTCAATGGGTGAAACATTAGCAGAAAATGTACCAGGACATGGTCCTTACTGTTTCAGAGTTCAAGGTCAAATATACCACCGAACTTCACATTTACACCCACAAGAAGGACAGCAAAGGAAATTTACACAGTTATATGTCTTAGATACGATGGAAGCTGTGGAACAAAGAATGACACTTCCAGAAAATAGACAGTGTTTGCGCATAGTCTTTGAACAGCTGGAAAAAATTATGCAAAAAAACCCATATAGTCAAGCATACAAACAATTAGCACAGCTTGAAAAAGAACAACAGGAACATGCTGAAAGACATCAATTGCCTGCACCAAGAGTCAATATGGTGTTAAAAAGAGATAGCAACACTGATCAAAGAAGATATAATTTACCTACTGTAAATGAGGTTGCCATGGTGTTTAAAAATGAAGATGGTGAACCACCTTTTCAGCGGGATATTAGAATATATCCACGCAATGAAGAACAACCATTTATCAACATCAATATATTAAGCTGTAATTTAGATCCAATGACATATCCCATTTTCTTTCCAAATGGGGAACCAGGATGGGAACCAAAATTACAATTGGAAAGTTATCCCAATACTAAACTTCGTATTAGATCTAATATTTCCATGCTGGAATATAAAGTGGCACAAACTGCTATCCGTGATTGTTTTAATCCAATTTTACATGGAGGAAAACTCACTCAACAATGCATTATTGATTCATATTTACAAGTTAAAGCCAATAATCTAAATTTCATTAAATATCGACAAAATAAATTACGGATAGAACAGTATTGTGGATTCATGGATTATGTGGCAGATTTAGCTTCCAACAGAGACATTCCAGCTGGAAGAGCAATTATTTTGCCATCCTCTTTCCAAGGATCTCCTCGCAATATGCGAGAAAGGTATAATGATGCCATGGCTATTGTTACAAAATTTGGAAAACCAGATTTATTTATTACATTCACGTGTAATCCACAATGGCCAGAGATCAAGGAAGTTTATGATACATTCCTATTAGCTACAAGACATCAAAATTTCATAGCTGATGATACAGAATGGGAGAGGTGTCTGGAAGAAGCAGCACTATGTCAAATGCCTAAGCAAATGAGACAACAATTTGCATTCATTTGTATATTTTGCAATGTACCTGATGCTTTCAATTTGTGGGAAACATTTAAATTAAACATGTCAGAAGATTTCTTGAAACGTTACAGAGAACCAATAGCTCTGTTAAAAACATTGATGGAAATCCAAGAAATATTGTTGGGTCATGGATTAAATTGTGCAAGTTTTAATTTACCAGATCCAGGACTTATAGATAACATCAATTTTGATGATTATGACACTGAACTTCAAAAACAAAAAACCCAAGAAAAACTGGCAACTTTAAATAATTTACAGTTAGAAGCATTTCATGCCACCACAAATGCTACAGATGATGAAATGGTCAAAGACCGGTATATCTATCAAGACGGACCAGGTGGATCAGGAAAAACTTATCTGTACAATTGTTTGATGAGTTATATTCGATCACAGGGTCAGATAGCTATGCCATTTGCAACAACTGGAATTGCTGCACTTTTGTTAGATGGTGGTAGAACTGTGCATAGTGGATTTAAGCTGCCAGTTCCCATTTTGGAAACATCAGTGTCAGATATTCGACTCAATTCCATACAAGCAAAAAAAATTAAACTAACTAAACTAATTATCATAGACGAGGCAACAATGATGTCATGTCATGCACTGCAATGTATTCACAGATTCTTAAAAGAAGTGATGGATAATAAGTTGCCATTTGGTGGAAAGGTGATGCTGTTAGGAGGCGATTTTAGGCAAACATTGCCTGTTGTGCCACACGGAAATAGAACAGAGATCATTGAAACATGTATCAAGACCAGTAAACTGTGGCAAATATTTACATATTAGAATTAAATATGAGATCTGAAGGCCAAAATGAATTCAATGACTGGCTCATTAAAATCGGAGATGGAAAACATCCAGAAATACAGCATTTATCAAATGATACCATTGAAATTCCATCAGAAATGGTTTGCAATGAATCACTCATATCAGCCATATTTCTAAACACTCTTAATAATGAGGATTACACAGACATTGCAAACAAAGTGATATTAACATCAAAAAATATCGATGCCTTGAATGTAAATAACGAAATTTTAAAATACATCAATGCACCACAAAAGAATTATTACAGTGCAGATTCTATTCTGTCAGATGATAAAGACAGTAAATCGAATTTTAGTATCGAATTTATTAATTCGTTAACACCATCTTGAATGCCCCCACATATTTTACAATTGAAAAAAGGCGCAATTGTTATGTTATTGCGAAATATGAATCCAAAAAAAGGACTTTGTAATGGGACCCGATTAATTGTGCATGAGTTAAAAGATCATTTTATACATGCAGAAATTATAACTGGTACCCATAAAGGTGAACGAGTTTTTATACCAAGAATTGATTTAGCTCCAAGTGAGAGTGGTTTGCCCTTTGTCCTTCAACGGAGACAATTTCCAGTTATCATGGCATTTGCTATGACCATTAATAAATCCCAAGGACAAACTTTTAAGTCAGTTGGGATTTTTTTAAAGGAACCAGTTTTTGCACATGGACAACTCTATGTGGCTTTTTCAAGGTGCACTAATCCAAAAGAAATTAAAGTGCATGTTGAAGAAAACGAAACTCAAGGTCATTTATTGGACGATGGATGTGTTTACACCAAAAACATTGTCTACTATGAGGTGTTGGAAAGATAGAAGACAATGGTTTCATTTTAATGCCAACATTTTATGGGACTCAATATGATTGCACAAAAACAATATTTCACGTAAAACATCTAGAATGGACAAAAAAACATAGAGAACAGTGGTTTGACTTCCAGTACTAAATTAAAGTACTCTGGGACTCTTTAAATAGGGGACCACTATTTTACTTATGAAAATATATGTGATATTTACAGAATGGACTAAATGAAAAAAACAAAAACATTTTTTTTTAAAAACAACAGTAAAATATCCTTAAACAGATTGGAATGGGTTCAAAGTTTTATATTTACATGATTGGCCCCACAAAACAATTCACTGATTTTTTCAGAATTTACAAGAGTTAAATGTTATTGTTTGAAGTTACAATTTCAGATGTTAAATATGTGTTTTTGGAATGTTTAAAAAAGTTTGGTAAATATATATGTGGTATAGTCAAATATGTATTGTTAGTATAAAGTTGAAGTATTTAATAATAATTGGAAATGTATTATTTAAAGACAAAGTGTTGATTCAGGGAGAAATCCGATCGCCAGTTAATGGGGTCAGGAAGGAATTAATTTTTTTCCCTCTTTGATACAATTGGACAAGTTTCAATAGGGGGGTTTTATTGTTTGCCTTCCTCTGGATTCAATGCTAATTTAGTTTAACAAGAGTTTAACAAATATGTTACAAATGATAAAAAGCATGTTATTGTTAAAACAATTTACTTACTCTAAGTTAATAAAGTCCACAGTTACTCAGTGATAAATATGTTTTGAAAAGTGTTAGTATTGTTAACAAAATGTTGAATGAATGTTTCATATACAAGTTGCATGTTACAAAGTTTAATGTTTGGGAAATATAAGTTGAAAGTTACAAAAATAAAAAGTTAAAAAATATTATGTGTTTTTATTTTTAGAAAAAAAATAAGGGACAAATGTAGGTGACTCATTTTGTGTTGCAAACAAATTTCACAACATTTAAATTTTATTGACCGTCATTTTTTGACGGGCAAGTCGCTAGTATTTATATATTAGTACACAGATCATACATATAAAGCTGTTTGCCACACAATGCGAGGCTATGGGCCCTCAGAGCACCTTCGGCGATCATTACAAGCCTCTCCCACTGCCTCTCCCACTGTGGTGTGTGTGAGTGTGTAAGTTAATTTGAGGCATATTTGTTGTTTTTTTCATGTCTTTTCAGTTGCATGGTTCAGGCGTTAAAGACGTAATTTTGCGAAGCGCACAGTGCATGTACGGGTTTTGGCCCTAAGCCGTATTGGTCATAAGTCCCGCATGCCTCAACTGCTCGCCTCGCAATTCAATGAGCCCCTTTGGCGCTCATTGAAGCCTAAGTCCTATGTGCCTCAACTGCTCACTTCGTGAGGCTTGCAGTGCAATGAGCGCCTTTGTCGCTCATTGCAGCCTGTTCCGCATGCTTCAACTGCTCACCTCACTTCTTGAGGCTTGCAGTGCAATGAGCACCTTTGGCGCTCATTGCAGCCTAAGTCCTGCATGATCGATGGCTCGCCTTGCTTTGCAAGGCTTGCAAAGCGTTACCAACATTGTAACCATTCCGGACACTGACAACTACAAATAGTAAATAAATAGTTCATCTGTGTTCACATTAGAATGTCTTAAGCAAGTTAAAAAAAACTGCTTTCAGCTCAGAATTCCAAGAAAAACAGTTATTACATGCAAATGTGCCCACAAATGCCTCACTCTTCAAACGATAGCCATTTTCAAACATGGTTTCCTTTAGGCTTATGCCTGCTGTGTTACATAGGTTTAATGCAAAGCCAAGGCTGGATTTTACACAATACGAAAATCCCATCCATGTACAGCTGTTTCAAGTTTACTGGCTATCATCAGCATGGAGCGGGACCTCAGCTTGTGTTGTGGATCTTATGAGTAGATAGTTCACCACAACAATCATTTAATATAAGGTGGGCAAAAGAGCGATAGAAGACCTCCACGGTACAGTAGTACAGTAAATAAATAGTACATATGTGTTCACATTTGAATGTTAAATAACTGCTTCCAGCCCAGAATTCAGAGAAAAACAGTTATTACACTGCATTCTGGGAAGCCGAGCTGGGACATGCAAATGTGCCCACAAATGCCTCACTCTTTAACTCATAGCCATTTTCAAACATGGTTTCCTTTAAGCTTATGCCTACTGTATTACTCAGGTTTAATGCAAAGCCAAGGCTGGATATATACAGTATCTCACAAAAGTGAGTACACCCCTCACATTTTTGTAAACATTTTACTATATCTTTGCATGTGACAACACTGAAGAAATTACACTGCTACAATGTAAAGTTGTAAGTGTATAGCCTATATAACAGTGTAAATTTGCTGTACACTCAAAATAACTTGACACACAGACATTAATGTCTAAACCGTTGGCAACAAAAGTGAGTACACCCTAAGCGAAAATGTCCAAATTGGGCCCAAAGTGTCAATATTTTGTGTGGCCACCATTATTTCCCAGCATTGTCTTAACCCTCATGGGCATGGAGTTCACCAGAGCTTCACCGGTTGCCACCGGAGTCCTCTTCCACTCCTCCATAATGACATCACAGAGCTGGTGGATGTTAGAGACCTTGCACTCCCCCACCTTCCATTTGAGGATGCCCCACAGATGCTCAATAGGGTTTAGGTCTGGAGACATGCTTGGCCAGTCCATCTCCTTTACCTTCAGCTTCTTTAGCAAGGCAGTGGTTATCTTGGAAGTGTGTTTGGGGTCGTTATCATGTTGGAATACTGCCCTGCGGCCCAGTCTCCAAAGGGAGGGGATCATGCTCTGCTTCAGTATGTCACAGTACATGTTAGCATTAATGGTTCCCTCAATGAACTGTAGCTCCCCAGTGCTGGCTGCACTCATGTATATGTATACATACACCTATACACAGATCTACATATATATATGCATTTCAAAAATATTCACCCTCTTGACTTTTTAACCTATTTTGTTACATTACAGCATTAAGTTTAATGTTTTTTTAATCTGAATCTTATGTGATGGATCAGAACACATTAGTCTAAGTTGGTGAAGTGAAATGAAAAAAATATATACATAAAACTTTTTTTTAGAAATAGAAAACAGAAAATGGGCATGTGTTTATGTTTTCACCCCCTTTGTCATGAAGCCCATAAAAAGCTCTAGTACAACCAATTACTTTCAGATGTCACATAATTAGTGAAATAATGTTCACCTGTGTGCAATCTAAGTGTCACATCATCTGTCATTACATATACACACCTTTTTTGAAAGGCCCCAGTGGCTGCAACACCTAACCAAGAGGAACCACTAACCAAACACTGCCATGAAGACCAAGGAACTCTCCAAACAAGTAAGGGACAATGTTGTTGAGAAGTCAGGGTAAGGTTATAAAAAAAACATCGAAATCTTTAATGATCCCCAGGAATACCATCAATTCTATTATAACTAAATGGAAAGAACATGGCACAATAGCAAACCTGCCAAGAGACAGCCGCCCACCAAAACTCATGAATCAGGCAAGGAGGGCATTAATCAGAGAGGCAGCACAGAGACCTAAGGTAACCCTGGAGGAGCTGCAGAGTTCCACAGCAGAGACTTGAGTATCTGTAATAAGCTGTACGCTCCATAGAGTTGGGCTTTATGGCAGAGTGGCCAGAAGAAAGCCATTACTTTCAGCAAAAAACAAAATGGCACATTTGTGAGACTCCCACAATGTATGGAGGAAAGTGCTCTGGTCTGATCATACTAAAATTGAAGTTTTCAGCCATCAACGAAAACGCTATGTCTGGCGCAAACCCAACACATCCCATCACCCAAAGAACACCATCCCCACAGTGAAACATGGTGGTGGCAGCATCATGCTGTAAGGATGTTTTTTTAGCAGCCGGGACTGGGAAACTAGTCAGAGTTGAGGGAAAGATAGATGGTGCTAAATACAGGGATATTCTTTAGCAAAACCTGTACCACTCTGTGTGTGATTTGAGGCTAGGATGGAGTTTCACCTTCCAGCAGGACAATGACCCCAAACACACTGCTAAAGCAACACTTGAGTGGTTTAAGGGGAAACATGTAAATGTGTTGGAATGGCCTAGTCAAAGCCCAGACCTTAGTCAAATAGAAAATCTGAGGTCAGACTTAAAGATTGCTGTTCACAAGCACAAACCATCCAACTTGAAGGAGCTAGAGCAGTTTTGCAAGGAGGAATGGGCAAAAGTCCCAGTGGTAAGATGTGGCAAGCTCATAGAGACTTATCCAAAACGACTTGGAGACTTGGAGGTGTGATTACCGCAAAAGGTGGCTCTACAAAGTACTGACTTTAGGGGGGGGGTAAATATATATATATTATATATATATATATATATATATATATATATATATATATATATATATATATATAATTTGTTTGTCCATTGTCCCCCCCAGATTTTTTTGGGTTCCTACGCCCTTGGTTTCAAGTATATTTCTCAAAACACCTGCCTCCCAAGCTTGGACATAAACCTGTGCAAGGATAGTACCTCATTCATCAATGGAAATAAATTGAAGACAATGACTTTGATATATACACCCAAGTTTTGCAGCTTTAAGACTTTGATGCATAACCTTGGCATGTGGTAAGAGTATATAGACACTATTAAGCATTTATGATATCCAGTAGGCATTAATACACAACAAAAACAACTCACAAGGAAGAATATTACTAGGAAACAGTGCCAATTTATTTCTACTAGTGTAATAGCTGTCACAGCAAACTATAATTCATGTTTCATTTCTTGCTTCATCTCTTTCTGTTACTGTTGCAGCAAGCATTTCTACACTGCACTGTGATTTATTTATCATGGCAAAGGAAAGCATTCTTTATGCAGTGCAATTTATTTTATTATATTTCTTACTTGCAGCTGGGTTAAAAGTAAGAGGCTTGTTATTTAAATACCTCACATCAAATGCAGATTGTTAGCCAAGAAGATTTATGCTACTGTTTCCGTCCTGGAGATTTCTGACAGAAAGGAAACAGAAGCTTTGAAATTACAACAATACAACGTAGCTCTAGTTGGAGTACGAGGATGAGACGAGAAGAATTTAAACGTTAAATGAATATTAATTTGTACAATAAGCATAAGAAAAAACATAAACACAATCATTATAATAAGCTCTGGTCTGTTATTTTAAGTTTGTTGCGATTATTTCCCCAAAATGGTTATATGATTTATAGGATTGCAAGTTTCTATCAAGAGTGTTCACTTCCTGGACATAACTCTGCAAATACATGGCTATACTAACTAAGGTGACATGACTTGGCAAGACATCTCCATTTCCTATTCCTTTTTAAGCATCGTCTTTTGCTCGTTGGGAAGCTTTGGATAGTTCTCTCACTTCAAAAGGAGGATTCAAAGGATAATGTGCAGGTAACGATTCTGTCTAGCAGTTATTGAAAATGATAAAGGATCTCGGAACTTGTGGAAAATCAAGTAGAGAAGCTGTAAAACTGTTTTCATTTGATGCTTTTCTCTCTGTTTTGACCACAATTACCCCGTTATTCACTTATCTTTTTAACTCTCTTTCCACTGAATTACTGAAACAGCTAGTCTACCCACTTTACTCACTTCTTAACAAACAATTCCTATCACGACCCATTACAATCTGGTTTCCTTCTGCAACTCTCAACAGAAACTGTTCTCATCAAGGTAACAAATGATCTAGAGACTGCTATATCCAAGGAACATCCACCTTATTAATTTTTTAACAAACAATTTCATGGAATGATGGACCTGTAAGCCTTACTTCTGTAGTGGAAAGCTTTTAGAAGGGTTAATAAGGGATAGTATATAAGATTATGTCAGTTTGAACAAGATAATAAGTCGGATTTATGAGGGATAGGCCATGCCAAACAAATCTAATAAGTTTCTATCTGGAGGTTAGTGTGAATGTGGATCAAAGCAGCTCAATGAATGTAGTATTTTGGGATTTTACAAAGGCTTTTAATACAGTGCAACATGGAAGACTACTGTGCAAGCTAAGGGATGCAGAAATTGCAGTAAGTATCTGCTCATGGCTAAAAGCTGGCTAAAAGACAGGAAGCAAAGGGTTGTTGTAAATGGAGCCTACTCAGATTGGACTAATGTGGTAAGTGGGGTTCCTCAAAGTTCAGTATTAGGTCCTCTACTTTTTAACATATTTATTAATGACTTGAAAAAATAGCCTGGAAAATATTTTCTCAATTTTTGCTGATGACACTAAGTTGTGCAAGGTATTTAAATCAGACAAAATGGATTTGCATAAATTAAAGAAATGGGCATCTAAATGGCAGAGCAGATTTAATATGAATAACTGTAAAGTTATGCATTTGGGAAGGAAACATTGCTATGCAATTTATAATCTTAATGGAACAAATCTATGGAGCAAATCGGTAGTAACAGATATTGAGTGTTCAATGCCAAGCAGCATCTGCAAAGGCAAGTAAGATATCTGCATGCCTTAAATAGGTTATAGAAGCAAGGGAAACAAATATAATGCTGCCACTATACAAATCCCTAGTTTGGAATTTGGAGTACAATATTGGGCACCAATTAATAAAAAGGTGATTTTAAGGCTGGAAAAAGTACAGAGAAGGGCTACAAAAATAATAAGGGGAATGGGGGGCTAAGCTATGAAGAAAGACTAACAAAATTAACATAGAAAAAAATGTCTAAGAGGGGATATGATTACCTTATCTAAAGATATATTCAGGGTCAATATACAGCTTTATTAAGTGATCTTTTTGGGCTAAGAGGTTTTCAACCGACAAGAGGAGATCTCCTAAGGTTGGAAGGAAAAAGATTCCATCATAAAAGAAAAGGAGGTGGTGACAGAATATTTGATAGATAAATTTAAAAATGGGATTGGATATATTTTTGAATAAAAAGGGCATTCAGGGTTATCCTGAATAACTAGAGAGGAAGTACTGATCCAGGAAGGAATCCGATTGCCAGTATCTGGTGTCAAGAAGGAATTTTATATTTTTCCCCTTTTAAGACAATTTTCAATGGATTTTTTTCTGTTTGCCTTCCTCTGGATCATTTATCAAATAATCCACATATTACAAAAATCAGAGGAGATCAAACAATATTGAATCTGATGGAATGAAAGTCTTTTTTCAACCCCAATTACTATGTAGTTATGTAACATTCTAATTCCTAACTCAACCCACTACAATCTGGCTTACTTCCCCAACTTTCAACTGAAACTGTTCTCACCATGGTAACAAATAAGCCAGAGACTGCTATATCCAGGGGACACTTCTTCATACTATAACTTACTGACCTGCTGTTCCCACCCACACAGTTACTCCACTCACTAGGCCTCCATGGCATTGCTCTTGCATGGTTTGAGCCCTATCTCTCTATTCAGTGTCTCCCTCCATGGCAAATCCTCCCTTCCACTTCCCTGTCCATTGGATTACACCCAGTCTCAATGCAGGGTCCATTGCTTTTCTCTCTCTTTCCTTTTTTGCCAAACTTATCAGTTCCAAATTATTTCAGTGCCATCTTTATACTATTGAAACCTATTGCTCCTCTTCAGATCTATCCTTCACCTTACTAGTTCCTGTCTAAAACATGTCTTTCACATATTACCTACTGGAAAGCCTCCTGACATCTAAAAGTTAACATCTCCAAGAAGGAGCTGTTACTTAATCCACCTTACCCTCCACCTCTGTACCTTCCCACTGTCTTACTGTAGAAAACACAAAATCACCCCCACATTTCAAGTTAGATGTCTTGGTATAACACTTGACTCCAACCTCTCATCCTATTGCTCACCAAATCTAGCTGTCTCCACCTCCTCTAAGAGATTACAAAGACATGAATCCACACTGTCATAATGTCCCATCTTGACTGTTGCATCTCCAGCCTAATTGGATTTTTATTAAACTGCCTATTGCCTCTCCAATTTATCCTGAATGCTTCAGACCCCTCCAGGTCACCCAACAATCATCATATGCTACTTCCAGTCCCTGCACTGGCTACCCATTTTTCAATAATAATATTCACTTATACCAACCTATATCTTAACTCTTATCTCCAAAAGATAAAATAATAATAATAATCCTTAATATTAATAATAACACTTAATACACTGAAATTATATACTTTTGTTTATTGCATGCTACCAAAAAGTTTTGATGAAAATCCATTTGCACATTGTTTTTTAACAAAACCTCCATGTAACACAGGACTGTATTATACTCTTCTTAATCATATATCATGCTGTATGACTGAAGAAGCTGTGATATCAAAGTAAACATTTATTCAACTTTAGTCCATGCAAAGTTATACCATAACCATATAGTAAGTCTGGTATTTTCAGAGTGTATAGTGACAGGGGCCTGGCAAGGTGACATGACTAGTCTCTGTTGTAGTCAATCTGTAGAATTCACAATGATGTTTAGGCATCTGTCTCTTTATAGTACCTATTAAGGTTGGTTCGTTCTCTGATGAGCACCTCTGACTTTGTTGTTTTGTATATGCAAATTACCTTTTGGGTTTTTTCTCCCTAAGGGTAATAGGGGACTCCAGACGTGGACCCCTTGCTCACTGTGCCTTAGGGAGTTCAGCTGCACCTCACTGACGAGGCCCATAAAGGCCGAAACGCATCTGGGGTTTGCTGTTTCTCCTCTTCAGGGTAGAATTGCCTGGTATTTCGGGGCTGGGTCACTCTTTTGAGTGGGACCAGACTGATATATTACAGGATATTTCTCCCTGTGAAGGGCACAAGTGAGTTAAAAGAGGTTGCTCTCAGAGTGGCTTATCATGGCTATAGAACTAACCTATTAAGGTTGGTTCGTTCTCTGATGAGCACCTCTGACTTTTTTGTTCTTTATAGTACTACAGTCCTGGCAATCTGGTTTTACAACTTTTAAATCTGAATTATTAAAAGCAAAATAATGAGCTTGCTGAAAACTTCATTTTGGAAATGGTATACTATTAGTGAAGCAGACCTACCCCATTAAAAAGTTTGCAAACTCTTCAGGGATCTGAAAACATTTTCTAATAGCTAGTCGCAAATGCCTCAAAGTCACAAATTTGGCTGCGGGTGTTATTTTTTAAATAAATATTTAGATGTACTCCATTAAATCCAGCTGAACTTGTAAACCCTGCATTTTTAAGTTGGATTTCAGGGGATGTGATCATATGATTTACTTCTTAGACACAGCCAATAGTAAATGAGACCATCATCATGACATCAGTAAAACCTGTTTTATGAAAAGAAGGAAAGGCTCAGATAATGTGAGAAAATTGCTGAACTTAATAGCATATGCTAAAAATAAGAAAATCCCAACGCTTGCCCTGTCTCTGGAACCTGAAAAGGCATTCGTCAGGGCAAACTGGGAATTCATTAATCTTGTGTTGAGTAAGTTTGGACTTGGGAATTTTGGCACACAGGTGATTAAAGCCTTGGCTTATGTATTAGGTTCTGGCTATGAATCAGAACAATTTAGAATAAATTAAATATATTGAATAAAAAATGGTACCAGAAAGGGTTCCCCCTTTCTCCTCTGGTTTTTGCGCTGGTCATAGAACCATTAACAATATTGATAAGAAATACTGAGCAAATTGAAGGTTTAGAGACCAGAAATACCATTAATAATGAAACCATGTTTGTAGCCGATGTTGTGGTGACCATTGCTAATCCATTTAAATCTCTCACTTAAATCTCTATTTATTTGAATTTATAAATGAATACGGTAACATGTCTTATTACATATTAAACTCATTAAAAACAGAGGTATTATCAATTAATATAGATTTCGAAAAAAGATCTTGTCTCAGAGAGAATTATCCTTTTAATTGGCAACAAAACGGGTTTAACCACCTAGGTATAGAAATATCCTCCAATTTTTACCAATTAATTAGGCAAAATTATGATAAAGTATACAAACAAATTGGGGATATACTGAAAGATTGGTCAAAATTAAATTTGTCATGGTCTGGTAGAATATCTGTGATATAAATGTCAATACTACCCAAAATTACCTGCTTACCTGCTTGCATTTCTTTGGAAACCCCTCCAAAGATATTGTCAACATTCCGAACTCTAATAAATGATTTTATGAATAACAACAAAATACAAAGGATAATATTGGACATACTACAAAGAAACTGTGAGAAAGGTGGTTTAGCTGTTCCAAATATTCTGGAATATGCTGAAGCTGTAAGATTGACTAAAATTTTGTCTTGGTGTAATACCAAAGACATGATAAAATATAACATAATTGAAAAAGATTGTACAGAATATCAAAAACTAGTGTACTTAATTTGGAGTAAAGATAAAGATAAAAAGGACATAAAAACACCTTCTAAAGTGAAACATTTTCTGGTAAAGTTTAGTAAAATTAACTTGGAGAGATGGAACCATAAGAGGTTAGTAGATTTGCAGCCCTATTAAATTCTCTCAATGTGTAAAACCATAGCCCGTAACGTAGCCCACAAGACTTACGGCTATTAAATTGGCCACGTAAAGTAACCTGCTAACGACTTTTCGGGTTAAGAGCGAAAAAAAACCTACGTGATGTCGAAATCTGAACTCCACGGCCACATATCTTTTGATTTGTAAACCCGCAAATGGAGAGAAAAAGAGAGGACCCACAAAGGGGCTAAAGTCCTATCCGTAGCACTATAAATGCCAATATACACACACTACTGAATTAATAGCACAACATTCTCAAGTTCGCAAATCTGCAATATAAAATACATTATTTTCTGTTTAATTTCTATGTTATATGGATCCCGGCAATTAATATGTTAATACATATAATGGAACTAGCATGGACTTGAATATCATATTTACTGATTTAATAATATAGTATTATTTCTGGAATGTGGGTCCGATCAAAACTCGTAATTGAGACCCGTTAGGCTTTGAAATCTAACCTTCATTTTTCAGTGACGTATTGATGACGATTTCATTTGCCATTGGCTCCATCTAAACCCGTAACTATGGGTTTGACAAATTGATCATGTTCACAGCCGCACATCCAACGTGCGCAATAATGGTTTACGGGTTTGCGTCTCCGGCCCATAACTCGCGGCATGGTTCAATTTAATAGCTCTGTAACGCAGCCGAATTTCAAGCCTGCAGCCTTTGCAGGTATGCCGATGCCGCTATGGGCTTCAAATTTAAAAGGGGTGATGTTAACAAATGGGAAAATACAAATTTGAAGTACTGAGGCGAAAAAAAGGTCTCCCAGGAGAATAATGGTTGGAATATAATGCTTTATTTAAAGTTTTATCTAATAATAAGTATAAACAACTAATAAGACCAATAACAAAATGTTAAATAGAAATTACAATCAAGGAAGGAAAAACACAATAACACAACAACTAAACATTTTAAGAGATGTGAAAGAAGTAAAAAAAATATATACAAATTACGGTGTAAGTTTGTGTTATTTTAATATGTGCATATATATTCTACTTACAAAACATAAAAAAATGGTAATCTACTTAATACTAAAAAAGTCAATTATTTGTCATAAAGCATAAATAGAACCTCTTACATTAATGCATGTACATTAATGCATAGTAGATTATTTACACTTTTGTGAGCTTTAATTTAAACTAAAGATGTTTTAAATATGCATTAGGTCAGATAATTTACTTTTTTAGCAAGTAGATAACCTTTGATAAATCTCATAACCTGTGCCTATAAGATCTTTCTTATCTTAACAAGACTGTGTACAGTCAGAGATTGTGGACATTATTCTGCAGTTTTTATATTTTGTAAGTACAATCTTTAATTTGTCTATTACAATAACCCAAACTTACACCATGCATTTTTGCGCTTTTCTCCGATTTACTTTTTTTTAACAAACAAGTATAAAAGTAAAGCAAATATACTGTGTTGAGAATCTACAGAGAGCAGGGATGACATAAGACAGAGATATAGAGAGACATGTAGCAATGGAGAGAGAAAAAGAAAGATTAATAGATAAATGGAATAGCCTTCCAGTGGAAGTGGTAGACTCAAACACAGTTAAGGAAGCATGCCTGAAATAAGCATAAAACTATTTTCAAGGCTTAATAAGCCAGACTATTGGGTTGAAAGAAGGGGAAAGGAAAGGAGACAGAAGGGGTAAGAGGGATAGTAGGGAGCAAGAGATGCTTCATAAGGGTTTATGCTGCAGACATGCCCCAATGTTCCTATTGTTATTATATACAAATAACTATAAAATAAACAACATATATGCAAAACAGACAAAAAATCTGTTTCAGAGGAAAACACAGAAATATATCTGTTCTGTAGTCATGAATGGCAAGGAATCTACTGTTGTGTTTAGCTAATAATCAGTGCATAACACAGACTTCCTCTCCCCTCACTATCATATCACTGTAACACAGGCTTTCCCCTCCTATGATCACTGCATAACACAGGCTTTATTCCTCCTCACTATCATATCATTGTCAAATACAGGCTTTCTCCCACCTCACTATCATTCATATCACTGCCTAACACAGGCTTCCTTCCTCCTTTTTTCCCTCAATGATACTTTCCAAGGGGAAAGTAGTGTGTGTGAGAGTAGAGGGATATGGGTGATGAATGAAAAGAAGGGGAAGAGACAAAGAATTAGTGAAGAGCAATAACCAGAAGGATGAGAGGGAAGGTAGAAAGTGAGATGGGGAAAAGCAAAGACTGAAAAATGGAATAAAGAACAAAAAGTAGAAGTGAGTTGAAAAGATCCAACTGAATATATTGTAAGTCAGGTGTTGTGGTTCAAAAATACATGTCTGAAAAAGTATTCTAGCCATTTGTAATTATAATACTCTTTCTGCTGATTTTTGCCAGTTAGCCATCAGAATTCTGGTTGTTCATAGCATCCTCCCAGGGTTGTTAAAAGGGAGAGAGTCAAATCTTTCCTGGGTCAAAGCTTTCCTAGGAGATACATACTGCTCTCTAGTGGCAAACTCTGGTATTGCATGATTACTTTTAATTTCACTATTTTTGTGTGCTCCCTATTCATATAATCTGAGGGGGGAATTGCCATAGTATTTTACTTACCTTTTCATTCAGCTTCTGCCTGGCTTTGAGCAATTTTGTGTAGGTGGTTGTCCACAAACACACATAAACCCTTTTGTATCTCTGATACCCCTATTTTTTTTTTCATTTAGAGTATAAATAGTATGCATCTTGGTCCTTCAAAAAGCAAACATTTACATTTTTCTGTATTAAATCTCATATGCCATGATTCATGTATTCTTTATTTTTTTACAATAGACTGTCAAGTGACAATGTATTAAAAGTCTTTGCAAACTCCAAAGAGACTGCATCAACTGAATTGCCTTGGTCCAAGTTTCTGTGTACCACTTGATACAAACTAATGTGATTAGTTTGTCATGTCCTAGCCCACATAAATCCATGACGACTCCTACTTATTATCTTATCCCTTTTATCAACCATTCAAAGTGCTTTCTCACTACATAGGTGAGGCTTTCTGGTCTATAATTATCTGTATTTGCTTTGGTTCTCTTCTTAAATAAAGGTTAATAATTTGAAAACATTGCAGTTAAATATACAGGTTGTTTATGAGAAATCCTAAAATAAAAAACTAAAATATGTTTACTTTGAACACTTTCTGTAATACTTCATCCAGTCTTCTACAACCCTCAACAGCTACGGCCAGTGGAGAAGCTAGTATATGGAGGGCCCCAGTGCAAAAACATTTTAGCCCCCCCAGCACTCGGGAGGGGGAAAGGAGACTTATATCCATCCATCTGTATATAAATACACATATATACATAAGAGTGACTTGCAGTATACGTATATATATATAGCATGCGGGGGGTACATATATATACACAATATCTATATTTATTTATATTTATATATTTATTTATACTCATACATACACACACACAGACAGCTCTGTAAATCAGTGCACAGTTTTCTGTCTGTTACAGTAATCAGTGAAACAGGTGAGAGTGGGTGTGGCTTGGCCTTTGTAAAGGTTTATCTGTGTGCATTTGTGTGAGGTTCTGTTTGAATCCGCTCTGTAAATCAGTGCACAATTTTCTGTCTGTTGCAGTAATCAGTGATACAAGTGAGAGTGGGTGTGGCTTGGTCTGTGTAAGTTATATCTGTGTGCATTTGTGTGAGGTCCTGTTTGAATCAGCTCTGTAAATTAGTGCAGTGTTTTCTGTCCTGTTGCAGTAATCAGTGATACAGGTGAGAGTGGGTGTGGCTTGGTCTGTGTAAGTTATGTCTGTGTGCATTTGTGTGAGGTCCTGTTTGAATCAGCTCTTTAAATCAGTGCACAGTTTTCTGTCTGTTGCAGTAATCAGTGATACAAGTGAGAGTGGGTGTGGCTTGGCCTTTGTAAAGGTTTATCTGTGTGCATTTGTGTGAGGTTCTGTTTGAATCCGCTCTGTAAGTCAGTGCACAGTTTTCTGTCTGTTGAAGTAATCAGTAATACAGGTGAGAGTGGGTGTGGCTTGGCCTGTGTGAGTTATATCTGTGTGCATTTTGTCGTGTTCTGCTGAATCCGTTCTGTGAGGCAGTGCAGTGTTTTCTGTCCTGTGCTCCTTTATCATTGTACAGGCGAGTAGGCAGGGTCTATTTTAACAAGGGAAGTGCTAGCTTGGGAGCTTGCAATCATTTCTAGTGTAAGTGTAGTTAGGGTGTAGGAGATTAAATAAAAGGAGGAAATCCAAAGAAAAGGGGTATTATAAGAAAAAACAGAAAACAAACGTATATATATTTGTTTCTGTTTTGTTTGGAATAAGGTGTAGAAAAGCAATCTTTATACAAATACATGGATTTGTTTTCTCACTGTATTTTTGTAACTGATAATCATGAGTCAGTCCAGTGGTAACCTCACTCAGTGTACATCCGGCCAAATGTATGCACTACTGGAACAGATGATCCAGGGTCCATACCTCTGTGACAGGTGTGAGCATGTTGCCTCTCTGGAAGCTCAAATTGAAGATCTGGAGAGGAGAATTGCAGCACTTAGTGATACTGCTCCACTGGAAAGGGAGGTGGTGCTCACGGAGCACAGTTTAGCTGGGCCTAGTATGGAGGGAGGAGCTGGAGCTAGTGAGGATGTCCAGAGAGGTAGCTGGGTTACAGTTAGAAGGGGAATCAGGGGGAACAGGAGGAGGCAGGCCAGTTCTGAGTTGGCAAACACCAACAGATTTGCCAGATTGAGTGAAACTGTTGGGGATGTCCATTCAGGAATGGCAATGCCAGATGTAGCTGTTCCCTCTAACAGCCGGGAGAACAGTTCTACTGGAGGAGAGGGAGGGCAGAATAGGCAGAGCAACAGACATGTTTTGGTGGTAGGGGACTCTATTATTAGGAAGGTAGAAAGGGTAATTTGTCACCCAGATCCCAGCAATCGAACAGTTTCCTGTCTCCCTGGTGCTCGGGTTCGGCATGTTGTGGATCGGGTGGATAAATTATTGGGAGGGGCTGGTAATGAACCGGCGGTCTTGGTACATTAGTACCAATGACAAAGTTAGTGGAAGATGGAGCGTCCTAAAGAATGATTTTAGAGAACTAGGGAATAAGCTTAAAGCAAGGACCTCCAAGGTAGTATTTTCTGAGATACTACCAGTGCCACGTGCTAGCCCAGGGAGGCAGAAGGAGCTTAGGTAAGTTAATGCGTGGCTAAAAAAGTGATGCAGTGCAGAGGGTTTGGGGTTTTTAGAGCACTGGGCTGACTTCTCACTTGGGTACAATCTCTATAGCAGGGATGGATTGCACCTTAATGATGAGGGAGCTTTTGTGCTAGGGGATAGGATAATCGAACGGCTGGGAGAGTTTTTAAACTTGTAGGTGGGGGGAGGGACTATATAGAAGTATTGGCGTAAATAGGGTAGAGAGGGAAAGGGATGAATTAGTTACCCATGGGGGAGGAGAAGGGGGAGGGTTACAATAGACAGTAGGGAGGTATTAATAGGGGCCTCAAATACAGTGGCAAGCATTTCACAACAGCAGAGCCATAGCAATATAAAGTGTATGCTTGCTAATGCAAGAAGTTTGCCTGGGAAAATGGATGAGCTAGAAATATTAACAGTACAAGAAAAATGGGGCTTAATAGGCATTACTGAAACATGGTGGGATGAATCTCATGACTGGACCGTTAATCTGGATGGTTATAACCTATTTAGAAAAGATATGGGAAATGGTAAAAGAGGTGGAGGGATCTGTCTGTATGTTAAGCCTGAATTTAAGCCTATAGTCAGAGAAGATATTTATGCTGGCACTAACGGTATCATTGAATCTTTGTGGGTTGAGCTAAATAGTGGAGGAGCTAATTCTAAACGCATAATGGTGGGAGTATGCTATAAACCCCCGAATATAGCTGAAAGTGAGGAAATACAATTATTGTTACAAATTGGAAATGCAGCTAAGCATGGGCAAGTTATAATAATGGGAGACTTTAATTACCCTGAAATAAACTGGATAAATGAGACCAGCAGCTCAGATAAGGGGAGCAGGTTCTTGAGTACACTCGGGGATCATTATCTGGCCCAGGTAATACAAGAACCTACTAGAAATGGGGCCATCTTGGATTTAGTCATCACAAGTAATATTGATATAATATCAAATGTTAAAATAGGGGAACCCTTGGGGAACAGTGATCACAACACAGTATCATTTGAGATTGAATACAAAAAACAGAGTTGTAAGGGGCCATCAAAAACCCAAAATTTTAAAAGGGCTCACTTTATTGGGCTACGGGCAGCAATACTACATATAGACTGGGACAAAGTACTTACAGGGAAGAATACTGAAAATAAATGGACAACATTCAAATCCTTACTAAATAAACATACTCATCAGCATGTACCATGTGGAAATAAAATGAATAGGAGTAAATCATATCCCATGTGGCTTAACAATGACATAAAGATCATGATGAGGAAAAAGAAATATGCATTTAAATTATACAAGAAGGAGGGAACAGAGGCAGTTTATGTGACTATAAGGAATCAACAAGGCTTGCAAAAGGGCTATTAGACTGGCTAAAATAGAAAATGAGAAGTCAGTTGCAATGGAAAGTAAGACTAACCCTAAAATATTTTTTAAATATATTAATGGGAAGAAGGCCAGGAAGGAAGCTATAGGAACATTACAATGTGACACAGGACATCTGATAATTAGTGACCAGGAAAAGGCAGATGAGCTAAATAGGTTCTTTTCGTCGGTATACACAAGGGAGGTACCAGTGGTTGGGACACCGCAACATAATGGGGCTACACTACCGTCACTAAATAATTGGTTAACGCAGGAAGAAATCCAAAAGAGATTGGAGAAAATAAATGTTAATAAAGCCCCAGGTCCTGATGGAATACATCCAAGGGTACTGGGGGAGCTGGGTTCTGTAATAGCCAAACCATTATATCTAATCTTTAAAGACTCACTCACTACAGGGTCTCTACCGGATGACTGGAGAAAAGCAGAGGTGATACCTATATTTAAGAAGGGATCTAGAGCAAATCCGGGGAATTATAGACCAGTTAGCCTCACATCTGTAGTTGGGAAGCTATTAGAAGGGTTAATAAGGGACAGAATACAAGAATATGTCTATTTGAACAAGATCATAGGTAGCAGTCAACACGGATTTATGAAGGACTAGAGAATTGCCCGTCAAAAAATTACGGCAATGAAATTGTAAGGTAGCTAATGCTGTTTGGTGTGTAATAATGAAATATGTAATACATTAATAAATGAATATACTTTACCTATTTTGAAGCATTCTGTTCAAGAGCTGCAATCTGTTTTGATGTTGCAGCAGCATTAGTGGTGTGGAGCTGCTGTGTAAGCGTGCTGAATGTGTGCAGTGTAATACTGTGCGTGCGCGAGACTAAACCGTTAGCATAGTCGTGTACTTCTGCATTGGCGTAAAATGGCGGATAATGTGTGGTATGCATCTTAGCGGAATATCCGTAGGTGTTTTGTGGTGTTTTGCGAGTTTCTTGTGTTGTTTTGCGTGTTGAGAGTGCTGTAGCCTCGTTTTCGTTTTGTTCGGCGGCCATTTTTTCTGTCGCTTAGCGTTTTTTTTAGTGTCTAAACTCTTTTATTTTGATTTAAATGAAGGTGTAAGTTGCTTTTTTGAGGTCCTGGATGGTCCCTCTTGCTGTAGGTAAGCTCTTTATGTATGTGTTTCTTGTGTTGTGTGTATTTCTTGATATTGCAGTAAATATCTGCTCATGGATCGAGAGTTGGCTAAAAGACAGGAAGCAAAGGGTTGTTGTGAATGGAACATACTCCGATTGGTCTAATGTGATAAGTGGGGTTCCTCAAGGTTCAGTATTAGGTCCCCTCCTTTTTAACATTGTTATTAATGACATAGAAGTAGGACTCGAAAGTAGTGTCTCCATTGTTGTTGATGACACTAAGTTGTGCAAGGTAATAAAATCAGATAATGATGTACTTTCCCTACAAAGGGATTTGCATAAATTAGAGAAATGGGCGGCTAAATGGCAGATGAGATTTAATACAAAGAAATGCAAGGTTATGCATTTGGGAAGGAAAAATAGCCATGCAATCTATAATCCTAATGGAGCAAATCTAGAGGTATCAGATATTGAAAAGGATTTGGGAGTACTAGTGGACAACCACCTAGGTAACAGCGCTCAAAGCCAAGCAGCAGCTGCAAAGGCAAGTAAAATATAAGCATGTATTAGGAAGGGTATTGAAGCAAGGGAAGCAAATATAATTCTGCCACTATACAAAGCCCTAGTACGCCCTCATTAGGAATATGGAGTACAATTTTGGGCACCACTTCATAAAAAAGACATTGAGCTGGAAAAAGTACAGAGAAGGGCTACAAAACTAATAAGAGGAATGGAGGGGCTAAGTTATGAAGAAAGACTAACCAAATTAAACTTATTTTCGCTAGAAAAAAGGCGTCTACGAGGGGATATGATTACCTTATTTAAATACATCCAGAGTCAATATAAGGCTTTGTCAAGTGAACTTTTTGTAGCAAGAGATTTTCAACTGACAAGAGGACACCATTTGAGGTTAGAGGAAAAAAGATTTCACCTTAAACAAAGAAAAGGGTTCTTCACAGTTAGGGTGGTTAAACTGTGGAATTCTCTACCAAAGGAGGTGGTAACAGCAAATTCGATAGATAACTTCAAAAAGGGGTTAGATATATTTTTGAATAAAGAGGGCATTCAAGGCTTTCCTAGATAACTAGCGAAGGAATATTGATCCAGGGAGAAATTTGATCGCCAGTTTCTGGGGTCAGGAAGGAATTTTGCTTTTTTTTTTCCCTTATGAGACAATTGGCAAAGTTTCAATGTTTTTTTTTTCCTGTTTGCCTTCCTCTGGATCAATTAACAATTAATAATAAATAGCCAACATCAATAGAGATCTAAAAAGGTTGAATTTGATGGACTAACTCTAACTATGTAACTATATATACATATATATATATATACAGTATATATACAGTGTTTTGTCTGTGTCGGGACCCGGCATATGCTAATGACGTCACGTTGGCCGGGTCCCTACACAGCCGGAAGACGCGCAGAGGAGCGGAGGAGCAGCTGATGAGTATTAGAGAGGGGTAAAATGATGAGGAGGGAGGATGAGGAGGGGGGTTGAGGTTGAGGACGGGGGTTGAGGATGAGGAGGGGGATTGAGGAGGAGGGGTGAGGATGAGGGTTGAGGATGAAGAGGGGGGTTGAGGATGAGGAGGGGGGTTGAGGAGGGAGGTTGAGGAGGGAGGATGAGGAGGCGGTTGAGGAGGGGGGTTGAGGAGGGGGGTTGAGGAGGGGGGATGAGGAGGGGAGTTCAGGAGAGAGGATGAGGAGAGATGATGAGGAGAGAGGATGAGATGAGAGGATGAGGAGAGAGTATGAGGAGGGAGGTTGAGGATGAGAAGGGAGGATGAGGAGGGGGGGTTGAGGAGGGAGGATGAGGAGGATTATATGGGAGGTGGAGGGAAAGAGACACGAGGGAGAGGGGGATAGAGACACAGGAGAGGAAAAGGGGGGAAGCGACACAGGGGAGGGAGGGGTAAGAGACACAGGGGAGGGAGTGGGAAGAGACACAGGGGAGGGAGAGGAGGAGAAGAGACACAGGGGAGGGGCGGAGAGACACAGGGGAGGGAGAGGGGGGATAATACACAGGGGAGAGAGAGGGGGACACAAGAAAGGGGTACAGAGGGCACACAAGAGGGGGACACAGAGGGCACAAGAGGGACACAGGGGGCAGCACATTTCCCACCCTCGGCTTATACTTGAGTCACTTAGTTTTCCCAGTATTTTGTGGTAAAATAGGTGCCTTGGCTTATACTCGGGTCGGCTTATACTCGAGTATATATGGTAATTATATTACACTGGTGGAAAACATGTTCCATTTCAAACAGCGTTAAGGTTTCCAGGCATTGTGCCAGAGCTATGCAAAGTTATGCGTGTACATTGGTCAAGTGACCCTGTTAAGAATATTGGGTAAAAAAATAAAAACTTTAATAGTAACTACAAGATACATTTTATAATGGGGGAAAACTAACTTTTATTAATCAAAAAAGCGAAATCTGACCCGGAAGAAAGCAAGAATAGATTTTTTACAAAGAAACTAAAGAATGAAAAGATGAATCAGAATTAAACTCAATATTTGTGTTTCACAATATGTCACTTCTCCATTTAGTTGGGTTTTCCCCAGTGATGTTGGGTATTTTTCATTTAGTTTCTGACTGCTTTCATTTCAAGTTTCATTTCTTCTTGCGTAACTATTTTTCGTTTACAGCTACTATACTAATTTGGGATTATATCTGTACCAATGGTTCCAAAACCTTTGTTCAAAGAATTACTCAAAACGTGATGAGGGTTTTGGAAGACCATCTGAATACTGCAGTTATGTAACAATTACAATGGTCTATTTGGTATTGACTTGTATGCATTTTTATAAGTTTTCTTCAATTTATTTCAGATTTGTTTTGGTATCTCACTTGTAATATGGACCACCTACATGGAGCTAATGGACTACTGGTGGTTTCTGCTCTACAGTTTGGAAACCTCTGCTCTATATTATGTAGTAGTGAGTGTATGTATTTCAGTGCAATAAGTTGCAGAGGGCAGAGACCGTATGAGTCAGGCCACTACAAGCCGGAGAGAGATTACAGAGCAATGACTGAGACAAGCAGAAGAGAAACAGAGCCTGTATGAAACAAGCCTTGGAAGCACAAAAGGCTTAGCTGCTACACCTGAGGCCTATAAATAACTACTGTGGATATAAAGATAAGTGGAAGCATGAATCCTAATCTTTCCTAGGAAAAATGACAAGTAAGGATAATGTAGAAACATACCTCCTGAACTTTGAAAAAATTGCCACTAGGGAAGTTTGGACAGCAAGACCTTGTTAAGACCATTGCTATGCCAAGGAAGAGCTACTGGCATAAAGGAGCTTCAGCATTCTAGACAGCAACCTCCTGGTTAAATTTGAAAGTGATGGTGTATGGGATTCTAAGAAGTCACATTCTTATCTCTACCCAAGTGCCATGCTTATCTACCCAAGATCACAATGAACATCCCCTATCGAGGGGTTGAGGAAGGAACCTGATGCTGAAGATAATTAGTGACCTGTTTGACGGCAGAGAAAACTCAACAAGCCAACAAGCTGAAAATGATAATGAGACATCTGATGCAGCCAAAGATGCTGTGAGCAAAGTTCAAAAATGTTGTCAATCACTGGGTACAAAAATCAGCCTCAGTATAAAGGATGTTGATCAAGATACTGAGAAAGATTTGAACCCAAACCAATGCAGAAACATTATAGGTAACAACAATGAAGAGGCCTCCATAAGAAACCTAGATACACCCTGGTGAATGCTCCCTAAAGTGAATGATGAGGAACATAAGGAATCTGGACCTTGAGCTGGCGGATTAGGAACCACAGTCCCTGAGAGGATAAATGAAGCAGAGCATGAACAATGTTAAGATAGTGAAGTATCCAGACAGCTCTCTGTCTCAGGCAGCCATAATACATAATACACTCTGAACAAGGAAAGACAGGAGGGGAAACAAGAACAGCAAGAAGCAGATTGCAAAATCCATAAATTGAAGACAGGTAAATTGCTGCTAAAATGAGGAGTATCAGGATAATGCCAAATTACATTCCTGAGTGGAGGAGGCGTGTGTTTGCTGGCAACAAGGTGCCTTACAGGAAGAAGACACAGGTGTCTATCCTGAATCAGAGGACGAATCCTCCCATGGATGAGATAAAAGAGCAAGTTGTGCAGGAGCTGGAGCACAATGGCCAACAGGAGGAGTGAGATCTCTTTACTAATTGTTTTTCACAGATAGAAGCAGAAATCACTTTCCCTTCCTTTCAGCTACAACAGATAGAAGATTCCCAGAAGCAGAGCAGCTCTGATGGAGAAGAAGCTGCAGGTACATACTCTACAAGAGCAGATGATGACCGATTGCTCTGATTTGGAGACACAGTTGACTCAGAAGGATGCTGGTCCAGAAGAGACAAATACTGACCTCCAGGACCTGCGTACACAAGGAGCTGTGCTGAGGGCAGAACGATGTCTGCAGAAAGCAGCTATGCAAAGCACTGACCTGGAACACTAGAGACAGGAGGACAAAAGTCTGCTTGAGCAGCCAGAATTATTCAGGGAGGACCTAATGAACAAGACAGGAGATTTTTCAGATAAACATGCAGCAAGAGATTCAGTGCAAGCAGGGTGAACTGGATATGCAACAAGTCAAGGAGGAGAACTTGAGGCTGCAGAAAGAGAAGAAAGGTGAAAAGCTGGAATCCTTGGAGGCAAAGCAAGAGGAAAAACAGAAAAAAGATCAAGAGAAGTGGTTAAAAGGAGAAGAAAAATAGGTGAAAGCTGTGGAGAAACCCAAAACGCAAAAGGCTCAAAAAGATACTAGCCTCTGTGTGAAGTTTGAGCCTGAAGCCGCTGAACAGCTGGATAAACTCCAAAAGACTGAAAATTCTGAAGTGTCCTTTCTAGCAGATATAAAGAGTGGCAGATCTTGTAGGAGGGAATGCACAGTGATCCCAAGGTGTCTGTTGTGAATAGTGACTCAAATGATATGTCAATTATGTGTTTTTGGAGCCTGTGGAGGATAAGGAAGCCGAGCACAAGCATTTTGGGCATATGTAACGGCTACATTTCCATGAGAATTATTGGCCAGCCTATTGGGGCACCTGGAACAGAGCAAGCCAGTCATCTTAACAGACTATGGGCTCAAAACTATTTACAGGACTATGAAGCAGGCCGTGATGAAAATAAATTAATTTGCTGTCCCATAATGAAGATGATGATGATGACCTTAAAGAGGAGGAGCTAAAGAGGTTGGATGAAGCAATTGATAAATTGCAGATTGAGTTTAAACAGCTGGTACCCAACAGGTATGAATTCAGTGATAGCCAAGAATGTTTTGATCAGCTGGGCCTAGAAAAGTAGAAAAACTGCAGAATGAGCAGAGGAAGGAAGCTCGACAAGCTTAAAGTGTCACAGAACTTGTGTAAGATTGGCAGCAGAGAGTCAGCTGATATCTAAGCCAGCGACATCTCCAATCTGGTTGTGGGTTAAGGAGCAACACAGTGCTGTGGAAATGCTGGCGAGGAAGAAAGAAGCTGAACTTCATAGAATAGAAGGTGTTCTCAACAGTGTGAGGTAGCAGATGACAGAGCTGAAAGTAGAGAGGGAGAGCAGAGAAACAAAAGTACAAGGTGCAGTGCAGAAGCTTAACGATATTCTAGTGAATCAGGAGGCCACAATCACTAGTATAACACAGGAGCTGCAGAAGAAACTCTCTGCTTAAAATGCTTCAGCCAAAGGATCACAGAATATATCACAGAGATGAGTACTTGGGACTTGTCTACTTGTGAGAAAATATACAGATCAAAGCAATTTGTATAAACAGAACTTCATTTTGTTTTATCTAAGAGCCGAGAGGCAACTCCAGGGCAAGTCATGAGGTTCCTGCAATATAGTTAGATTGTGCAGATTTTTATTGCTGAATTAAGCTATTTTCTTTATATTTTGGGCCATTTTACTACAAAGATAAAAAGAATACTTGGACTCTCAGCTGTTTCTATCTATACTGTATATATTGCAGAAGAAACTGGTCACCATAGCTCACACAGCCATAATATGTATATTCCACTCTTCTAAAAAATTAACATCATCTCTAAGCTTCTGTAAATTTGTCAGGGTCTTTCTTTAGTTAGTATATGAACACTTCTCTCTGGGTGTCTCTTTTCCCAACTCAGGCCAGCTGTACACACTTCTTTGTGTCTGTCTTCTGTTTCAAGCAAACTGTGCATACAGTTTTCACAGTCTCTCACAAGCTGTAGGCCCAAACATAGCCTCTCACACTGCCAGCTGCAATGGAAACTTGGCCACACCCACATTTGAGACTAATCAAACGGCTCGGGTAAGTTAGGTCCTTCAGACCTCCTGGGAAAAGGGAGCTTTGTAAAGTGTGTGGCTCATAAAATCCCTTGTAAAACATCCCTCTCCCCATCTCGCCACTATGGGGTTGATCGACTAACAATATATGGCCATGTATGGGCCATGTATGCTGTACCATGTTAACTGCCATCTCTGTGAATGATTATTTTCTCCTCTGCACTGGTTGAACTCTCCTGTAGCTGCTGAAGCTTCTGCTCTTCGTGCTTTTTTTGCTACCTTCTCCATTCTTTTCAGAAGGCAGCTCTGGTCTCTAAAACCATGGTAGCAAAGATGTGACTTGTTACAGGTGTAGATACTGCCATTCACTTTCCAATAACCTGGCACACTGTGTAACATCTCACCCCTCCAGTCCCCTTCAGTACCATTCATATCCTTCTTCTTCAGTTCCATATGCATTAAGGTATTCCATAGTGACTGGATGGCATCTTGTAGATTCAGCTTTTCTTTATGCCAAATGTCCAGCTAATGATAATCTTAGAAATATGTATTTTTGTCATCATGTGTGCTCAGACAGAGGTATAATGTCACAGCTCTCTTTATGGTACATCTGTAATATGTTCTGTAACTTTAGCGAATGTCCGTTCTTAATTGAAGAATTAACTTTCTGCTTCTTAACCATTTCCGGGGAGTAATCGGGGAATAATCTCTGAGACTCTGTGTAAAGCTCTGGGCTGGAGAATTTTGGTCAGAGATTTTCCTCTGCAACCCCTATGTTAGACTAAAGATTATGGCCTATCAAAGCTGCTTTCATCTGATGCAGGGAACCTACTATCTCTTGTACCTGACAGAAGGAACTGCTAATCTCTGCTTCTCTCTGAGACAAACTATTAGTAAAGGAGATCTCACTCCTCCTGTTTGCCATTGTGCTTCAGCTCCTGCACAACTTGTTCTTTCAGCTTATACATAGGAGGACTCCCTCTGCTCCAAGAAAGAGATATGTGTTTTCTTCCCAATAAGGCACATTGTTGCCCCACCTGCATTCTTATTCCACTCAGAAATGCAATCCGGCATCATCCTGATAGCCCTCATATTAGCATTAACTTGTATGCCGTGAATGTCTGGCTTGCTAATTCTCATTGGCATGGAGTCCATATCTGATTCTTGCTGTGCTTGTTTCACCTCTTGCCTCGCCAAGACCAGAATCATCTAATTAGTGATTCCTTTATTTTAATATACTCTAAGGGATCCATACAAGTGCAAGCTCCTGAATTGGAGTCCTCTAGGTAGTAGGCAAAATTGTAACACTTTCTCAAATAAATTAATGGTTATAGAGATAATTGAATATTTTCTTTCTAGCCCCTCACAGGTCTATCAATAATGGTGTCAGTGTGACAGTAGTGGTTATGTCCACATTGTTAGGCGCTCCAATCCAGAGTTGGTAGTATCAAATACAAGGGTCACTTAACTGTCCATTTTTAAACACATATAACAATAAGCAAAAATGTAAATCTTTTATTTTAAGGTAGGTTAAAGGGTGTATCAAAGTTATTTGACAAAACTGCATACAACACTTTCCACTTTGTTTTTTTTCTATTTCCATTAGGTCCATGACAGACTTTGGTTTCTAGTCTGGTAGTACAAATGGGATCTATCTAGAGCATAATAGTGGCCTAACTGAATAGCAACCAAGTTTTGTCTGGGAATATGGTCTATGCCCCATACACTGCAGGTCTCAGTAACATATAGTTGGGTTCAAAGTAGAGGGATGGCTGTTCATTGTATAACGGCTTCCTCTGGAGCATAGAGCTCCCTGTCCAAATTGATTTCCTTTCCTGAGTATACTGGTTATGGACCAGAATTGGCCTTCTATGTAACAGGACTGTATGCTTTCTGGGCTGGAGGGCTTTTTTTTATAAGTAGAGCCTTTTAGCAAAACACCTCCTGGTTAGCAGCAAAACTCTTTCCTGGAGTTCAGGATATTTCCTAAGAGAGGGCTGTTTCCTGTGGTAAGTTATCAGTACTATTATCTAATATTTGCAATTTATATGTGAAGCTATCTGTGTTCATCTGAGGCCTCCTGTCCTCAGGCTCTGCTCACCATCTCAAAGAGCTACCGGTAATTTGCTAATTTTGTTTAATTATTTTTTTCTAATTTAAAGCATAAATTAGACACCTGATGCTAGATGGCGCTGTCACATTTTTTCTCTTCAGTATAGGAATTTGATACCTTCAGAATTAATATAAATGTTCATACTTTGTATATTAAAATTCCTCCTCACGAGCCTGGCTTTCATAGGTATTATGAAATCACAAACATGGCTACCTAAACAGAACATTTATGTATGGGATGTTTGAAAACAGTTCTCAAGTAACTGAAGGAGCTTGAAACAGCAAATGTAACTATCATGTGCCAGTTCTTCTTTTTTTTTTTTCTTTCTGTTACATCTTTATTTTTTTTGAAAAATTTACAGTAATCAATCCCAATCCAGCCTATCCAAATACAGTTATCAAACAAAATAAGTCATGTCATTAGTATAATAAATATCGACTTATTATATAACAATTCATTGCTTATCTCCCAATTTATAAATACAGTTATCAACCACAAAGATGATACCTTTAACATCATACATTATTAATATTTTAAATAGAAACTAATTACTTCATTCTCATTTTCAAAAGGATACTAAAAAGAGATGTTTATCTTTTACTACTTAAATATCCAAAAAAGAAGGAGAAAAGGAGGAGAGGGAGAAGCGGAGAAAAAACTGAAGAAACAGAAGAAAGATATTGTAGCTACCATCGCTAGGCATTTTATCTGTTTATTTCATGAAGCTTCAACATAATAAGTTTAGATTCAAACAGAAATTATTATTGTTTTCAGTTTTTATTATTTCCTTGTAATGATTTAGCCCTTTTCATTTAAATTCTTTCTTTTTTCCAAGTTTCGGATTCTATCATATTAGTTAAGAAACAAAGAAACATATACTGTATATACTCGAGTATAAGCCGAGTTTTTCAGCCCTTTTTTTAAGGCAAAAAAGGGCCCCCTCGGCTTATACTCGAGTTACTCTCCCCCCCCCCCGTGTCTCTCTACCCCCCCCCATGTGTCTCTAACCCCCCGTGTGTCTCTGTGTCTCTAACCCCTCCCGTGTGTCTCTGTGTCTCTAACCTCCCTGTGTGTCTCTGTGTCTCTAAGCCCCGCCCCCGTGTCGATTTCCCTCCCCCTCCTCAGCATAAACCCCCTCCTCCACCTAAACCCCCCTAAATACCTCCGCCCTCTCCCCTCACTTACCTGCTTGTGCCCTGGCCTCCGCTCCTTGACCCGGCGACGGAGCGTATGTGATGGCACATGCACGCAGCGTCATTAGCATATACCGGGTGCCATCATTAGCATATACCGGGTTGAGGAGGGAGGCTGAGGAAGGGGTTGAGGAGGGAGGTGGGGGTTGAGGAAGGGGTTGAGGAGGGAGGTGGGGGTTGACGAGGGGGGTTGAGGTTGAGGAGGGGGTTTGAGGATGGGGGGTTGAGGAGAGAGGATGAGGATGGAGGGGTTGAGGAGGGGGATTGAGGATGGGGGGTTGAGGAGAGAGGATGAGGATGGGGGATTGAGGATGGAGGGTTGAGGAGGGAGGTAGAGGAGGGGGTTGAGGATGAGGAGGGAGGTTGAGGAGGGGGTTGAGGATGAGGAGGGGGGTTGAGGAGGGGGGTGAGGATGAGAATGGAGGTTGTGGATGAGGAGGGAGGTTGAGGATGAGGATGAGGAGGGAGGTTGAGGATGAGGAGTGGGGTTGAGGATGAGGAGTGGGGTTGAGAATGAGGAGGGGGGTTGAGGAGGGTGATAAGGGAGGGGGGAAGAGACACAGTAAAGGGAGAGGGGAGAAGAGACACGGGAGAGAGAGGGGGGACACAGAGGGCACAAGAGGGACACAGGGGGCAGCACATTTCCCACCCTCGGCTTATACTCGAGTCACTCATTTTACCCAGTATTTTGTGGTAAAATGGGTTCCTCGGCTTATACTCGGGTCAGCTTATACTCGAGTATATACGGTATTTCAATATTTCATGTTTTTATTCTATAAAAGATTAAACCTTTGTATTCATCCATTTTTTCTTTTTCCTTTTCTTTCTTTCCCTTTTTTCTTAGTTTTCCTTTTGTTAGTAACAATAACTAATAATATCTCCTCTACAAACTGCTTTAGCAGTCTACCAAAATATTTCAATAGCGTCAATATGTGAATTAATAGGATTAAAACATTCTTCCCATTTATCTTTAATATAGATCAGAAATTCTTAATATTTAAGCAAAACAGTTGGGAATCTCTCATTTCGAGTTTTGTGTCCTTTTTGTGAAAGTTTAATATTAATTGTTATAGGTGCATGATCTGATAAAAAAATATTTTCTATTTGTAATTTCTCAATCTTATCTACTAATATTGGTGAAATGAAATAAAAAGTAAACAGTCAGTGATAGAGTTTAATGTTTTTGAATAACAAGTGAACTCTATTTTCTTCTTTTTTCTTCCTTATTCCCTTTTGTGGATTTAAAGTGCATCAAATACCAACAGGGTTTAAATGATTTACTAATTCCTTATTGGCTTTATTTTTCCTTTTATTACAAGTGAACATTTCCAGTTTCTTACAGAGACCCTTGGGGAGCTTAATTATGTCTAAATCTGCCACCCATGATAATTAAATCATCATTAATAAAGGAATTTTGTTGAAAGAAAAATGTATTTGATCTTTATTAGGGGTATATAGATTACATAGTAGAAATTGATCTTAATCTATCCACATTCACATTCTAATATAGCATCCTTCATTATCAAGATGGATAGTTTTAAAGTTATATTTTAAGGCTTTAAAATAGCCTTTCTTTTTATCAGCAAATTCATACCCCCCACATCCCAAGAAGTAATTCTCAACATTCAAGGTTATCTCACTACTCTTATCTTTACAAATTCCATTTCTTCTGTTTCTCACCGTCTCCCCTTTTTCCGTCATCCTTTTTCCCTCTTTCTCCTTTTCTTCCCCCTTTTCAGGGCTATTCAAAACATGAAGTATTCACAATAATATTAATTCTGGTATTTACAGACTTATTTAATTCCCTATCTTTTCTTCTCTTAGGAATCCAAGTGCTACCTCAACTTTCTCAAAGAACATTATTTCCCTAGAAGTCTCCAATCTTAATTTAGCCAAATAAAGCAATGCAAATTTCCTGCCTACTTGAAAAAGTTGGTTGCAACATGTTGAGAATTCTCTACGTTTGCAAACCACTTCTGCTGAGTAGTAATTAAAAAAAAAAAACTCTGTTCGTCATACATAAAGATAACAATAAATAATATATTATTTTCCTTCTCATCTACATTGCTATCTTCTGTTTCTTAATGAGTAAAGACTCATCATGCATTTCTCACCCGCCAGATGAGTCTTCATCTTAATCAGCTCTTTTTAGAGGGTTATTCTCTCCTGATTCAAGGTCTATTTAGCTTATATGACTTTTCCATAAACCAATAAACTTTTTAAGCATCCTAATATCCTCACTAAGCTTCTCTCACCAGCCCACTAAGGATATGGTTGCCAAAAAGTGACAACTTTTTCATTCAATATTCAAAAACACATCTCTGAACATTCAATTTAAGAAGAGATTTTCATAAAATCCTTAAATACAACAGTGCATAACTTTCATAGTTACGTAACCCTACAACATCTCTAGACATGAGGGGAAAAAATCCTGTCTTTATCTTTTTAGGCGTTATTTGTTTCTAGCTCATTCTATAAAGCAATCAGCTATTTCTCTTTATCTTTTAATTATTTCCTTGTCATAACTATAACTCTAAGAAATTCAAGGCCTATTTGTCCTATATGACTTTACCATAATCCAAAAATCTTTTAAGTTTCCCAATATCTTTACCAAGCTTCTCTCACCAGATTAGCAAAAGTGTGTTTACCATACAATTACACATTTTTTCATTTAATTTTCAAAACACATCTCACAGCATTCAGATTAAGGAAACATGTTCATAAAATCCCTAATCAAGAGATCAGTGCATAGCTTTCATAGTTACAGTCACTCAACCTTATAACATCTCCAGACGTAAGGAGGAATAAAAAGTTCCTTATATTCCTGAAAAGAAATCCAATCAAATTAAAAGGTAGTTACAACTTGCATTTTTTCCCATCCGAGTTCCAATAAAATAATGCAATAAGAAGTTGTTGTAATACATTTTCCAGTGCAAGGGTGTATCATAGAATGAAGTCCTTTCCCTCTTATCAACTCCTAGGCTCAAGCATCGCAAATAATAACCAAAAGTCTTTTCAGTATGCGGCTGTATTTATAATTTTGAACCTCTTCTGATTCTTCAGAGAGCACTTCAATACTGTATATAAGTTGTGCTTTAGACAGTCTGGATGAGTCAAAAAAAGTCTTTCCTTTAAACCCACACTTTATGGATATATTTACTACCATAAGTTGGCTGCTTGATTTAACAGGGGAGGGATATGAACAAGATTTTAAGAATTGAGTGATAGTGTGCCTGGGTATTTATAAAAGCTTGAGGTCAAGCAATAAAATTGAGGGGACCAGTTTATCAATCATCCAACTTTTTTTTTTCCTGCATAACAACACAGTAGTACTTGATAGCAGCACACTTGCATGAACATAAATTGAATCTCTAGTCCATTTTTGATTTGTCAGGAAGAATGCAAATTTTCAGAGTACAGCAGATCTCAAGCATTTTTCCTCCATAAGATTTGGTTAATGATGCCACTGATAGTCCGCTAATGTAATATGAGCTGTGAGAGAGGGACACCCCAGTTCCATTTGTTGCTTATTTCCTCTAGCAGACCAGAGGCTTAGAGCCACCTTATCCTCTGCACCAGCTTATGTCTGACTGCCAGGGCTCGTAGCGCAGCTCATGTCCCTCCTCTGGTGCCTCCAGTCTCCTTGCTCCAAGCTAGGATGCAGGGCCCTGCTTCCGCGGACCAACGCGCCCTGTCTTGTGAGCTGCGTCTCTCACTCAAGCTCAAAGAACTGGCGTGACATGCCTGCTTCCGGTGGCACTTACCGTCTCAATCGACAGTGCTTCTTTCTGCAACATCCTCCATTACAAGTATGGGCAATGCATGGATATGTAGGTTGGGAAGGGTATAAAAGAAGTGTACTACAGCTGCATACTGGTTGTGAAAACACAATTGACTGATCACTTACTTTAAAGGGTTATTTACCTCACTGTAAGTGCTGTTCGTGGTGTGAAAGAGCACAAGATTGTATGTTAAAATAATCTTTATTTTAATTATACAAATAACAACTAAAGTTTTTAAGCCTGATTATATAACAAAGTTTTTTCCTGCAACTGACTGTTGCCTTAATAACTGGCCTGTGTGGTGATTCCAGCATTGCATTCTCTGCACAGATGGATTTGGTAAGGGTTAACGTTTTGTTTTATTTTGCTCACTACACTGAGCTGTAGCTGTGGGTCTGGCAGAGTGTAGTTATTTGAATACTCAGTGAAAAATGCACATATATAAAAAAATCCAAAAATGAATCTCAACATGCTTTTAGGAGATCTTTACTGTTATGTACCCCAAATTGTACTGAATGGCCCTTTAAATATGCCTGTGTGCCCCTATACTGTGCAAGATGTAGATTTCTTAAACATCAATAATATAAAGTATAACCAACTCTTTAAGTTGGTAACTTTCTAAAATGTTTACATTTCAAATAAATATGTGTGTTATTACACACATTCATTTACAACTTAATTTATATTGTTATGATAAATGCTTTAGAAGATAAATAGTGAGATATATTGAATGTTGGGATATTAGATGCACTTCCTCAGATAATAATAGTATAACATTTAGCAAGATTAACATTAATATGTACTTACTATGGGACACATACATTTTATATAATACATTTCTTGTTATCTAAATTAAAACTTCTGGACATTCGGTACCAGTTACTTTAGGTTCTCCATCACACAGCATTTCTATCATTTTCATGAACAATATACAGTATTTAGTTGAAGAATGTCTACTTTATGTCTCCTGGTACATTTCCTGAAGAGTGAGTAACCTGTTTATCTTCACGTGTTACTTGTAACATTTATTTAAAAATGATTAAGGGAAGTAGAGAAACAAACTCCTGTGTAAGTTTCTGTTTAAGAGTCTCTGCTTGTTCACAAAAAAGTACTTCCTCATTTTAAGTTTTGTATTGCACATGACAGGCTGCGTACAATTTATAAAAGTAGTTTTTAGTGATTGGCCTCTCCTGTAATAGCTGCATTTTGTCACACCAGACCCTGTATCTCAGCAGCTCCTGTATTCCTCCTTCTCATGAACCAGCACCCAGCTATAACTCCACCCCTGCCTCTGTCATTATCTTTTTCCTGAGAGTTCTCTTAAGGTAGATTTGCAGTGTTTCTCATGATTTCATGAATAAACTGAAATAAATTAAAGCACCACTGAAGTCCCACATGTGCAATATTATTAAATACTGTATTATTATTTTTTATTTTATACTCTAAAAGTGTTTTGTCCATCGAGTGTAGTTCCTCAAGAGAGCATTCTGTTAAACTGGGAATATTGTGGTCATTCATGTTAATAGCTAAAAGCTTCTCTCCATTCAAGGATTCTACATATCTCTGACCTTTCCTGTTTTATGCTAGCACACGTGCACCCACGCCGTGCTCGCGTGCATGGCACTGGAAGCCTCCTGTTGCCTGGTGCGCTTGCGTCCCACATCCCAATGTACTCCATATGCCCCATACCCCCTACACCCCTTGCCGGGCCTAACCCTAACCCCCTACAGCAGTTAGCGGGCCTAACCCTAAACCTAACCTCCTAATCCTAACCCCCTACACCCCTTGCCAGGCCTAACCCTAATCCTAACCCCCTACACCCATTGTCGGTTCTAACCCTAACCCCCTACACCCCTTGCCCGCCCCCAAACCATATTCTTAACCCCCTACAGAACTTCCCGGTCCTAACCCTAACCCTAAACCTAACCCCGTAACCCTAAGCCCCTAACCCCCTACACCCCTTTTTTACCTTAACCCTAACCTCCTAACCCTCTTAGCCTAACCCTAACCCCCTAAAACTAAGTCCCTAAGCCTCTAACCCCCTACACCCCTTCCCGACCCTAACGCTAACCCTGTAAACCTAACCCGAAAACCCGTAACCACTTACCGGCCACAAGGAGACATCTTAATCGGCGCAGGGCAGTGCAGCATGCGTGCGTGCACATAATAGATGCACATGTACGTGTGCGAGCATAAAACAGGAAAGCACCCATATCTCTAAAGAGAAACAGACAAAAACAAAAATGTGACCTTTCCTTTTTTCTGCCCACCAGCAATGGCAGCCACTGGGTGACGCAGCCCTGATTTTAGGGGTAGGGTTAGATTTAGGGGTTAGGATTTAGTGTTAGGGTAGTCACAGATGATAAGCTTTACACTAACAAGAAATTAAAGAAAATCTCGGCTGCGTCACCTAATGGCCGCTGGCCAACACTGCTGGCATGCAGAAAACAAGAAAGATCCCAAAAATGGTGGGTCCCACTGAACATAACTGCACTACAAATTATGCTTAAGTTAGCACATTTGAAGCAGAGATTGTAGAGATATGGTGGATGTCTCCCAGTCATCCACCTCTATATTCTCAATTGCCCATGGAAGTGGTGGAGGAATTTCTGGAACCTCAAACCAGAGGGGCATGGCAACACATCATAATCAAAAACACTTCCTATGTGTTTTCAGCAAGGGGTTGAAAGGCTCTCATAGGAAAGAGTGGTCTACTCCCTTTCATATAAGGACTCTCTAACCCACATATCATTATTAGTAACAATTTTCACACTATTTAGTGTTAAATATTGGCAGTATTATTTTGTTAATGTTTTATTTTTGCATAGGTATTTATAATGCACATTTGCCATATACTTTATTAGTGTTAGTAAAATAATGTTTATATAAGCTGCAGTATATATTGATAGCGTAGAAACTGCAGAAAAACCCTATATGATCTGTAGGAAAAAATCCTTGACAAAATAATAGCATTTGTTTCTGCTTAGGCCTACAAGTCCCTCACCTAGGGATGCACATGTTCAGGGGGAAGCAGTCTGCCTTTAGATGCAGTGCCGTACATTGAAATATGTATGTATTTGCAGTGATATTTCTGTCTGTAAGTGAACTTCAGACACTCCAGACATGTACATAAGCATGCATAAAGGTATGATTTGCAATCTAGAAAGGGGAATGGAGGAGCTGCAAGTGTGTGTGTGTGTGTGGGGGGGGGGGGGGGGGGGGGTTGCACACATCTGTATGGCCTTTAGGTTTAAAAGCAAAAGCACAAATATGTGCATTGTTTTTTCTCTCAGACAGAATACACTTACCTGGCATTTTAGGCAAAGCATGTCACCTTTGTAAATAGCAAACCTTAGCTATACAATACTGCATCTTCAATGGATAACATATCCATATATCAAGTTGCAGTATTTTGTATTGTATGTCAGCTAAGGATTTCTGGTACATTTTTGATTAATTTAAATAGCCCTTATATTGTTTTGATAATAGTTCCAGATACTATATGAACTTTGCTCACTGTGTTTACTGACACAAGTTCCAGTGAACATCAATACTTACAACTCAGCGTCTGACTCTCACATTTCACTAGAAATGGTATTTTCACATAAGCCTATTATTTTAAATAGTTTAGAACGTAATATATTATTCATGTTAATCTGTTACATAAAAAAATGCAGTGTACAGTGAGCTAAAAAAATATATTTAAAATCTTGCTTCATACTTGTGTAAAAACATATTCTCTATATTGTTTATTTCTCCTTCTGCAGAGCCAGTGAACACCAAGTAGGAGAGGATACTATTACAGTTGGTAGGGAAGTATTGCTCCGTTTCATGTAACCCCTCTGTTATAACAGTTAAAAATGTAAAAATCTGCCACACAACATGGAGAATATATTGAGAAATGAAAATGGTGATCTATTATGGCCACCATACATAAGAAAAGGATGGAACCCTATGATCCTCATGGAATTCCTCCTATCTGGAAGGTACAACCAAGGTTGGTACCTCAAATTCTGACTAATATACCCTACTTATAAGACAGAAAGAAAGCAGTGATTCTTCTATTCTCCTGGGCTATTGCACCAAGTAGCGAACATAAAGTGCACGGATGGGACACTTCAAATTAAGGTATACCAATTCATACACCAAAAAACGCGTGCCTAATTAAAACCAAAAGGAATTTAAAAAATAGACGGTAAGTATAAAGCAACTATATGCTACGGGCAACATAAACTGGACTCCCTATTCTGCAATGTTCATATTACAATATTTGGAAACTTCTCACTCCTTCACCACTCATAGCTGATTACTCATTAAGTCCTCCATTTGCCTTTCTTAATAGACACAGCAACAAAACTCAAATTAATTTACTCATTAGGTCCCACCTTGGCTCCTATATACCTTTTCCAATATGTGACTGCCCCACACCATTCTATTATAAAACAAGTTTATATATTTTTTTTATTTCAGTTTGAATAATTTAATCAAATGTTATGTTTTACATTCTATTTGGGATCTTGAGCTATTTTTTTTTTCAGGAAACTTATACACTTTTGAATCATGGCATAAATCATGCTGACAAATTTCTATCTATATATATAGTTGTCAGTGTGGGGAACGCTTAAAATGTTGCCAAAGTCGCTCATTGCACTGCGAGCCTCGTGAAGCGAGGAGAGCAGTTGAGGCACGCAGGACTTAGGACCCATACGACTTACGACCAAAACCCGTACATGCACTGTGTGCCTTGCAAAATTACGACTTTAACGGCCGAACCCCGGAACTGAAAAGACAAGAAAAAAACAACAAACATGTCTCAAATTCACTTACACACACACCACAGTGGGAGAGCCAGGGAGCCTGTGAGTCAGGTTGCAAGTTAATTTGAGGCATATTTGCTGTTTTTTCACAATCGAAAATCGGCTAAGTGAGAAAAAAAATGGCTGCCGAAAAAACTCAAAAAAACAAAAACGAGGCCCAAGGACGTAAAAGTAGCCGAAGGACGTAAAAAGTAGCTCGAAGCAGTAACACTTAACTTAATCCAAGACACTAACATTTACCACAAGGCAGTAAAACGTAATCCAAGCCACTAACACTTAACCCAAGGCAGTAACACAACCCAAGACAGTAACACTCAAGCGTGAGATCTATAAACTACACAGGGGCAGAGGCTTGCAATGAGCACCAAAGGTGCTCATTGTAAGCCATGCGATGAGCGCCGAAGGTGCTCAGATGGCCCATAGCCTGGCATTGTGTGGCAAACAGCATTGCTAGCCTTAAAATTTTACTCCAGGCATTTTTTACTGGCAATTTCCTAGTCTCATATAATAACTATCTCATATAAATTGTTACTATAAGATCCAGTACAATATACAGCTTCATATGTACTTAAGACTCATACTTCACAAGGTTTAAACTAAGTACAAACAGGCTTTCAGGATTTGATCAAATTTTCAGCTAAACTTTGATATTTATTTATGGGCACAATTTGGTCACACTTTTTAATCACACATATTTTCTGGTCAACCTTTTAAGTGGGCATTGGTCATCCTGGGGTGTCTTGAGCACCAGAGTTTGGAATCACTGATTTACAGGATTTTACCCAAGATACAATGGGCCTCATTCTATTATCGGCCGTAAATCGGCCGTAAGGCTGCGATTCCTTGCGGGGGTTCAGTTAACTCGCGATTCTATTATACGGCCCTGCAAGGATCTCATCTTACGGCCGGCCGCATATCTTGTAACCGGCCGTAAGCTGTGAAATCTAAAAACGCAAAAATAAATTCAAGCCTGCACTGTACAGCTCTGTAAATGCTAGGGATCATATTGGGGGACATGAGGATTAAAAGGAACCCACTCTCAAGCTTGCACATCAGCCCAAACCCGAGTTCAAATTAACTGTTTATTTTCCGGCTGCGGCGTGGGCGGGTCTGAGGTGCTCCAAGCACTCTGGACTTTTTACATGGATATTTTACGGATATTAAAAATAAAATATTTTACGGATTTGAGTACAGGATAATTATGTGCTATTTTTTCTAACACCTAAAATCCCTTTATAGTCTTCTCAAAGTGCAGGATGGCTTTATTTGAGCTATTTTATGTGCTTAATTGGTGCTAGCGAGACCTCTTTCCTGCAAGTAAGCTGCGGCTCGCTTTTAGCCTAGCAGAGAGGTTTCCCGGAGCAATTGAATTGCAAATCTCTTGCGGCCGTTTTAGATCAAAGGCTTTCCTCCGGCGCGAGCGGCCGCAAGAGATAGCAAGGCACCGGCCGCAAGCCTGCCGGAGCCCCCGGCCGTAAGGGAATAGAATAGCAGAATAGCTTGCGGCCGGTCCTTGCGGCCCCGCAACGGCTGCGGCCGCTAATAGAATGAGGCCCAATGTCAGCTACAACCATCTCCAATCAGGCTGTGTTTATTTTGTGTACGCGTATAGTTTGCACTGTATATTATGCTGGTGCTTTATAAATAAAATATTATAATAAAAAATTAGAGCCTTGTAATCATGGAACAAGATTAGACATACTTTTTTTGTTTGAGGGACCAGACACTGCTGAAAGTCATAATGGACCACCTGAATTTTGCTGATGATGTTCATGGACCACTTAATTATTTTTTGCCTGTAATTTAAAGGTATATAGAGCGTTCCCTATTCTTAAAATGAAAATAAAGTATATATAATAAAGTGTTTGTTTGCATACATAAACATAACTGTATAAACAATTGCTTAAAAGCTCTGTTTTCACTTAATCAAACCTTCCAAACAGTCCCTGAAAAGGCCTGCTCTACAGCTCATGCATCCAATGTTTCTACTTTTACAAGATGTACTAGCTACTTACAGACTGTTTCTCAACAGCATTTTTAGAAATGCTGCTCAGAGACAAAACGTAAGTAACTTGTACATCTAGTGCAAAGAGAGATTTTAAGCACTTGTTAATACAATTATGTTTAGTTATGCAAACAAACACTTAAGGAGGAGGTGAGAAGGTGCACAAGCCCCTAGTGCAGATTATTAGGTACTGTTTAGGTTTATAAAAGTCACTGTATATTGATATGACTCTCAGCTGGACAGCCTCATCGCAAAGCAAGGTGAGCCATTAACGCGTAGGACTTAGCCGATGAGCGCCAAAGGTGCTCATTGCTGCGAGCCTCGCAAAGCAAAGGAGAGCCGTTGAAATTCAAGACGCGGTACTTCGGAAAAAAATATGAGACGCAGGACTTAGAAAAAAAAAGATACAAGACATAAAAATGTATGAGATTAGCAGCCGAAACAAAAAACCTGAAAACCACAATAATTACACAAACATCACAGACAGCATGGGGCAACAGCCAGGACGTCTGTGTGTGAGGTGGAACGCGAATTTAACTTGATTTAGACAATTTTTGCCACTTGAAAATCGCTTAAGCGAGGAAAAAAATGGCAGCCGAAAAAAATGAAAACGAGGCTACACAACCCCAGACCGTGCAAGACACTGCAAAACGCATAGCACTTTACATATCACACTACGATCTACAAGATACACTATTACAAAAGCCGGAAAATGCTCACGAGACGCGTACCACATTAATAACATTACGACTATACAATGCCGCTTTACACAATAAACCAACGGCTTTACCTCGCGCACGCAGCCTATTTATACTGCACACTTGGAATATTCATTACACTTTATAAGCAGGGCACCAACACTCACACTGTATATTCTATGCAGACATAAAATACAAACAGATTGTTAGTTCTTCAGCCTATTGCTCGCTGCATATATCAATTATAAATAATTAAAGTATATTAATTGATTTAAGAAATCATTCATTATTACTTAACTACATATACATGGAAATATATATCTCGCTCAGAGGACCAAAAGTACACGTCAGGAGAGGCTCGCAATGAGCGCCAAAGGTCCTCACAGTAGAAAGCGGTTTCAATTATGTCTCAAACAGCATTCCCATGGCTTCAAATTTTATTGCGCCATCATTTTTGACGGGCAAGTCGCTAGTAGGCAAATAAAACTGTGAGCCCTTGCAGCTTTGGATGCTACCTTGATTGTATTAGGCTAAGACGATTCCGGAGTGAAGACTGTTTTACTAAGTCCAAACAGCCTTTTACAGCCTTATTAAATTGTGATTCAGTAAATTTAAAAGGGCTCTATTTAAGCACACAGCATATTATTTTTAACAGAAGTTTTTAGTTAGTGAACTTCTATCCAAAAGCAAAGTCTTCACTAACTAAAAACTTCTGTAAATTAAATATGCTATGTGCTTAAATAGAGCCCTTTTAAATTCACAGAATCACAATTTAATAAGGCTGTTAGTATCCATAAGAAAGACAAACAAACACTTAAGTAGTTTATTTTAATATTAACAACAGGGACACTTCCATATACCATTAATAATTCATGCTATGTATTAGTTCTCTGCACTTTTTAAAGCAACAAAATGTAACAACTAGGCAAATCTGTACTATCTTTATGCTGTTAATGATATGTATTCTATTTCAGCTGTTCCACAGACCAACTCTAGTGGTCAGCAAAGAATTTTGGGAACCCGACAAAGACAAAATAAAATCATCATTGTCAATAAATACTTAGTTGCTTAAGTGACATGGTCTCCAAGTTAGCAGTCTTACACTATATATTGATCAGTTCACCATAATATACACCAATACAGCATACCTCCCAAATATTCTTCTCATGGAAAAATGGTACTTTTTTACAGGGGGGATCTCCCTGTCATAGTTACATAGTAATTGAGGTTGAAAAAAGACTTTCAGTCCATCAAGTTCAACCTTTTCAGATCTCCTCTGATCTGCAATATGCAGATTAGATGTTTATTAATTGATCCAGAGGAAGGTAAACAGAAAAAAATCCAAGTAAAACTTTGCCAATCGTCTCAAAGAAAAAAAAATCCTTCCTGACCCCAGATACTGGCGATCAGATTCCTCCCTGGATCAATACTCTCTCTCTAATTATCCAGGATAACCCTGAATGCCCTTTTTAATTGAAATAAACCCAGTCCCCTTTTAAAGTTATCTATCGAATCCGCTGTCACCACCTCCCACTCGTAGAGAATTCAAAAGATTAACCACCCTTACTGTGAAGAAACCTTTTCTTTCTTTAAGGTGGAATCTTTTTACTTATAACCTCAAAGGATGTCCTCTTGTCAGTTGAAAACCTCTTGGCACAAAAAGCTCCCCCGACAAATCTTTATACTGACCCGGGATGCATTTATATAAGGTAATCATATCTCCTCTTCGACGCCTTTTTTTCCTAGAGAAAATAAGCTTAATATGGTTAGTATTTTCATAACTTAGCCCCTCCATTCCCCTTATTAGTTTTGTAGCCCTTCTCTGTACCTTTTCCTGCTCTAAAATGTCCTTTTTATGAAGCGAGGCCCAAAACTGCACTCCATATTACAAATGAGGGCATGCTAGGAAGAACACAAATGCTCTTTGGGTGTTTGAAGTGTTGGGATTATGTTGCAGTAAAAGGAGATGAAGCCACTCAGTAATTCTTTGCTTGCATGAACGATATTTAAAAATCTGATGGGACTGTAGATATCTTATTTGATTGATGTATCTTTTTCAAAATCCATGCTTTGGCCATACAGATGCACATACCAGTCCAAGGACACAAGATGATCCTCTCTACTCTTGCTACCTCACTATTCTCTACATGTTGGTTGCCCCTTATTGCTTTGCCAACAGTAAGAGAATATGAAAGTTAATTAATACAAATTTGTGATAATAGTACTTGACAAATCCCTATACTGACCCGGGATGCATTTATATAATGTAATCATATCTCCCCTTAGACGCCTTTCTTCTAGAGAAAATAAGCTTAATTTGGTTAGTCTTTCTTCATAACTTAGCCCCCCCCATTCCCCTTTGTAGCGGAACCCATCACTGTTTTACCCTGTTTTATGATTATTATGGTTAAAATATGATCCTACTATATGTATGTTGGTTGATGCTCTGCAGAATATTGTCCCAGACATTTACAGCTACTTGGCATGGGAGATAATCTTGTTACAGCGACTCTGCATAAGATAAAGGAAGTCTATTGTATACAGTGTTTTCATTCTCAGATAAGAACAAAGAAGTGTAATTGAATCAATGTCTGATTGTATCAAAGTTGCCAGGGAGGTGTGACCCCCCTATTGTTCTCTTTATGTGTATTGTGTGTGGCCAAATATGGGCATGGGTATTACCTGTGGCCAAAGAGATGTATAAATATTTCTGCAATAACAAAATAAAGTCAGTATTCATTTGACTCCCAAATTGTGTGTCGTCCAATATGGGAGGTCGGGGATGGTGAAACTGTAGTGCCTCTTGGGTATTTTATCGTATACCAGCGGAGATTTTGGACTGCGTGTTCCTGCTCCGTTACACCCTTATTAGTTTTGTAGCCCTTCTCTGTACCTTTTCCAGCTCTAAAATGTCCTTTTTATGGAGTGAGGCCCAAAACTGTACTCCATATTCCAAATGAGGGCATGCTAGGAATTTGTATAGTGGCAAAATTATATTTCCTTCCCTTGCTTCTATACCCTTCTTAATACATGCTAATGTTTTATTTGCCTTTGCAGCTGCTGCTTGGCATTGAGCACTAATACTGAACCCTAATGAACCCCACTTACCACATTAGTTCAATAGGAGTATGTTCCATTTATCATAACCCTTTGCTTCCTGTCTTTAAGCCAGCTCTCGATCTATGAGCAGATATTTACTGCAATTCCTGTATCCCTTAGTTTGCTCAATAGTCTCCCATGTGGCACTGTATCAAAAGCCTTTACAAAATCCAAAAGGACTACATCCACTGAATTGCCTTGATCCAGGTTCCTGCTTATCTCCTCAGAGAAACTAATTGCATTTGTCTGACATGACCTATACCTCATAAATCCATGTTGACTCCTACTCATAATCCTGTTCAAATAGACATATTCTTGTATATTATCCCTTATTAACCCTTCTAAAAGCTTCCCCACTACAGAAGTGAGGCTCACTGGTCTATAATTCCCTGGATTTGCTTCCTGCTAAATTTAGGTATAACCTCTGCTTTTCTCCAGTCATCTGGTAGAGACCCTGTGTTGAGTGAATCTAGAAAAAACTAAATATAATGGTTTGTCTATTACAGAACCCATTTCCCTCAGTACCCTTGGATGTATGCCATCAGGACCTGGGGCTTTATTAACATTTATTTTTGCAACCTCTTTTGGATTGCTCCTGCATTAATCAAATTATTCGGCGAAGGTAGTGTAGCTCCATTATGTTGCAGTGCCCCAACCACTGGTACCTCCCTTGTGTATACCGAAGAAAATAACCTATTTAGCTCATCTGCCTTTTCCTGGTCACTAATTATCAGACGGCCTATGTCACATTGTAATGTTCCTATAGCTTCCTTCTTGGCCTTCATTCCATTAATATATTTAAAAAATATTTTAGGGTTAGTCTTACTCTCTTTTGCAACTAATTTTTCATTTTCTATTTTAGCCAGTCTAATCGCGCTTTTGCAAGCCTTGTTGATTTCCTTGTACTCACATAAAGCAGTCTCTGTCCCCTCTTGTTTGTATAATTTAAATATTTGTATTTTTAATCCGTATCTTGATCTTTTAATCATTGTTAAGCCACGTCCGTCTTCCGAAATGTCTGTCTTTTGCAGGAAAGTAAGGGTTCCCTGGTCATCCAGTGGTTAGGATTTGGTGCTTTCACAGCTGTGACTTTGATCGATTACAGTTACGGAACCACAAGGTCACATCACCCTGAAACCATGCAGGGTTGGGCTGCTCAGTAGTACTTGGATGGGAAGCCACCTAGGAATACCAGGAGCTGTATGCTGTGACCCACTGGAGAAGGAACTGGCAATCCTCTCCAGTATCTCTGCCATGAGTATAAAGTGGATCAGCATTGTGTTATGCATATTGTTTTAATCATTACCCATCAAATAGAATGCCTAATAGTGCAAATATTTGTAAGAACACAAATGCTCCTCTCTACTCTTGCTACCTCACTATTCTCTACATGTTGGTTGCCCCTTATTGCTTTGCCAACAGTAAGAGAATATGAAAGTTAATTAATACAAATTTGTGATACTAGTATTTAATACAAAATTACAAAGAAATTAAAACAAAGCATGTTTACTGAACTCTGTTCTGCATCACTATTTAGTTACTATGCCCCTCGGTTGTCAAACCTTAATAAAACTGATTTGTATAGACATAGTTGTTCATACATGATATTGCAACCTAAAGAGACATATACATTTTCTGGATCTTGATGTGTAATGTACTTATGTATCTATTTACTTTTATGTACTTAATAGTATTAAGAAACGATTATAAGCTCTTTTTTTACTGCCTAAAATCAAACAAATAGTTCTTGTTTGGGTCTGCCCCATGCAGACACAGACCCTATAGGGCTGAATGTGCAGTGTAGTGTCCTAGCCTATCAGGGAACACATCTCAGCAGTATGTTGCAGAATGTTGCTGAGAGGTGTTCACTGATTGGTTAGTATGACACACTGCACTGCAAGTATCTCTGCGTTATCATGAGCTGCAGAGGGCAGACCAGAGCAGGTAATATTTGTTTGATTTTAGGCAATAAAACAGAGCTTATAAGTAATTCTTAATTAAATAAGGTAAATAAAAATAGATATACGGATGTATTATACCTAGCTAATTTCAGGAACTTTCCATATCCATTTAAATAACACAATGTGTATTTCTTGTGCTCACAAACTTACAATAGCATATGTTCATATACATGGTGCTATTAAATTAATGCAATATATGCTGCACTGACAGGGCTTGTGATAAATAATGAAATATATTTTTCTTGCAGTGATATGATATTCTCTATATTAGTTCATCAAAAACATTAGAGAAAATGCAAACATAATAATAGATTTAATAATAAAATATATATATATGGTATAATATCAAAGTTATGAAACTGTTTCAATTCTACGATATGGAATATAGATTAAATTTCTAGCATTAAATATGAAGCAGAAGTCATGGCAATAAACATATACAACAGACTCTCAGTTAACCAGAACCCAAGCAACCAGAACTCTCTAGCAACTAGAAAAAAAAATGAATATTGTACTTTAAATAAAGATTAAAATTTACCGGACTCAGCAAATGCCAGGAGCCGGGTTGTCATGCCACAAAATGCTTACAGGCACCTAGATTTCATCCACTGTACATCTCTGCAATTCAGTTGTACTTAGAAGCAGACAGGCATGAGTGACTGAGCCAGTGCAGTGTTGAGGTTACATTCCCTGGGGTCAGCACCGCACCCTCCAGCAGAACATACCTGTGTGTAAGTGAGGAGTGAAAGCTGCTGCTGCTAGAACAGTCGTCACTGACAATTTTTTTTAGCAGAAAACAAAATAGAGCTGCTCAATCAGAGAACGAACTAACCTTAATAGGTTAGTTCTGTGGAAATGATAATCAACTCACTAGTGCCCATCACAGGGAGAAATATCCTGTAGTATATCAGTCTGGTCCCACTCACTATAGTGGTCCATCCCCCAAATACCAGGCAATTCTAAACTGAACAGGAGAAACAGCAAACTTCCAACGCGTTTTGGCCTTTATGGGCCTCGTCAGTGAGGTGCAGCTGAACTCCCTAAGGCACAGTGAGCAAGGGGTCCACGTCTGGAGTCCCCTATCACCCCATCACCTAGCAGAGCATCCTATGTGCGGCTAATCTAGGCCTCTTTTAATAGTAACTCTCAAGCAACCAGAAACTACATTTATCCGGCACCTGCAAATCCCCATGGGTGCCGGAGTCTACTGTATAATTGATTTGTGTTTACTGATATCTTGATTCTTGCTTTCTTTAAAAAAAACACTATTATTTACTCCAGCTGGATGAGAAATAATAGTATTGGTGTGTACAGTGATACTATTAAAATGTATTTAAAGTGACAAGCTTTCAATAGATGCCTCTCTTTTTCAAGTAAAATGAATACTGATTTAGAGCCTTATTAAATTGTGATTCTGCCAATTGAATAGGGCTCTATATAAGAACATAGCATATTTTTTTTACAGAAGTTTTTAGTTAGTGAAGACCTTGCTTTTGGATAGAAGTTCACTAACTAATAACATCTGTAAAACAATATGCTATGTGCTTATATAGAGCCCTATTCAATTGGCAGAATCGCAATTTAATAAGGCCTATACACCTATGGAGAAAATGAAAACAAAACAATGAATAACCCACTGGGGCAGAAAACACAGTTAAAAGGGTAAAAGGCCATGGCACAGAGAAGGAATGTGACAAGTCTGGGGCATGGCACACGGCCTGATAAGAGACCTCTATATATGTATACATTAAATGAATGCACACATAAATACACACATTAATGGAATAAAATAAAAACACAAAGTATGGTAAAAACAAGAGAATGAAATGAAAGTTTGTTAGTGAACTTGAGTTGGATTATAGTGAGCTGTAACTGTGGTTATCCACCTTATGTGAGCAATGGAGGGAGGCTGTGAGGCAGGGCTCAATGCTGCTGGATCATGAGGGGCTGGGACACAGGAGCTGCTGGGGATACATTGGGGCAAACAAGGAATTGGAATAAACACAATGAAGCAGCTAGAAGAGATCTATTACTATATGTTGTAGTTATAATGAGACAGAGGAAGAGTCAGAAAAGCTGAACTGCAAGTATTTCCTGTGTAAATCCCCAGCCAGTGCTGGAAGCTCCTCCTCTCATCAGTGTGTGATTAATATAGGGGGCACCCCACTCCTCCATCAGTCTGGATCTTTGCTCAGCAGCAGTACTCGGGAGGCCAGTCTGCGGCCTGGGGCTCAGCTGCTTCCGCAGTGTGACATGAGAGACCCCATCCCTGGGCACAGGCAGCACAGAGCTCCCCCCAGGGCTAGCACCCGTCCTGAGCTGCAAACACCTGCAGATACCATCCTGCCAAATGGGCAACCTCCTCAATGGGGTCAGCTTCAAGGAGCCCACCACAGTGGAGGACTGTGACTCTACCTGGGACACTGACTCTGAGGGAGAAGATGAGGAAGAGGAGGAAGAAGGACGGGCTCAGGAGGGCACAGAGACCCAGCAAGAGGACAGTGGTGAGAAGGAGAAAGATGCTGAAGACCTGGGAGGGCTCTCATCTGAGGTGAAAGTCCATGAGAAAGCAGAGGAGGCACAGAGCCCAGACACGGAGCAGGTACAGAGCACCTCATGGGCACAGCTCACTCACCTACTGACTAGCACAGACACTGAGCAGGTACATAGCACAGCATGGCACAGCTCACACACCTACTGACTAGCACAGACACTGAGCAGGTACATAGCACAGCATGGCACAGCTCACTCACCTACTGACTAGCACAGACACTGAGCTGGTACATGGCACAGCTCACACACCTACTGACTAGCCCAGACACTGAGCAGGTACATGGCACAGCTCACACACCTACTGACTAGCCCAGACACTGAGCAGGTACATAGCACAGCATGGCACAGCTCACACACCTACTGACTAGCCCAGACTCTGAGCAGGTTCAGAGCACCTCATGGGCACAGCTCACACACCTACTGACTAGCCCAGACTCTGAGCAGGTACAGAGCACCTCATGGGCACAGCTCACACACCTACTGACTAGCACACTCACTGAGCAGGTACAGAGCACCTCATGAGAACAGGTCACACACCTACTGACTAGCACAGACACTGAGCAGGTACATAGCACCTCATGAGAACAGCTCACACACCTACTGACTAGCCCAGGCACTGAGCAGGTACATAGCACCTCATGAGAACATCTCACACACCTACTGACTAGCACACTCACTGAGCAGGTACATAGCACCTCATGGGCACAGCTCACACACCTACTGACTAGCACACTCACTGAGCAGGTACAGAGCACCTCATGGGCACAGCTCACACACCTACTGACTAGCCCAGGCACTGAGCAGGTACAGATCACAACATGGGCACAGCTCACACACCTACCGACTAGCCCTGACACTGAGCAGCTACAGAGCAAAACATGGGCACAGCTCACACACCTACTGACTAGCCCAGGCACTGAGCAGGTACAGAGCAAAGCATGGGCATAGCTCACACACCTACTGACTAGCCCAGGCACTGAGCAGGTACAGAGCACCTCATGGGCACAGCTCACACACCTACTGACTAGCACACACACTGAGCAGGTACATAGCACCTCATGGGCACAGCTCACACACCTACTGACTAGCACATACACTGAGCAGGTACAGAGCACCTCATGGGCACAGCTCACACACCTACTGACTAGCACACACACTGAGCAGGTACATAGCACCTCATGGGCACAGCTCACCCACCTACTGACTAGCCCAGCCACTGAGCAGGTACAGTGCACTTCATGGGCACAGCTCACACACCTACAGACTACCACAGACACTGAGCAGGTACAGAGCACCTCGTGGGCACAGCTCACACACCTACTGACTAGCACAGACACTGAGCAGGTACATAGCACAGCATGGCACAGCTCACACACCTACTGACTAGCCCAAACACTGAGCAGGTACATAGCACCTCGTAGGCACAGCTCACACACCTACTGACTAGCACACACACTGAGCAGGTACAGAGCACAACATGGGCACAGCTCACACACCTACTGTCTAGCCCAGACACTGAGCAGGTACAGAGCACCTCATGGGCACAGCTCACACACCTACTGACTAGCCCAGGCACTGAGCAGCTACAGAGCAAAACATGGGCACAGCTCACACACCTATTAGCCCAAACACTGAACAGGTACAGAGCACATTTTGGGCACAACTCACACACCTACTGACTAGCACACACACTGAGCAGGTATGGATAACAAACCTACTGACTAGCACACACTATTTTATGTGGGGCTGATAGAAGCATTGTTATCCATTGGTCTGATTGTTGTTATGAGTCATTGTTTTAAAGAATTTTACTATAAAGGATGAGATTTGTGAAAGGCAATATGGTCACCCAGTAGGGCAAATCAAACACTAACTAAACATGTCAGGTGCACAGTGGGTGACATACTGTAACAAACTCTTACTGCTACATTGTTATCCCACGTTAGGAATTGTATTATCACTTGTCATGTACTGGATGCACTCGTTCATTTCCCCTGAAGCTTTACTCTGCTCCCCATGTGTTTGTGATGGAAGGTTCAGACATATAATTGTATGCCTTGGTTAGTAGGCTGCGAGGGAACAGCCATTGTTATTATTGCTATGAATATAGTTCTCGTATATATATATAGTATGTAATTATCATAGATATAGTATGTGTATATTTTTTCTTATTAATGTTTGTACAGAAAATAGTAGATATACACACTTGATTGCTTCTGATTATAAATTGCAGGCACAAACTGCCCTTTTTGGTTAATGTTGTATTATTTTTCAACGTTTGATAATACAGATCAATAGACATATTAATATGGATGTGGCCACAGGAGAAACCCTGACCTGTCTCTAAAGACTGATACACTGAAAATATTTGGAAGACCACTTTAACAATTTGGCAGTTCATTGATATTCATGTGAATGAACCAATGAGACTGGCAGCAACTTTCACCATATTTATTAACATCTCTGTACTGTAGTGACGTCTCTGAAACTTCATCTAACTTTCCACCCACTTTTAAATTCAAATTTAAAGTTCTTACAAGAGAGCATGGTGATGAATGGAGGGATTCCAAATATACAGACAACCCGAGGATTACTTTCATTGATTACACACAAAGTATTATAATGAGAAACATCAGTAAATGCAGTTTGCTTATTTTTATAGGCTTTACATTATTATATGTATTATACTAGAAACTGAAAGGTCAAAATATTGGTATCTCTTAGTTTCTATTAAAATAAATATTGTGTGGTGAAATATATAACAAATGGCGTTGAAAATGTGTAGCAGGTTTACAGGAAGTTCACAGCTGGAAAAATGCTTAGTGAAGATAGTAAATCGGATCTCGACTAGTATTTTAGATACAACTCTACTACGAAGTCGAAAATGGAAGCATATCTATACCTGCTGAAAGTGATGGGGAATATAACTTACTGAAAACATGGTGATGCTAAAAAAAAGAAAGCACTAGAACGACAAAACATAGTGAATTTAGCAGCTAGCCCATATTAAGAAACCCATGTGGTCTCTGGTAAGCTTTGCACTTGGATTCATAAGCCGCAATGTGTAACAATAAAATAGAGGCAACCTACCACACCATAATCTCATCTCGATCCCTCTTCCTCCTTAAAATACAACAATCAAATTATCTTTCCTCTCAACTTCCATACCCAAATCTTAACAAAATAATAAACTCCTGTTAATTAGGATACATAAATGTTAAATGTGTGATAATGTTTAGAGACATAAAACATGTATTAGTTCTTGATGTTGACATTGTGTAATCATGTTTATATAGTTTTTTTCATTGTACTTGATGTAACAATATAATAAAAATGAAAACAGATCTTGAACAGATGAAACAAAAGTTGCATATACTGTGACTAAAAGTAACTCCTATTCAATTTCCGTAACATGAAGCATCCTCTCAATGCCAAGAAGACTTTAAGGGTTAACAATTATATGAGGTAGTAATATATTTCTAGAAGATTTAAATTATGATCATACTGTGAAATTTTTTTTTTTTTTTTTGTCCGTAATTAAATTGGAGCTCAGTAAGTGCTGTGTATTTCTAGATATTGAGAAAGGAAAGAAAAGACCATTCTGAGTACACTTAGCACACATCTTAAGCAGGCCAGGTGACCTGTTTTTTCACAACAGAACTTTGTCCATGAAGTGTTATTTCTGCCGTTAATTATTCAGGGTAAATACATGCAAATGAGGCTCAAACGTATTGCAAAGACTTTAAATGCAAGTACAGTACATACAAGATGGGTGTAAAATATCGAGGGAATTGTTCTTCACTATTCTATTGCCCAATTTGTAAATGTATACACACTTAAAATCACTCTTAATTTTGCTACATTTTAAGCAAATATTACTTATTGGCACTAATGAATTCTTAAGTCAATAGAATGCATATAAACATTTATATAAAAAAAACACGCTAAGACAAATGTATTAGTTCAAGGCACTTGCAAGTACAGTGCCTTGCCAAAGTATTTACCCCCCTTGGCATTTTTCGTGTTTTGTTGCCTCACAACCTGGAATTAACATGTATTGTTTGAGGATTTGCATCATTTAATTTAAAAAACATGCCCACAACTTTGAAGATGTTTTTTTTTATTTTTATTTTGAAGCAAATTGTCCTGCTGGAAGGTGAACCTCCGTCCTAGCCTCAAATCACGCACAGAGTGGTACAGGTTTTGCTCAAGAATATCCCTGTATTTAGCACCATCCATCTTTCCCTCAACTCTGACCAGTTTCCCAGTCCCGGCTGCTGAAAAACATCCCACAGCGTGATGCTGCCACCACCGTGTTTCACTGTGGGCATGGTGTTCTTTGGGTGATGTGATGTGTTGGGGTTGCGCCAGACATAGCGTTTTCTTTGATGGCCGAAAAGTTCCATTTTAGTCTCATCAGACCAGAGTTCCTTCCTTCATACATTTTGGGAGTCTCCCACATGCCTTTTCGCAAATGTAAAATGTGTCATTTTGTTTTTTGCTGAAAGTAATGTCTTTGTTCAGGCGACTCTGCCATAAAGCCCAACTCTATGGAGCGTACGGCTTATTGTCGACCTATGTACAGATACTCCAGTCTCTGCTGTGGAACTCTGCAGCTCCTCCAGGGTTACCTTAGGTCTCTGTGCTGCCTTTCTGATTTATGCCCTCTTTGCCTGGTCAGTGAGTTTTGGTGGGCAGCTGTCTCTTGGCAGGTTTGCTGTTGTGCCATGTTCTTTCCATTTGGTTATGATAGATTTGATGGTGCTCCTGGGGATCATCAGATATTTGGATATATTTTTTATGACTTGTACTTCTCAACAACATTGTCCCTTACTTGTTTGGAGAGTTCCTTGGTCTTCATGGCAGTGTTTGGTTAGTGGTGCCTCTTGCTTAGGTTTTGCAGCCTCTGGGGCCTTTCAAAAAAGGTGTGTATATGTAATGACAGATCATGTGACACTTAGATTGCACACAGGTGGAAATCATTTCACTAATTATGTGACTTTTGAATGTAATTGGTTGCACCAGAGCTTTTTATGGGCTTCATGACAAAGGGGGTGAATACATACGCACATGCCAATTTTCTGTTTTCTATTTCTGAAAAATATTTTTATGTATATATTTTTCTCATTTCACTTCACCAACTTAGACTATTGTGTTCTGATCCATCACATAACATTCAGATTAACAAATCATTGAACTTAAGCCTGTAATGTAACAAAACAGGTAAAAAGTCAAGGGGTGAATACTTTTGCAAGGCACTGTAGCTAATAGAAAATGGCCCATAGTATGTAGTAGATTGATGTTACTACTGAAACTATTTAAAGCAAAGTACAGTTGTCAGTGTACTCATAAGAGGCTTAGTACAAGGCCCTTTAATTTTTCATTTTAACAGTTGCATTAAATAGAACAAAACAGAAAAAGCAGAAAAGTAAGTGTTTGAATAGTAGGTATGTTGTTCATAGAGGCACGTAAAAATGAGGTCTAAGCAATTGTGTCTATTATACATGATCAGTATGTATTTACATTTACAGATAATTCCTTTGTCATTCTGCAAGTTTATTAAAGCCGTTTATCTTTGCTATCAGGTATAGATGAAGACTGTTTGCAGAATTTATATAATAAGCAAAGATTAAAGTACGGTTGTGATAATAGGACTCTAGGTAGGATGAGGATAAGTAGCTATGCTGTATCCGTGCAAAATAGGAAGAGAAGATGGGTCTTCATGGAGGTTTTATATATAAGCTGGTATGGAAAGTCAATAAGCTGGAGTGGGAATCTATTCTGATGAAATAGTTAATAAGGGGAAAATAATGCAAACAAGATGTTAAACTAAGCTGGAATGGTAATGTGAAAGTTTGGGGGATTCATATAATAGAGATGAGCTACAGGATATAGGATAAGATCAAGAGGACAAGGTAGGAAGCAATAGATACTTGAAGAGGTAGCAGTAGTTAGAGCATACCACTGGAGTTCAGCCATGATTATGGAGTTGTTGACCCTGTATCCCTCTAGCCAGGAATGAAATATGTAGATCTAATACAGCAGAACTAATATAGAAGTGAATATGCTTGAAAAAAATATTTAATAGAACTGTTAATGTCACTTAGACTTAAGGAACAAGATATTATATATGTGTGCTTTTAGACTTGTAGCTCAAGCGTCCAAGTACTAATTTATTTTGCACCTATGTGTTGTTTATTGTCACTTCACTGTCACTTAGCACCTCCTCATCACTACTCTTTATTAACTCGCCTCTCTAGAGGTCTCCCAACATTGCTTATCCCACTTGGAGCCTTGGGTTGTCACAGCAACTGTGTCTAAACTTTTTGTTGAGAATCAATGCTTCTTATTTTTGGCCATCAAGGACAATAATCAGGTCAGATTTAAAAAATATATACCTAGTTGAACACTTGTAGGTGCATATGAGCATCTTTTCTTCTTCATCTTAATTTATAAAACACTGTGCTTTATTGGAATATGGCATGTCCCTTTATAAACAAAAACATCCTATTTTTGTTTTATAATGTTTTGTAAACCCAGTTGGACTGTGGACCAACTGAATTGAGATCATGGACCACCGTTTGGGAACCTCTAGCGTAGTTAAATGATTTTCCTTCGTTTTATATTTCTACTAACATTTAGCACTTATGTAAGGCAATATGTATGGGAAAGATGGTATGATGGTAGAAGACAGGACATAATAGTAGTGAGAGTGAGGTCAATTTTTGAAGTAAGTGGAACCGTGTTGACTACAATGGGGTTTATGCAGGTATGGAATAAGGTGACACATGAATAATCATGGACAGTAATAAAAATGATTATTGGATAATTATTAGGGAATAGAAATACCTTCATAAGACAGGACCACAAGTGTTAATAAGAGGCTCAGGCATTGCAATTATCTTATATCTAATCTGCCTCCTTGAACACTGTAGTGTATAAACATCTGGATTTGGAAACATTCCCACTAGGCTGGATAAATTATTGAAGCCTGGCCCAAGTTACCATGTGGCTTTTTATTGGAAAAAGTTTGTATATGTGCCTCCCACTTTTTAAGGGACCAAAAGTAATGGGACAGATTAACAGTCATAAATCAAACTTTCACTTTTTAATACTTGGTTGAAAATCCTGTGCAGTCAATTACAGCCTGAAGTCTGGAACGCATAGACATCACCAGACGCTGGGTTTCATCCCTGGTGATGCTCTGCCAGACGTCCATTGCAACTGTCTTCAGTTCCTGTTTGTTCTTGGGGCATTTTCCCTTCAGTTTTTTCTTCAGCAAGTGAAATGCATGCTCAATCGGATTCAGGTCAGGTGATTTACTTGGCCATTACACAATATTCCACTTATTTCCCTTAAAAAAACTCTTTGGTTGCTTTTGCAGTAAGCTTCGGATCATTGTCCATCTGCACTGTGAAGCGCCGTCTAATGAGTTCTGAAGCATTTGGCTGAAATATGAGCAGATAATATTGCCGGAAAAACTTCAGAATTCATCCTGCTGCTTTTGTCAGCAGTCCCATCATCAATAAATACAAGAGAACCAGTTCCATTGGCAGCCATACATGCCCACGCCATGACACTACCAGCACCATGCTTCACTGATGAGGTGGTATGCTTTGGATCATGAGCAGTTCCTTTCCTTCTCCATACTCTTCTCTTCCCATCACTCTGGTACAAGTTGATCTTAGTCTCATCTGTCCATAGGATGTTGTTCCAGAACTGTGAAGGCTTTTATAGATGTTGTTTGGCAAACTCTAATCTGGCCCTCCTGTTTTTGAGGCTCACCAATGATTTACATCTTGTGGTGAACCCTCTGTATTCACTCTGGTGAAGTCTTCTCTTGATTTTTGACTTCGTCACACATACACCTACCGCCTGGAGAGTGTTCTTGATCTGGCCAACTGTTGTGAATTGTGTTTTCTTCACCAGGGAAATAATTCTTCGGTCATCCATCACAGTTCTTTTCCGTGGTCTTCCGTGCCTTTTGGTGTTGCTGAGCTCACCAGTGCGTTCTTTCTTTTTAAGGATGTTCCAAACAGTTGATTTGGCCACACCTAATGTTTTTGCTATCTCTCTGATGGGTTTGTTTTGTTTTTTCAGCCTAATGATGGCTTGCTTCACTGATAGTGACAGCTCTTTGGATCTCATATTGAGAGTTAACAGCAACAAATTCAAATAGCACACTTGAAATGAACTCTGGACCTTTTATCTGCTCTTTGTAAATGGGATAATGAGGGAATAACACACACCTGGCCATGAAACAGCTGAGCAGCCAATTGTCCCATTACTTTTGGTCCCTTAAAAAGTGGGAGGCACATATACAAACTGTTGTAATTCCTACACCGTTCACCTGATTTGGATGTAAATACCCTCAAATTAAAGCTGAAAGTCTGCAGTTACAGCACATCTTGTTAGTTTCATTTCAAATCCATTGTGGTGGTGTATAGAGCCAAAAAGATTAGAATTGTGTCGATGTCCCAATATTTATGGACCTGACTGTATATATACCGTATATAGTTATAGAGAATGGTCTGGTGAGAAATTAACATTGATATGCATTAAATGATATGTATACAAATGTTCTTTATTTAGTCCTGTTACACTAGGTGATAATTAAGCAGCAATATAAGAATATGTTTTAGTCAGTAGTCTCATTAACCTTTTACGACAGAATCTTTGGAATAAGAAAAGGAAAGTGTGTAGATATATTTGTATATTTAAGTTCTAATGGGCACTTGAAATCTTGTATATTTTGTAGTCTCTAGTTTATTTTAAGTGCAGTACATACAATCATTATAGAATGACTGAGGTGAAGATGTAACCTAAATTGCAGCATTTATTATTATAAGTTATAATTGACATTTGCCAGAATTGCCTTTGCTATGCCTCAGTGTGAAAGACATTGCAAAGAAACTAAAGAATTTTTGTTCAGCAGATTCTTAAAAGTTCTAGATAGTTAGAAAGTGTGAATACCACATAAAATATAGTGATTGGAGCACTTTAAAGATAAAGATGTGAAGCTTTCAAAGACATGCAATATCAGTTTAACTCACTACATAATGTATCTGATTTTCTGCATAAGAAGCATAGCATCTATAAGGTTTTACCATATAAAAGTAATTCAGTGGTGACTTTATACTGCAGAGAATCATAGTCTATTATTATGGGGTCTACTGATATATTCTGAGGTCTGTTCAATAAGTAACAATTACATAATTTGAATTTAATATCAGATTTAATTTTTTACCTTTGCTGCTAATTAATTATTGTTAATGTTGCAATTTATGTATTAATAGCTAGGTAATACTAAATATTTTCTTTAGCAATAATTGAACACAAGAGGCACTGCAACTCAAAATAAATATATTCATTAAATAATACACAATTAGCACGTTTTGTTAGTTTCGTAGCAGGATCTGATACTTAACTGCCATCTGTACAATTGTGGAGATATATAATTTAGTTATTTATTTCTTTTGAACACTGTGGTAGAGATTTACTTCAACTTTTCTTAAAATATGAATTCCATTTACATTGTTTATTAAAGAGAAAAGTTCCCCACTTTTATAAATCTAAAATACAGGTCAAATAAGTATTTTTGCAATCACTTTTTATTGAATAGAAATATTTTAGTAGTATAAAACTCACATAAAGCATGCTGTTATTCTGTTCAAAAGGTCCTCCTCACTGCCTAAGTCTTATCTCTGCCATTAAACCATTCTCACTCAATGCTAGACGCACATTCTCAAATCATACGCTTTACATTTGTGACTCTTGTTAAGCTGATGATAGTTGGAGTTGTGTATTGTTTCAGATCACTTGTTTTCCATGTAAATTTAAAATAAACAAAAATAGAGTTTTAAACATGCTGCTTTTGGAAATAATGGCAAAACATTTAATAAGTATGTCTTCTTGATGTTTCAGATTTAATAAGCCCTGGTAGCTATGTGCCATGACTACTACTATATTTCTCTTAGCACTGTTCTGTAAATTCTTTCATACAATTATTATGATTCACGTCTGACATTGATAAATATGATAGCCTAATGTAGTGTTAGTTATGTGCACTAACAGATTCATATTCATTATCATATTCATATTCATGCTTTTGTCTGCTGCTCTACCATGACCATGTATAAAAGCATATTAATGACCTACATAAACACTTTACCTAATCTTCACATTTTTAACATAAATTCACAAGGAAATCATAATCTCTATCAATAACTGTTACTCTAGGATAACTTTTCTACTTTTCAGTAATTGCACAACCGATTATTTATATTGTATTACATACAGTTGCTAGCAAAAGTATGTGAACCCTTTGGAATGATATGGATTTCTGCACAAATTGGTTAAAAAATGTGATCTTCATCTAAGTCACAACAATAGACAATCACAGTCTGCTTAAACAAATAACACACAAAGTATTAAATGTTGCCATGTTTTTATTCAACACACCATGTAAACATTCACAGTGCAGGTGGAACCCTTGGATTTAATAACTGGTTGAACCTCCTTTGGCAGCAAACGTTTCCTGTAGTTGCAGATCAGATGTGCACAACGGTCAGGAGTAATTCTTGACCATTTCTCTTTACAGAACTGTTTCAGTTCAGCAATATTCTTGGGATGTCTGGTGTGAATTGCTTTCTTGAGGTCATGCCACAACATCTCAATCGGGTTGAGGTCAGGACTCTGACTGGGCCACTTCAGAAGGTGTATTTTCTTCTGTTTAACCCATTCTGTTGTTGATTTACTTCTATGCTTTGGGTCGTTGTCCTGTTGTAATACCCATCTTCTGTTGAGCTTCAGCTGGTGGACAGATGGCCTTAAGTTCTCCTGCAAAATGTCTTCATAAACGTGGAAATTCATTTTTCCTTCGATGATAGCAATCCGTCCAGGCACTGACGCAGCAAAGCAGCCCCAAACCATGATGCCCCCACCACCGTACTTCACAGTTGGGATGAGGTTTTGATGTTGGTGTGCTGTGCCTCTTTTTCTCCACACATAGTGTTGTGTGTTTCTTCCAAACAACTCAACTTTAGTTTCATCTATCCACAGAATATTTTGCCAGTACTGCTGTGGAACATCCAGGTGCTCTTGTGCAAACTGTAAACGTGCAGCAATGTTTTGCTTGGATAGCAGTGGCTTCCTCTGTGGTATCCTCCCATGAAATCCATTCTTGTTTAGTGTTTTACATATTGTAGATGCCAGAGACTTTTGTAAGTCTTTAGCTGACACTCTAGGATTCTTCTTCACCTCATTGAGCAGTCTGCTCTGTGCTCTTGCAGTCATCTTTACAGGACGGCCACTCCTAGGGAGAGTAGCAGCAGTGCTGAACTTTCTCCATTTATAGACAATTTGTCTTACCGTGGACTGATGAACAGCAAGGCTTTTGGAGATACTTTTATAACCCTTTCCAGCTTTATGCAAGTAAACAATTCTTAATCGTAGGTCTTTTGTGTGAGGCATCATTTACATCAGGCAATGCTTCTTGTGAAAAGCAAACCCAGAACTGGTGTGTGTTTTTTATAGGACAGGGCAGCTGTAACCAACACCTCCAATCTCATCTCATTGATTGGACTCCAGTTTGCTGACACCTCACTCCAATTAGCTTTTGGAGATGTCATTAGTCTAGGGGTTCACATACTTTTTCCACCTGCACTGTGAATGTTTACATGGTGTGTTCAATAACAACATGGTAACATTTAATTATTTGTGTGTTATTAGTTTAAGCAGAGTGGGATTGTCTATTGTTGTGACTTAGATGAAGATCAGATCACATTTTATGACCAATTTGTGCAGAAATCCATATCATTCCAAAGGGTTCACATACTTTTGCTTGCAACTGTATATAGTTCTCAGCAATACAGGTTGTTGCTTATGCTTCGCGAAGCGAGGGCCGCAGTTGCTGGTAAGGAGCGCCAAAGGTGCTCTTTGCGCTGGGTGGAGATGAGCGCCATAGGCACTCACCCCTACGACCCCACACGACTTAGGCAGGGAGCGCCAAAGGCGCTCACTGCGCTGGTGGACCCGCGGAACTACACATAAACACAAAACTCAATTACACAATTCAGAATGCGACACCTGTAGCAGTTTGAAAAAAATTGCATTAAAAAATTACGGCCCGTAACACTTGCAACAAGGAAAGCAAGACTTACACACAAAAAATATGACCTGCGGTCCAAATACGAGGTCCAAAAAATACGGACTTAATGGCCGAACCGCGCACATACAAAAACAACAATAACACCACCAAAATAAAATAAAAAACCTCACTCACAGCAGGGGGAAAAGCCACAATGTCTGGGAGACAGGTTGCACGACAATTGAACCACAATTTGCCAAATTTCCACCCACGAAAATCGCATAAGCGTCAAAAAAAATGTTGGCCGAAAGAAAACGAGCCTACGCGACTAATAAACACGCAAAAATCTGACACACACATAAGACTTCTACACAAGACCGTACGGGGTATAAAATACACTATTAGGGAGGACGCAACATGCCCCACAACTGCCTAACACATAGACAATCGCCACCATTTTACAACACTAGCTTGCAACTAATAACATTACCAATCCAAAATGCAGAATTACACACCTAAACAAACGCTTTGTGCTCGCGCACGCAGCCTACTTATCCTACACAACCAATGCACATGCAAAAAAAACACTAGACACATAAGACTTTTACACAAGCCCGTATGAGCTATAAAATACACTATTAGGAAAGACTCAATTCAGACATTGCTGACACACCTCAGCTCACCAACACTGCAAATGTACATTGTATGCTGCAGGAACATCACAAAAGATTGTTTGCTCTTCGGGATATTGCTTGCTGCATATATTAATTACATATAGGTAAAGTATACTTATTTATGATTTTATTAATTAATTAGCATGATAAAATACATATAGAGAAAAAAAAGGAACAGACGTCAGGATCGCAATAAACGCCAAAAGCGTTCAGCGCGCGGCTCATAATGAGCGCTAAGGGTGGTCAGAGGAGCAAAAGTACACCAGGGGAGAGGCTCGCAATGAGCGCAGACCATGCAATGTGTGCCGAAGGGGTTCTGATAACCAAAAATACACCAACAGAGAGGCTCGCAATGAGCGCCGAAGGTATTCGCACGACCAAAAGACTTACTTTGTGTGGTCACATACAATACCAGTGGTACAATCTATATAAACATTTTTAGCGACCCAGCTTTACCCTAACTAAATCTTGCCTGTAGTCCTAACTACCATGTTACTCCATTTCTCCCAAAAACAGTCTGTGTGCCCTCTTTTTACAGTACTGATGGTTTTCTCCACTGCATTTATAATTACAAGAACCCTGGTGTCTTTTGTAGCCTTGTCTCAACTATCCTTTATTTTCTCCATTTCTGATCTCATTTACTTGAGATTACTACTTCAGTAACATGCCGTTCAACATCTGTCTCATAGTGGATGCAATTGAAATCTTGCCTGAAACGGTGAATGTAATAGTGATTAAATAATGACTAAAAGTCATGCTCCATGGTATTAAGCAATTTTTTTCAGGTGGATTAACTAACGCAACCCTATCCAGCATTTCAGTGTTACATTTTACATAATCTTTTTACTCTTAATTTGGCCCTACGCATGTGTCTACTCTAGCTCCATCTGTCTCCCCTTCGCCTGCACTCAAACAATACTAGAGAGTTATTGAGATAATTTATGTTAAATCTCTCTCTTATCTTGTAATGTTGGCATGTAGAAATGTATAGCATTGCAGCAAATTGTAATTCATAATGACATATTTCAGACACTGCAGTTGTATCTCTGCAAGATTTATTTTTGAAACTATTTTGCTGACCAAAAAGAAATTACCAATAACTGCCTGCTACGTTTATGTGTTTTTTCCACATGTGAATATACCACTTTTTTGCTTGCAGAAAGAAAACATTTACTTTTTGGTAAAGTAGGTATTCAGTTCTGCATAATTCTTTGAAATGGGGCACTTCCATTTCGTACATTACTCTATCATGGGTCATGTGGCTTGTAGGGAGAGTTACTTTGCACGATCTATACAGTGCTTTACGTTCATCCCCTGGTAAGACATGACATAGTTATGTTATATAATTAATTTAATTATTGTTTTGCAATGAACCTGAGTCATGGACTGTTCTACCAAGAAGTGGGACCAGGCTTGCCTGCCTAAAATTGGATTTTGAAACAGAGCAGAGTGCTTTCCTTATTTTCTAAAAGGTAAACTGGTTTTTAAAAAACAAACAAAACAAACCTCTTTACTTGAAGCTGTGAACCTCCTCAATTGGCAATCATAAGCTCACCTTTTTAAATGTTGATAAAGAGGCTTCGCCAGACCAAGAGTTTGGAAAAGGAGAAGGCATTGAGTTTGACATCAACAAAACAAGATTGTTGCTTCAACAATTAAAACCTTTCTAGGTCTCCTCTGATCCTTGTATTATGTCATTTTTTAAATTATTCTATAGTGCCTTCTGTTTCAAATGAACATTCACTGGCTATGTTTGCTTAGTGAAAAAATATCCAATACTAAGATAAAAAATATCCATTCTTATACTGCTGAATGTCCACAAACAACAGAAATGAAGAGTGATGTAATATGGCTATGTGGACCACTGGCTTGTAATTAAATATAAAAAAAAATCATTGGAAAAAAATGTTAAGGTTGCTGTTGTAATACCAAGAGACTTGCAAAATAAACTGCATTCTAGAAACTGCTGATCCAGACAAATTAAACTGTACATCAATTTGCCTTGTGTCTGGAGAATTGAGAAGAATTGTTTATTGGATACAGCTTGGGAGCATTTGGATCCGGTTGATATATCAACAAAACATACAGTAAAAATAATAGAACATATGATGCATCCCAAAAGAAAGGTTGTTTATCTGGGGAGTTTATATTCTCTACTTTTATAACTAAAGCACTCCATAAAATAAGTAACAAATCTTATCAGGCTTGGTATATTTTTCAATTGCAAAACTACAATAGTCATCATCAGTGCTGTCAGGTCTTCATTTTTTTCACACTTCAGCTAACTTCCAATAAGCTGCATGGGCACATGCTCCAACTGAATAGAAAAATATACACCCTTAAAGACCAACTGCAGTGCATCATCCTTTATGACTTTTAAGTATTAATAGCCCCAATAAATTGCTACGATTTTAGGAATCGTAGCTCGCAGGACTAAAGGCTATTAAATTAGCCTCTTAACCCGCAAATCGCCTGCGGGTTGCTTTAAGACGCAGCAGTCCCGAAAAAAAAAAAAAAAAAAGTCTGTGGAACTTTGCGGCCACAAATCCTTTGTTCTTTCAAGCCTGTAACCGCTACGTTCTAATTGAGCTATTAAATAGCATCAAGATCACTGGCATTCAAACTCGCAAATGGAGCCAAGAAGCCAACGAGTGCTGGAGAGGACCCGCAAGGGCGGTAAAGTCCAACTCATAGCACTTCAAATGCAAATTTCACCACACTACTGTACTGGAATTGAATGTGGCTGTAAATCAGCAGTAGATCGTCTATGAGAGAGCTTACACTGAATCCAGGGAAAACAAGAGTAAGTTCTTATAGAAAGGAACTTTGGCCCTATGCTATCACCCAATTTGTAAGTTAATACATACTTGAAACCACTTTTAATATTGCCACAGATTCTATTAGCTACTCGCAATCTGATTACGAGTTACCCTCCCACAATCACTACGGGCCAGCCATATCTGCAAAACAGGCCTTAGAACTCCATTTGGTATTAAGTTTCAATTATTAGAGCTGCAACAACTATTAAACACACAGTACTGTACTTTAAAAGCACATGAAGGTATGGAAATACATTAAAATAAAATTGCACAACAGCCTCAAACCCACAAATATGCAATTAAAAAATAATGAGTAATATCGATCCCGGGACTCACGGGCATAATGCATATCATGAAACCCACATCGTCTAAAACAGATTATTTAATGCATTTTATAGAGTGGTAGAGTGCTTGATTGCGAGTCCGATCCGCAAATATTACTTATTGGCACTCTGATTGCAGAATACGTGGAACTTCCATGTTTCATGATGATGTCTCATTAACTATTGACTGTGTCTAAGAAGTAAATTATGGGCTTGCTTAAATATTTTTCAGATCATATGATCACACCCCAGACTTAAAAAGGCAGGGTTTACAAGTTCAGTCGTGCTTTAGGGATTTTCAAGCTGGAGTCCATAGAATACATCTAAACATTTACACATATATATATATATATATATATATATATATATATATATATATATATATATATATATATATATATATATATATATAAAAAGAAACAAGCGCAGCCATAAGTATGGGTTAGAGGCATTTGCGAGCAGCTAATAGAATATGGCCCTATGTTCCTACCCTAATAAATTTAATTTTTATTTTATTTTTTATACTGATCTTTATTATCTTTACTAGTCAAAGTCCGTCATAAATGAAGATTGATGAAATTACCCCTCCCTTCCTGTTTCTCTCCCCCTCTATGTCTCTTTCCCCCCTCTGAGTCCACTGTGTCTCCTTTCCTCCCCCATGTCTCTCTCTGACCCTTCCCCATCTCTCCCCCCATGTTTCTCTCCCACCCTCTCCCCTGTCTCTTTATTGACTTGTAAAATACAGTAAACATAACACAGACATACTGTACGTACACAGAAATACAAACTATATTTTTGTGCTGTTGAAGGTGCTAGCTTTTTTTGGAATTCTATATTTTTTTTTTAGTGATAAAGTTGTCTATTTACATTTTGTATTTTTCTCTTTCTCTCATTAAGCAAATGTCAGTAGCAAGAAATCCCACCCAAATTGCCTCATCTTGCTTTTGTGCTTCTTTGAAAATCTGGATCAATTGCTACAGATTGATCAACAATTGTGGTTATCGTCATCAAACTTTTACTGAAGAAATCTGTCTCAAGTTCTTTGGGTTGTTTACAGGTTCTGCATTAATTCCTTGTTCTGCCAGTTCATAAAGGTTGTTGTTGGTAAGGTTCTCCTCAGAAACCTGCAACAACTCCGCAATATCCTGTGCATCTGAATCTCCTAGTCCTGCTATATTGACTAGGTTGACAATTTGGTCAACCTTGGGCTCTCAGAATCGGTGATATATTCCTGTATGCTATCCCTTGCTAACCCTTCTAAAAAAAAATCCCCAGGCTTAGAGGTATGTCGTTCCATGGATTTACTCTTGCTCCCTTCTTAAATAAAGGTATCACATCGGTTTGTCTCTATTCATCTGGTACCATGTGGTGAGTGAGTTTTGAAAAAATAGATCTAATGGTTTGGCTATTACACAAGCTAGTTCCATCAGTAACCTTGGGTGTGTACCATCAGGACCTGGTGCTTAAGTATTTTTCCAGCCTCTTTTGTATTTCTTCCTGTGTTAACCAGTTATTTGGTGAAGGTAGTGTAGCCCCATTATGTTGCAGTGCCCTAAACCATGGCACCTCCCTTGTGTATCTAGCGCATCTGTCTTTTCTTGGTCCCTTTTTATGTTAGCCTTTTTCATATTGTATAACTTCTATCATAGCCTTCTTTTCATTAATATATTTAAAATAAATCTGGTTAGTCTTGCTCTTTGCAATTGACTTTTCATTTTTATTTTAGCCAATCTAATAGCTCTTTTGCTATCTCTGTTCCCTATTTCTTGTATAATTTAAATGCCTGCTTTTTACTCCATATCTTGATCTTTAATTCATTGTTAAGCCACATGAGATGTGATTTACTCATTTTACTTTTATTTCCTCATGGTATATTGTAATATGTATGCATATTTAGTAAGACTTTAAATGTTGTCAATTTTTATTTTCAATATATTAATCCATCAGTTCTTTGTCCCAGTCTATACAAGTATTGTTGCACTTAAATAAAATCTTCCCTTTTTAAAAGTAAGAGTTTATGGTGGCTCCTTAACTATACCTCAAATATGATTGTTTTGTGATCACTGTTACCCAAAGGTTGATAATACTAACTACATTTTTATATGTTTGCTTGATTTTTTTTTTTGATTTTTTTTTTTTATCATTGAACATTACTTCTAATTTTTGGCAAGATTCAGCATTAACACTTTTTAACTCAATCAATTTCTTAGTCTATAAAAGATAGACACCTAACATATAATTTCAGTAGCTATGTGTTTGATCCATGATATCTGACAAATGTAACATAACAAGCAGACTGTCTTGCAGTATACACAAGTCTTTACATCTTCCCCTAGTTTCTCTGCTAATCTATTTCTTACTTATCTTTTCAGCTTTTGTGGGCTCATGCTAATCCTTCCAGACATAGTAATTCCAATTATGCACCATGAAGGATTTGTATTTTCCATACTGAAGAGAATTTGTCTTGCCATAAGGACCAAGTTAGAAACATACAAATGTGCTAGCTAGTCTTCAACAGTGCAGTTTAGTGCAAAATAACAGCATTTTAGAAGTGTATAGTTTTCTATGAAAAATCTATACTAAAAAGTATCCAGCAGACACCATTAATCATTGCCTTACAGTCTCAAAACTTACAGTTAACCCACATTAAACTATGTTCCTATACTAACTGTACGTCTGCATACATTCCTTGACTTTTTTGTGTAGTACTTGTTTGTTACATTTAACTTTAGTATTCTTTGCTTTTCACCATAGATTCTATTGTGTGATTATGTAATGGAGCTCCAACGTCCCTTGATACATTATACACCTTCAAATAGAAGGGTGAAAATGTGTTTTCCTTTTTTAAATTAAGTGAATAAATTTATGAACATTTGTATTAAGGGGGTTTAGAATGCATGAATCTATTCCTGAATTGGTTATATGCATAATAAGCTGTGTTGTTATGTGGCACTAATTTGAATTAGCTGTTGAGACTGAATGAGGAAATGTATTTCTTATGTTAGGGTAACATATGTTTTATTAATTGTTAGTTATGTGTACATGTGACTCAGGTAAGGTAAATGAAGGTTGTAGGTTCAAACGCTACAAGTATTTTTTTTATAATATCTTTAATTTAGGTCACACTGTACAGGGTTTAGATGATACTATACAGGGTTTTTATATTGTCTGTGCATATGCACATACTATTCCATGGAACTACTGTTTGAACTTGGGAGATCCTGCTACCCCTGAACATGTGCTCTTTAGGCCTGGCCATTGTGGACATAGGCAGTAATACTCAACAGTATATTGCTGGATGGTGGAATGCATCTATGTGGAGAGCCACATGTCTGAATCTACAGCCATGTTGTACAAAACCTTTTTTTTTATTACCCTCGCATGATTTCTATTGAAGGACCCAAAGAAACTACTAAGATGGTTGCAGCATAGTACTTTTTTCCCTTAGTTGTAGTACATGAGATAAACCGGTAAGTATTAATTGTAGGAGATATTTGTATGTGTAATTGCATTACTGTTCTCGTTTACCCTGGTTCCATTACTGTAATAATGCAAATTTAAAATGGGACCTCTACTCCGTAACACTTTGAGTCTTAGTGTATCCTGCAATCAGTCCCTTACATGTAAGCAATTAGCCAAAAAGACCACAGATGTAAACTGTCACTGATACAATAGAAAATATATCTTAGTACATCTCACTAGTGATAGGTTTTGGAAGGCTGACATAGACACATTAAACTTACTTGTCTTTGGTTGATTAATTTTACCCAATTTATATTTATTTGTATAACAACTGAAAATTGTAATATATATGCCTAAGGAACTATCTTCTGTTAAAATTTATTATGAAAGCAGACTAAATGTGGGGTGTTTTACATGTTTTCGCAAACATATTTTTAGATGACAATACTAGGGTCTTATTAATTAACCTTTAACTTATTCATAAGCATATGCTATTCAATACTGTCCTCGCAGAGTCTGTGGCTGTGTGTTTTGCTGCTTCTAAAAATTATTGGATTTTTTAAATTATTTTATGGTTACAATACCTATAGGTATAGGTCCTCCCTAGGGGCACGGTGCTATGTCTTCCTGTCAAAGCATGCATATTGAAACCCTGTGGTAGAGTTGGTGAATCTATGGCCTCAGTGCAAAATAATCGTGCCCTCCCTTGCAACTTCTAATAAGTATGCCAAAATAATATGTCGAAGGCCAGATAACTTTTCTAAACCTAAACATGATTATCTGCCTTTACCCTGATAAATTAAGGATCTCCCTTTACTTAAGGCTTCTGCTGTAAGCAAGGACGACTACCCTGTTGTGGGTCCCAGTGCTTTGCACATGCTGCACTAACAGTGGCTACACCACTGCTGAAACCTCGAGGGATATTATGCACCAACATATATAAAATGTACTCCTTAGAAGGCAAGGTGACAGTGATTCCCAAATATGGTCTTCAATGCAAATCCTAGTGAAGAGGCTAGGATCTGACAATATCTTTATCTAACATAGGTGTGAAACCCAGTGGTTCATTCATTTAGGTTGTGCCAAGTGAGATAAGTGTGCTTATGTTCTGATATCATCTGATCCTATGTGACATGCATTGCAATCTTACTGTTTATATCTGCCCACTTATACATAATACTAATTTTTAACAAAAACAGTTTATAACCTCCATTATTCAGCCATTGATTGATTACACCAAGATATTGTGTTTTCCAGTATGCAGGATGCTATAAAAGTAGGAGTGAATTGTATAACCATTGAAGAGCAGTGTTGAAAACCACCAGATCAAACTTGATTACAAGTTTTCAATCACTGGATGCATCCTGGAGTGGATCTTCAACCTGACACAAGTTCTCCCAGTCATCTCAAGATTCACTTACACTATATGTAAAAATCTATGTAGAAGGCAAGAAATAAAAAAGGAAAATATTTATTATATAAAAAAACCACACTGTATACATAAAAAAGGGAAACTCCTATGCCAAGCTATAAATGCAAAGGTACAAAAGTACTAGGGTATAGAGACCATATGGTGAAGCCATAACATATGCCGCCTGTCTGGAAGGCTTAGCAAATTGCCAAAGCCCTAAAAGCTGATTAGAGTTTCTGTAAAAATAGATGCCCGCAATTTATGGGCCAAAAGCCGAAACCATAAAACATGCAATCATAAGTAGCATTTCAGAGGGCAATCATGATCAATTAAGCAAGGACGTAACTACCGTATTTTAGAAACGGCCAATAGTAAAAGAGACCGTCATCATTGCGTCAGTAAAACATGGAGGTTAAACGTCAATCAATTATCTTTAAGAGGTCCAATATGTGATCAGATTCGCAATGTGCAAAATAGTAAAAATGAATGGCAATACTGTTCTAGTCCATGTGGGTGGCCTGATATGTATTCACTCATTGATTCAAAAAATTGATATAACACGGAAATTAAGCCTTAAAAAACCCAAAAACAATTATTGCAGATTTGCGAGCTTGAGACTGTTGTACAAATAATTTTAATGTCTTTCATTGCTTTCCCTGCCTTTTAAAGTGTAGTGTTGATTTTTTTTATTTTCATTTACAGTGCTATGTACATGTGCTTAACCCCCTTGCTAGTACTATCTGGTACCCGTAGGATTTTCTTCTGCATTTGCCATTTACGGGTGTAAAGACATTTGCGGGCTTGAGGAATTGTAGCAATTAATTAGCGATTTGCGATTTTATCAATAGTAACATTTGCGGGCTTAAAAGATCAAAGGCATAGATGGGTTGGAAGTTACAATTTTGGCAACGTAGTGATTTTCAGCCTGTAACCCGCAGATTATTTGCATCTCGCTAAAAGACACCAATTGAATAGCAAATTTGTTTACGGCTAAATTACGGGCTCCAGTAACCAACAATTACTCAATTGAATAGGTGCCAATGTGACTGTTGATAATAAAGTAACATAAAAATGTATGCTGCCCCATGGAAATGCACTTGCAACTTGCAATAAGGGTCACAAAATTGCCTGAACCAACGAGTCCCAAGTAGCTTAATTATAGTAAAAGAATCAGACATAGATTGCCATTTCACCACTTATGTGGCTCTCTCAAAGGCTTCAAGGGAACTGAAAGGGTTTTAATACCCCCCTCTCCAAATTGTTATGATTAAAGTACTGTATAGGTTGAAAAAGAGGGACCCTACCATGGTATCCTTAACAGATGGGGAAGGTAAGTAATGTCATATAGTCATGTCACCAAAGGGTATGCAACAATATGCAGACAATGAGAGCTTTATAATTATACAGTGCTAATTGTTTATGTATAGTAGCTGATATAAGTCTCAAAAATTAAATAAAACACATGCTGTGCTGCCAAATATAATTATACACAAAATTCTTGGATTATGGTCTCTATAAGCTAGTAATTCTGTACCTTTTGCATTTATAGCCTGGCATATATTTTATGTGTGGCACCATTTTGTGATATATTTAAATATCTTCTATTTTTATTCCTTGCTTCCTACATGTACATTTGTGTTATGTACCTAGAAAATAGGCACTTTCTTTGCACTGCTCTATCAATAACAACTTTCTTCAATACAGCATCATGGTTGTGGTAGAGTTGCATAGCATTTGCTCTTCATTTACACCTAGCACTTTTCATGATTAGCCATTCAGTGCTGATAATTGCGAACATACAGTATATCTGACGATATAACATAAGTGCGTCACCACTCCAGATGTTGTGTTACTATTAATTATCACTTCTATACACACCTTATCTGAGACATCGTTAACAGATGTGCATATACCTACAATGCACCTGCAATTTGGTTAACTTATGTGCATACAAAACTAGCAGCATTCTCCATTTTTTGTCACAAATTTTTAAATATTTACACAGCATTTAATGATAGAGTATTCCTATATACAAATATTCAGTTGTCCTCTATTATATTAATTTATTTTATAAAACAACCTTGTAAGAGATAAATGCTGTGGATGTTCAACTATCATTGATAGGTAAACCATCCATCACTGATAAGGCTGTATTATGGTAAGGAAATTGAAGCTAATTGATTTAGGTACAAAAGCCACACAACATTGTTTTGCCTTTTTGTCTCCATGCATTTCAGTTTTTACTCTCATTTGTGCTTTTCAGAGTGAAAACACAGCTGAACAGAACATCAAACCAAAGAGAAGCTTTTATGCAGCAAGAGATTTGTACAAGTATCGGCATCAATACCCAGTAAGAGAATTTAATGACATTTCCTTACAGTATCTCCATCCTCTCTGCTTAGCTTCCTTTAGTGGCAAGAAACATGCTATATTTATGCTTTCAAGTTGCAACTATGGCATCCACTAGTTATTGTACCAATACTGGATCAAAGAATCCATTGTTCTTAAAGACAGAAACAGCACTCACTCTCTTAAATAAAGTGCAGTTGTAGTTACTTTTAGGCAAGGTAACAAATATTGTTATATTGCTTCTATTTTTCGTTGAGTATAGTTTTTTATTTATTAATTTAAAGTATAATTATAAGATATAAATAAATATAACAGTAAATATCAGTATAAGAAAAGTAGCAATTAAACATTTAGACTAATTATATTAATTTTAATAAACAGCCTTAAAGCCCTAAATAGTTTTTATTTAGATATAATTTGATGTATTAAGTTTTGGTGACAGATAATTGCCTGAAATCACTGAAGTGCAACATGATGGAAAACAGTACTTGATCACTAACAACCCTATGGAGAAGTGCTTTGCTGTCTGTTTTCTACCTGATCACATTGGTGTAATCTGTTGGGAATTTTGTTATTTTTATGTAATGCAACCGTGCAGTGTTAAAAGTTGCCTACTCCCTTACGATAACATATTCACCTACAGTGCTTTATACTGGAAATAACAAGTGAATGTTTTGTTCCTAAGTTTGTAAGACATTCATATCATGACTTCTATTATAATACAAATCACATGACAAATGTATAAGCTTAAACAATACACATTTTCCTAATATTTCCCAATATAATGCATATTACCGTATTTTGCTGTGTGTAAGACACCCCCATGTATAAAACCACCCATATTTTTTTATCCCAAAATTAAGAAAAAAACGAATCAAATCATGGTGGAAAAAATTGTTTCCTATAAACGTTTTAACTGGGTTATTTAATCATTCTGACATTTTTATTGGCTAGTGCTCAAAAACGGTTAATGCAGTGTATTTTAACATTTCTTATCAGTATCATTAAAATGTATCACATATATACCAGTTTTGTTTTGTATGTTTTATACTTCAAAAGTATCTGCACTCATACCCAAAATATATACCTATATGCAGCTTCATCAAACATCACACATGTATTATTAGATGTACCTCTGCACATGCATTTACATGGACACCTACCTAGATGGTGTATATAAAGTACACACACATAATGAACACGCTGCTAATACATGGCTGCATTTTTCCCTCACACAGAGCCAGTATGAGGAGCCCTCCTCTCCCACCACATCCCCAAGTTCTCACCATCCGCTCTTTCCTGCCTGCTTTGTTCCTCCCGCTCCAGTTACAGTAATGGCTCCACAGTTCAGACAGCGACATCGCCATCTAGCGGCCACTTGCCTCAGCTGTGCTGTATTCCGTGTATAAGACAGCCCCCTATTTTAAACTTCAACATTTGGGCAAAAAATATTGTCTTATACACAGAAAAATACGGTAATTAGTTGTTACTATAGGAAAATGTTGGCAAGGCTCACTGGTTTTCAGATCTCAAGAGGTCTTTCTGCATACAGAGAGCCTTATACACCCCATGCTTTGACCAGGCCATTCGTCTCAGGAATTTATGTCTGCACAAGCACAAAATAATTTATGTTTATCAAGTTTATCATTGTCATGAATACAATTGCCTTTTACATTGCTGTAAAACATATTGAAAATATAAAATTGCTTTAGTAAAAATATCAGTATCTAGCTGCTTAATTTCTAAGAAAATACATCACCAGAATTCGATAGCAAGTCAAAATTTACATGTAGACCTATCAAAGAGCCAAATTAAAATGGCGTGTAACCTTAAAAGATTAATTTTACTATTTTATATATAAATCACTAACCTATTCTGTAGAACAATGTCTATAATTAAAAAATAAATAATATAGAAATCATATTTTTACACCTATGGGTACATAATGCTTTGAGGGCTCTGCTCTTGTGTGCACCACCCCACATCTCTCTAAAATAAATATCTGCCCATTTTTACAGGTAATAAAGATAGAGGGGTCCTTAGAATGAAAGAATCAGAACTTGTTCCACTTCCATCAGTCAGTGTGTTAGGGGATTAATTCAATGCCTGCATACAGGTGTCAGTTGTCATAAAACAAGGGCTCAATCACAGTCTGGGGTTGCATGTTATTGACCTCATCTTATTTAGGAATAGAGCGGATGGACCACTCTATTCAATAATCCATACATCCTCAAAGCTATTAATTCTATAGTTTAATTAACGCTGTATATTTTTAGTGCTTTACCTACTTTAAGGATGTGGGAGTACCAAGCATGGGTGTCTTTGGAGAAAGGGGGAATAATTTAAAAAATATATACAAACAGACCACAAAGACTAGAATATGCGAGAAAACCGGGAATCCTAAAATCCCACGGTCATACTTGGTAAATAAGTCCTTAAAGGTACCGCCCCTCATATTGTTTTCTTTTAATCTGTACATTGGCAAGGACACTTCAGTTTTATTAGCATACATCCCATATAAAATCACTTTTTTATAATTTATCACTACCTGCAGGGAGATGAAACTGGTTTCTTATACAAGCCTGAAATAAGCAGACCGTGGCCCTTGGGATGGGTTAGACGATCACTCAATATTGAAAAATACTCCCTATACCCAGCCATGTCTTAGTTGTGTTGACTTCAGTGGTATCAAAGCTAATGTTTTGAAGCAGCTTATAAAGCAACCTTTAAATTGCTGTTGTGCATATTTTATTTTATTTTTTACTGTATTCCTTTAATAAAAGTTCTATTTTTTTTTATAAAGATTGAATTTCTATTTTTCTTTCAGTTCCCTGATTCCAGATACAAATACTGTGTCACAAATACATAAAATGCAGCTGACTTCAATGCCCTGCTGTTTAATGATTGTAGCGTTGTTGAAGCTAGATTTGAAAATTGGCTGGTATTTAAATAAGTTGAAGAGACTCTGCTGTCAATCTGCATTAGTATTATAAACCACAGGTTCTGTGTGTTTATCACGATTAAAGACTTCTGTTGTACATGCACTCATTTTACTTTTGTATTAAATCAATTTGTTCTATGTAGCTCCAACATGCTAGTCCGTCTCTATTGGTATATAATAACCTAATGTATGCATCAACTGGTGCAACAAAATTCTCATCATCTATTTATGTTTATCATCTGTTTATCATTCTCATCATCTGTTTATCTTTTTGATGCTTTACAACCATTTTCAAATCACTTACTTGGATATGGGGTTTTGGGTTATTTTCTTTTGAGTAAAATGTTAACGATTATCCATTGGTTGAGCCATCTTTGATATAAGTGTAACTTGTTTATTAAAAACACTTGCCTTTATAAAGATGTTTTACCATAATCCTGGAGCAAAAACGAATGCACCTCTACAAGAAGGCTTGATCACATGTGAAAGCAAGAAGAGTACAGTTACTGTCCGTCAACCAAAAGTTTCACAAAACTAGGTCAACAAAGATCTTGAAGGAAGTAAATGTACTTTAGAGTAACAATGAAGTTTAATTAAATTAGGATTACAATACACAATATCATAAATGATTATATACACAATAAATTATTATATACACAATTTAATAAATTATATAAATAATGCATTTCATAACACTAATGGCATTCGTTAATAATAAGTATAAAATTAATGAAAACAATTTTTTAAACAAAACTTACAAAAACATAATGATACATTTACTCAGAGGTATTTTATTTATTTTTCCTTCCAGCAGAATTTTAAGGATATTCGCTGTCAAAATGACTTGTGCAACCTCAGATTTTATATGAACAAGATTCCATTTAAACCTGATGGTAAGTATATTTCAGTGGCAGTCGATATTTCTGTTTACATGATATTTACATATAGTAATTGTTCTTACATTTCAAGGAATGATATCTAAAACTAGGAAATTGCCCGTCAAAAATGACGGGAGTAAAATTGTAAGGCTAGCAATGCTGTTTGTCACACAATGCAAGGCTATGGGCACTCTGAGCACCTTCTGCGCTCATCGCGTGTCTCACAATGAGCGCCTTAGGTTAAATGTTAGTGGCTTGGATTAAGTGTTACTGGCTTTCGTTAAATGTTACTGCTTAGGGCTATGTTTTACGTCCTTCAGGCTAGTTTTACGTCCTTGGGCCTCGTTTTTGTCGTTTTGCGTTTTTTCGGCAAATATGCATCAAATTAACTTATCAGCCTGACTCACAGGCTCCCTGCCTCTCCCACTATGGTGTGTGTGTTTGGAAGTTAATTTGAGGCATATTTGTTGGTTTTTTTTTCAAGTCTTTTCAGTCCTGTGGTTCAGTCGTTAAAGTCGTAAGCCGTTGCAGCTAAGTCCCACGGGCCTCGCAATGAGCGCCTGTGGCACTCATCGCGAGCCCTGCAATGAGAGCCTTTGGCACTCATTGTAGGCTAAGTCCCTCGTGCCTCAACTGCTCGGCTTGCTTTGCGGGGCTCGCAGTGCAATGATCGCCTTTGGTGCTCATTGCAGCCTAAGTCCTGTGTGGTCGATGGCTCGCCTTGCTTCGTGAGGCTCGCAAAGCGTGACCAACATCATAAGCATTCTGGACACTGACAACTATATATGTAATTCAACAACTTTTACCTCTTGTCCTGCAGCATACACATTCATATATATATTTTGACTCTCATTTACTATATCTCCTTTCCTCCTTGAAGTGTTTTTGGATCTGTTTGTTGGAGTAATATAAACAGGAAATAGGCTTGGTTCATGGTCCGATAAAACATACATCAACAAAAGAGAAATGTGGTCATACTGGCAAGAGGTGATCAGACTGATAGTTAAAAGACATGCAAAGGGTGGTCTGACTTGCAGAAGTCAAAGCCAAGCCAAGGGTTGGCTAGACTTTCAGAGGTTCAAGACAAAATGCTGTCAGACTGACAGAGGTTCAGAATCAAAGAAGAAATTGGGTGAGTAGGGACCAGATAGTACTAAATCCATGAACAGGCAATGGAGTTTACATAAATAGGCCTTATGAGCTGCAGCTGATAAGCATTGTTTCTCAAAGCAGCCTCTTATCTCATTATGCGTCAAACCAGCACTCCTGGAAGCATTCATTTTAGAAGTGCCAGTAAGCTGATTTTTGATACATGCTCCTATATGATAGAGATGGGAATGTGTTTGTTTATCACATATTATAGTTGTTGTAATTACGAGTTGTCGTCACAGAATGTTAAAAATTATGACCCTTGCAAAGCCAGGGTCGCAACTGCGTGCCTCGCAATGAGCGCCGCAATAGGCTGCAATGAGCGCCAAAGGCCTGCGGGACTTAGAGGCTCCAATAAGCGGCGAAGGCGATCATTGCAGGGCTCCCTAGGAGCGCTAAAGGTGCTCATCGCGAGCCACACACGATTTTAAAACCGCCTACAGATGAGCACAAAGGGTAGCTTATGTCAGTGGCTGCGATCACCGACAAAATCTGTAGCACTTTACCGCTGATTGCGAGGCACGCAACCGTTTCCGTTTTTAACAGCCAAAAAGGTCTCAACCGCGTAACTACAAAGACCCCCAAAACCAGCCATATGATTAAAAAAAACACAAACACACTCACACAGCACAGGGGGGAGCCAGGAAGCCTGTGAGTGAGGATGCAAGCTAATTTAAGCTATGTTTGGCTTTTTGTAGATCGAAAATAGGCTAAGTGAGGCAAAAATTGCGAACAAAATAAAAATGTAAAAATTCTCAAACAGGATGAAAACCAGGCCGAAGACCGTAACACTTACCCGAACAACGCCAGGCACGCAGGACTTTGAAAATAAAACCAACAGCAGTCAGCACGTGGCACACAAAGATTCAGCAGATACACAGAGAAGGGACAGGAGGGAGATGGTGGAAAGAGACACATGGCATTCCCAAGCACAAAAGTTGTATGTTGCAGAGGCCTGCAATGAGCGGCAATGCCGCTCTCTGCTGGGCTAGCGATAATCACCGAAGGCCCATAAAGTAAACAGGAGGAGAGGCCCTCAATGAGCTCCGACGGTGCTCAGAGGGGGCAGAACCTTGCATTGTGTGGCAAACAGCATTGCCAGGCTTTAAATTGTATTACTGTCATTTTTGACAGGCAATTCCCTAGTTTTGTAATATTATCCTTGTGTATATAAAGTATATCAGGAAATGTCAAATACACAATAGGTTGTGCCACTCAGAAGATACTTTATGAAAAAACAGGGTGACGTCAATCCTTTTAATCTTTTGGTATCATGTGTTAGCTGGTGGGTGCAAGAGTTATCGTGGAATTTACAGGAACATCTCTAATGGTCCCTCACCCCTGATGATTCCTCTACAGAATAGCATACATATTTATTTTTTATGCAAACAAGAAATGTTTATTGTCTGTGCAAGCTAAATACTCCCATTACATTACACAAAATATTACACAATGATATTGCTAGCCTGAAGCAAACAGCTCTCCTTCCCAGAATGTAATACCAGCCTCTTTCAAAATAAGAATAGTACACTTTATATAAATCCTAAAATGTATGCATTGATAAATCTGACATAGATTATACAATACATCAACAAAAATATTTTTTTTGTGAATTCGGCTCTGCAAATTAGTTTTTATGGTTATTAAAATTAGAGGCAAGGCATTGCAGTGTAGACACAGCAGAGCACAGAAATGTTGCTACACGGAATTAATGAAAATGTCACCATTGCTGCATTGCTTGAGTTTTTAAAGTATAATTTTGACGCTGCTGAATGCCCACTGCATGCACTGCTTGCTTCTGGCAACTAAACTCATAGAAAATGCATGGATCAGAGGAATGTCTGAAAGATTTTACACAGTAGGAAACATATTTTACAGTCACTAGTCCAGTAATAGCAGCATTATTGTCAGTACTAGCAGGGTCAGCATCAGTCACAAATGCCAGGTACTTAAGCATCTGGAAGAAACAAATGAGAAATTCATGATGCCTGCATTGAAAAGCAAGCAATTAGCCATTTACTTCATGTGACAATTGATTGCTGGGTATAGTATTATAAGGACTATGAGCCCTATTCTATTAGAAGCTTGCAAATGCCTCTAACGTGTAATTTTTTCTCTAAATGTTTAGATCTATTCTATTGACTCAAGCCCGCAATTTACCTCTGTATGCCAAAACACGTAAACCCTGCCTTTTCAAGTAGGATTTCAGGGGGCATGATCATATAATCTGACAATATTTAAGCAACAGGACACAGCCAATAGTAAATGAGACCGTCATGATGACGTCCGTAAAACATGGAGTTTTTGACGTAATCTGCAATCGGAGACCAAGAATTCATTAGTTCCAATAAGTAATATTTGCTGATTGAGTTCTCAATCTAGCATTCTATAGTGCATTAGATAATCTGTTTTCGTCCTCATATATGTATATGTATTAACCCCTTGAGTCCCGAGATCGAAATAACATTTAAAAATAATATTTTTAATTTCAGATTTGTGGGTTTGAGACTATTTTGCAGTTAATTCTAATGTGTTTCTATTCCTTCCCAGTATTAGTATTAGTACAGTATTGTGTGATTAATTGCTGCTACAGCAATCAGAACTGGCGTTTAAAACCCTTTACGAGTCCTATTTACTACTCGTAATGATTGTTTATTTGCAAGCTAGCGCTACGGGTCAAATAGAATATTGATTTTGTGGAACTTTTCTTAATTACCGTATATACTCTAGTATAAGCCAAGTTTTTCAACCCTTTTTTTTTAAGGCAAAAAGGGGCCCCTCGGCTTATACCCGAGTCACTATCCCCCCCGTGTCTCTCTAACCCCTGTGTCTGTCTACCCCCCCGTGTCTCTCTATCCCCCCTGTGTCTCTCTAACCCCCCCTTGTCTCTCTAACCCCCTCCCGTGTGTCTCTAACCCCCCTGTGTGTCTCTCTACCCCCCCCCCCCCGTGTCTCTCTATACCGCTAATGACGCGGTATATGCTAATGACGCGGCGCACATGTGACGTCACATGCGCACCGGGTCAAGGAGCGGAGGCCGGAGCACAAGCAGGTAAGTGAGGGGAGAGGTGTTTAGGTTGAGGGGGGTTTAGGTTGAGGAGGGAGGTTGGGGTTGAGGGGGATTGAGGGGGGAGGTTGAGGAGGTGGGTTGGGGTTGAGAGGGGTTGAGGTTGAGAAGGGGGGTTGAGGGGGGTTGAGGTTGAGGAGGGAGGTTGAGGATGGGGGGTTGAAGATGAGGATGGGGGGGTTGAGGAGGAAGGTTGAGGAGGGAGGTTGAGGATGAGGAGGGAGGTTGAGGATGAGGAGGAGGGGTTGAGGAGAGAGGATGAGGGAGGGGTTGGGGTTGAGGAGGGTTGAGGATGAGGATGGGGGGGTTGAGGAGGGAGAATGAGGATGAGGGGCTTGAGGAGGGGGTTGAGGATGGGAGGTTGAGGATGGGGGGTTGAGGAGGGGGGTTGAGAATGAGGAGGGAGGTTGAGGAGGGTGATAAGGGAGGGGGGAAGAGACAGGGAAGGGAGAGGGGAGAAGAGACACGGAGAGAGAGGGGACACAGAGGGCACAAGAGGGACACAGGGGGCAGCACATTTCCCACCCTCTGCTTATACTCGAGTCACTCATTTTACCCAGTATTTTGTGGTAAAATGGGTGCCTCAGCTTATACTCGGGTCGGCTTATACTCAAGTATATAAGGTAGCTCTCGTAATGTTCAAACTGTGCTAAAACCAATGGAATTCTAAGCTAGAATTTGCAGCTGGCCCGTAGTGATTGTGGGCGGGTAAGTCGCAATTGGATTGCGAGTAGCTAATAGAATATGTGACAATAATAAGAGTGATTTTTAAGTGTGTATAAATGTATGCATTGGGCAATAGAATAGGGCCCTATAATTGTAGTTTAAAGATGCCATAGTATGTACGACACATTTCTTGACTGATCTCATTTGGATATGATGGTGCTCCTGGGAATCCTCAAAGATGTGGATGTTTTTTACATAATCCTGATTGGTACTTCTCAACAACATTGTCCCTTATTTGTTTGGAGAGTTCCTTGGTCTTCATGCAAGGGTTTGGTTACTGGTGCCTCTTGCTTAGGTGTTGCAGCCTCTGGGGCCTTTCAAAAAAGGTGTCTATATGTAATGACAGGTCATGTGACACTTAGATTGCACACAGGTGGACATAATTTCACAAATTATGTGATTTCTGAAGGTTGGCTGCACCAGAGCTTTTTCTGGGCTTCATAACAAAGGGGGTGAATACATGCGCACATGCCAATTTTCTGTTTTCTATTTCTAAAAAATAGTTTTATGTATATATTTTTCTCATTTCATTTCACCAACTTAGACTATTGTGTTCTGATACATCACGTACAATTCAGATTAACAGCACATCGAACTTAAGGCTGTAATATAACAAAATAGGTAAAAAGTCAAGGGGGTGAATACTTTGCAAGGCACTGTAGTACTGCTCTTGTGACTAGCCCCTATGTCTACTCTAATTCTTCACAGGGGCATTACTATGCTCTCCTAGGACCCCACCCTTTGCTATATTGACTATATTATCTTGACATTGTGTGGTAGGAACAAAAGCATGTGGACCTCAGACATCTGATGCTTTTTTAGGGCCCTATTAAATTCCAAGTCAGTTACTCCAAAGTGAAGCTCGCAATGGCTGCAGGCTTGAAATTTGGCAGAGTTACGGTGCTATTAAATTAGAAAGGCTACGAGCTGGAGACGCAAAATTAAAATTAAGCAAGCCTGTAGTTGTTGGGGCTTCCTAATTTCTCGTTGGCAGCTTGTAACACAATTCTGAGGAGCCGTACTGGAAGTAACACACACACAAATGATTCTCAGTACACAGCAGCTCTTTATTGCTACGTCATAACATAAGTTATATACTTGCTAAAGAAGGCGGATATTAGAGGTGAGTTACGCTATAAACGTTACAAGGACAGATAATCAGGTGTTTTCTGTTTCTTAGAATAATAGAAATGTCTGTGTTTTTAGAACTGTGAGTAAGGTCGCAAGATATCCCAAGGACGAGAACATGTTATTGCGGTTAGCCTATATCTCATGTGAATATGTCAGCAGAATATGTTAACCCCTTCATCAGCAGAATATGTTAACCCCTTCAGTAGTTACGGGTGTAGATGGAGCCAATGGAAACCGAGATCGTCAGCATTGCGTCACAGAAAAATGAAGGATGGATTTCAAAGTCTTACGGGGTTCAATTACGAGTGACGATCGAACCCGCATTCCAGTCACAGTGCAATATTAATAAAGCCGCAAATATGATATTCTATTACATGCGAGTTACGGGATCGATATAACACAATAATTATACATAAAATCAAGTATTTTTGTGGGCCGATTTGCGGGCTTGAGAATGTTGTGCTATTAATTCTAAGACCTAATATCACTTTCCCTTTCATTATTAGTACAGTAGTGTGCTTTTATTTGCTTTATAAGTGCTACGTATTGGACTTTACCCCCCCCCCCCCCCCCTTGCGGGTCCTCTCGAGCACACGTTGGCCTTTGGGCTCCATTTGCGTGTTACAGGCTTGCTTGCAAGTGACTTCATTGCAATTTAATAGCTAAATTGAAAACGAAGCGGTTACGGGCTTGACAGATCAAAGGATTTATGGCCACGAAGTTCAACATTGCTCAACCCGTAGCCTTTTTTCGTCCTTGCTGCGTCTTAACCCGCAAGTCGTCTGCACCCTGCGTTACTAGGCTAATTTAATAGCAAAATTTACGTTACTGGCTACATTTTAACATGTATATATTGAGCCATCATATTAAGTATTCTGTAGGTTTTTTAAATATGAATTTGAGTGACCTTTTTTTCCGGAAATTAGAAAGTTGCATACATGTTAAAAAGAAATATTAATTTTTTTATACAATTGTAACAAAGACTAGAGTGGTCTTACTCCATAAAAATATTCACTCACTAGATTCTGTACTTTCAATGAATATATGCTCATATAGGTTTTTATTAGTATTAGTGAATATATATATATATATATATATATATATATATATATATATATATATAATTTCGAGTTAGACCTGACTGCTTTAATTTGCATTCTTTACTTTTGCATGTTAATTTTGCTGTTATGGAATTGTTTACCCTGTTTAAGCATAATGCTTGTATTTATCTTCAGCACATAGAGGAAAGCTATCTGAGCTCTTCTCAGTTTGTGGCCTGTGTTGCTCATGTGTATATAACCGTGGATTGACGAAAAAGAGTGATACATCGAATTGGCGCTATAAGGTGTAGCATTAAGCGGGGTATCGTATATGTAAATCTAAATGTCTGGTATCAGCAACCTCAGAAGATCTTGGTCTTTGATATTTTGCATAATCTTTAAACTTATGACTGATTTTGCTAAAAACATAAAATATAAAACGAAAAGAAAAGCTATTTATTTTTAGCAAATTGAGCAAAATAAGACCCCTATTTGTCAGAACTTTACCTTGTCTGTATTTTTAAAATCTACAATATAAACTGACTTAGAACATTTTCTGTTTTACATATTTTATAATGTACATATTTTAAGTATATTTTAAACATGTCCCTTCTATGTTTTTAATGTTTTTTTTTTTTATTATTTATAGGTGTTTACATTGAAGAAATTTTAAATAAATGGAAGGGTGACTATGACAAACTGGAACATAATCACACATACATACAGTGGTAAGGATTAAAACTACATATATAGATATCAATTTAGAGCTGGTTTCACATAATATGTATCTCATGTGTTGCTCTGTCCACAGTTATGAGGTACAAGACATGTCTGTTTCTTGCGTAAAATAATCTTTTAGGAGTTAGTGATAGCTTGTTATTTAGTACCTTTGGTAAGGGTGTAAACTGAATTTGAGCACATTGGTGATACTATTACATTTGTGTATTTAATAAGGCACACATAGCTGAAAAGTGTAAACATAAGGTTGAGTATCTAAATTTTATTTTACAAGTGTTCGCTATCTTTTTAAATTCTAATAACACATATATATATATATATATATATATATATATATATATATATATATATATATATATATATATATATATATATATATTCTATATAAAAATAAGTAAATAAATAGTACATCTGTGTTCAGATTTGAATGTCTAGAACAAGGTAAAAAAAACCTGTTTCCAGCTCAGAATTCTGATAAAAACAGTTATTACACTGCATTCTGGGAAGCCAAACAGGGACATGCAAATGTGCCCACAATAAATATATATATATATATATATATATATATATATATATATATATATATATTGTGTATCAAGATCTTATTTAATCTCTATTTTTTTTATGTATTGCCTGGTGTTTCTGTATAGATAGTGATTTGTTCTGTTTATTTATTTATTGTAACTACTCTAATCTACACTTGTAATCTATGTTCTTGGGTGGCAGCCACAGGATGAAAACATGGCTATCACAAATGTCTGACTGTTTTTTTATTTGCTACATGAATACATGGTGAACTAATAGTCCTATTCAAGCTGTTACCTTATTCCAATATAAGTGATTTGTTTTTGCATACAATCTGTGTCCATCACACTCACACAGAGCGCCAGCCGAGCATGGCATTCACTGTTTAATCCCCAATGTACTTTTGCCAGTGCAATTTAAAGACATTGTGTCTTCGTAAAAGCTATATCAAGGGAACCATATATTTCCTCATAGATTTCAATGTGTAAACATGCCCGCTGCACTTGATTCCATTCCTGTTCAGATTGAAAGTTACCCACGTAAAAACAATGGTTTAACAGTTGCATTGCCTGATTTATTTAGGCCGATTTTATTTAGGCTTCTTGATATTGTATGTATATGTTAATAAATAATATATTTCTTACTTCCATATAATTTTCTTTTTTAAGGCTTTTCCCTCTTAGAGAACAGGGCTTGAACTTCTATGCTAAGGAACTCACATCCTATGAAATTGAGGTAAGACACAATCCATTGTGCATTTATGTTGATCGATATACCATTCCTTAAAACCATGTGAATCAAACTATACAGTAAAGAAAAATGGGGTTTGGGATATCTTTTAAGAACGCTGCTACTTCCTAGAAGAGTACACCTTACCAAGGTCTCTGAAAAGTGCCACATTTACAACATAAGAAGAGTAAAAAGCTTTGTATTCTGGAGGCTAGAGATTGAAATAAATGTTTTCTTTGTTGCATCAGAAAGAGGATATTTGTTAATGCGTCACAGAGTGTTTTTCTTTTTTTTTTTTTAAATAAAAGTTGTTGTTTAGTCGTTCAGTCATGTCCAACTTTTCATGAACCTATGGACTGCCGCATGCAGTCACATCTTTCATTTACTGCCCCTCTGAGATCCATCAAACTCACATTCATTACTTAAATGACCTCATATATCCATCTCCGCCTCTGCCGTCCTCTTCTTTGTGTGCGTTCAATTTTTCCAAGCATCTTTTCTGTGGAATCCTTGCTTCTCATGATATGGCCAAAATATTTCAGCTTTAACCTCATGATCATAACTTCCAGATGAATTCATACTTCCAGGAAATCAAACCACAGCTTGACTTGATTTTCCTGTAGCATGGATTGATTGCAGTTCAAGAAAATCTAATTAGTTTTCACCAACACCACAATACAAAGGTATCAATTCTACGGTGCACAGCCTTCTTTATGGTCCAGCTCTCACCTCTGTATGTTACTACTAGGAATACCATAGTTTTAACTGTACCTTTGTTGATAGTAATATATATTTTCTTTAAAAGCTTATTCAGACTTACCACAGCTCTCCCTCCCAGAAGCAAACATATTTTAATTTCATGACTGCAGTCAACAACTGAAAAGATTTTGAAGCCCAGGAAGATAAAACCTGTCACTGTCTGCACTTCTTCCCCATCTATTTGATCAGAAACTGAGATTGCCGATTGCCATGATCTTCGTCTTTTTTGATGAGCAGCATGCCAGCTTTTGCAGGATCAGCTGCGTATCTACGGTTGTTGATATTTCTCTCAGCAATATTAATTTTGGCTTTTGATTCGTCCAGCTACGTCTTCCACATGATGTTTTCCACATATAAGTTGAATAAGTAACCTTGATGCATTCCTTTCTCGTTCTTGAACCATTTGGTTATTCCATGTTTGGTTCTGACCGTGGCTTCTTGGTCCACGTACAGATTCCTGATGAGATGGTCCGGCACCTCCATCTCTTTAAGAACTTGCCACATTTTGTTGTGATCCACAAAGTCAAAAGCTTTAGAATAGTCTCCGAAAGGGAGGTAAACTTTTTCTGGAACTCCCTTGTTTTCTCTATTATCCAATGGATATTAGCAATTTGATCTCTTGTGTCTCTGCGAAACGCGGCACTCTGAACATCTAGCAATTCTCGGTCTATATATAGTTGGAGCTGAGCAAGTTGGATCTTAAGCATTACCTTCCTGGTATGTGAAATGAGGGAATTGTTCGATAACTGCTCTATTTGGCACTGTCTTTTTTGGGATTTGTATGTAGACTGACCTTTTCCAGTCTACTGGCCATTGTTGAGTTTTCCAAACTTGTTGGCATAAGGTAAACATACTTTCATAGCATCATGTTACAGGGATTTTGAACAGTTCAACTGGGATTCGGCAAGGTCTATATCACTTTACAACCTACGGCCCATTTTACTTCACTTTCCAAGATGATTGGCTCCAGCTAATTGCACAAACTATTGAGGTTATCATTGCTGTTTAGGGAATTCTTCAGTGTATTCTTGCCACCTCTTCTTTGTTGCTATTTTCTGGACAGTGTCACAAACTCCTGTCCAAAGTTCCTATGGTATTCTAGGTATTCTATCTGCAATATCTAGTCCCTTAAATTCACTGCATAGTGGATATTATTTATTTTGTATCTTCTTAGTCTGATATATTTCCCTCTTTTCGTCCGTTTAATTTTGAAATTTGCAATAAGAATGTACTAGAGCACAAAACAAATCCAGTAGCTCAAATACTCTTGGGGTCTTGTCTTCTGCCAGCCAATGAGACCTACAGACTAAAGTATACTCTTCCTAATTCCTGTTGGTTTCAATGAGTTGAAACTGGTGTTACTTAATATTTTGTCATGCAAAGAAAAAACTACTTTTGTAATGTTTTAAAACATACTCTTTTTTTAAAAAGTATTGAAAGCTAAAGTCTTACCACTACACTTAAGTACACAATTATTATTGTGTGTGTGTTAGGATGAGGTGAGAGGTACAGTTGCTTCATAGACATTATGTATTGCAAAAAAGACATTGAGTAAGCAGAATACATAAAACTCTCAGGGCCACACAAGGATATAGTCTAGTTAGCAGTTTTTTCTCTACAGGACTCTTTCTTCATGTACAGTAGAATTGCTTGTGTGCAGGTGGTTGCTTTCCTAGCTAATTTTGTATTCTCCCTTTTCTAAATGTTCATTCTTAACATTTAAAGGAACACTGTAGTCACATAATTACAGTTTGCTCTCGTGAAGACTTGAAAATGGGCATCTATTTGTAAAAATAAAAAAAAAAGTTCCTTAAATGTATTAACTAATGTTACATATAACTAACATGTACCATGTCAGTTATTACCTTGCATAAGAGGCTTGTTTTCTAAGAAATGTAGTTGGACTGAAGCATTATATTGAAAACACTGTCACTAAGGAACAACACTTTTCAATAAAATCTGGTGAAGCCATCTTTGCATTCAAGGCCTACTTCGTTTGTACAAGTAAATATTCAGAAACAATAGCTGCACCCCATACATCCTAATTGCATCCAGTAGTTTGTAAATTACTGTAATTTATTTTTTTGTATTTGTTTAAAAAATTCTGCAGATTTTTATCAATAACAATTCTTAAAATAAAAATTAACAGCAAATTACCTTAATGTATAATCACTCACAACAAATATACAAGCTTAGTACTAATGTAATTTCAGTCTTACTCAAGAATGAGTAAATACCTAGACAAACGTACCGTCAATGTACTACAACTGTAAAATATATTGTACTATTTGCGAGTAAAATCATATTGTCTCTTGTGTTCATTAGACCTAATTTTCCCTCACACTTATTATATTCACTTTTCCTCTCTTCGGTTTTTCTTTTAAGGAATTCAAAAAAACAAAGGAAGCAATCAAAAGATTTATTTCATCCTACAAGATGATGTTGGATTTTTTTGGGATAAAATTAATGGACAAGAATGGAAAAGTTTCACGGGCTGCTAACTGGCAGGAGCGATTCCAGCACTTGAATGAGTATGTCCAGTTTTCCTTGTTTAATATTATGTTTTTTTTGTCATGCTCTAAGGCTATACACAGTGATTAACAGATTATGGAACCCTTTGTGTATTAAAGGGACATGGAGGGATCCCTGTTTTAATATTAATATAAACTACTATACAGCCTTATTAAATTGTAATTTGGCCAATTGAATAGGGCTCTATTTAAGCACATAGCATATTTTTTACAGAAGTTTTTAGTTAGTGAACTTCACTAATTAAAAACGTCTGTAAATAAATATGCTATGTGCTTAAATTACGCCCTATTCAATTGGCCCGAATCGCAATTTAATAAGGCTGTAAATGTTTATTTGCATATTTAGTCATCAATTTATTAACAAGTGCTTAGGAAATTCTGTTTTTACTCATTGGCACCTTCCAAACAGGCACTGCAAACGTATACCCACTGTAGTTCATACATACAATATTTCTATAGTACTACGTGCACTAGCCAATGAGACATGTTGCTGAAATACTGCTCAAAGATATGTAATTGGCTAATACATTTAGTACTAAAGAAACACTATACATGAGCTACAGGGGGTGGTTCTTTGCAGAGAAGATTTCAGTGAGTAAAACAGAGCTTTTTCAGCACTTAACAAAATCTTGTTTAAATATGCAAATAAACACTTAGGTAGTAATTGGTATTAGGTAATAATCAAATATAGGAAACCCTCCACGTCTCTTTTTAATAGTTATTGTTATAACAAATTGCAGTGAAAGTTACATTGTGAGGACCCTTCTCAAAATAGCTTTACATTTAGAAAAAAAGTGTCATACATAAGACAGCAAGTCAGTCAGAGCGAAATAGCAACAACCATTAGAGGAGATATGACTGTTTGCCCCAGCTAAAAGTTGTAGTTGAGAGGAGACATATTTACAGCACTCTACATATGTGTTGTAGCTGGGCAGCTGCAGTGTACAATGGTCTCAAAGAGGCCGTTGACAACGCAAAGCAAAGAAAATATGCCAATAACTCAGTTTAATGTTCATTCCCTTTTAGAATATTTTCAACCAACAAAAATGTGATATTAGCAATATTAGCATGTGTCCAAAATGTAAGAGTGTATTAATGTTGCAATATAAATGTTATGTCTCTTTTATCATATGGGGTGTTTAAAGGCTAGCCATAATTTAATCTGTACTGATCTTGTCAGTGCAGTTCTACAGGGATCAAAATCAATTGAATAAAATGGAAACAAGATGAAGAGAAAGAAGCATCAAAGCTTTGCTGCTCATTATAACTTTATTTTAGAATTCAGTTTTTTAATATGTTTGAAAGTTAATAATAATGGCTACTGGTGACTATAAAAGGGAGGATGGTTATCATAGTTTACTGTAAGTTTGAAGGACCACTGTACAATGTAAAAATATCTAAATATATTTTGAAAAGATTGTGTATAAGAGCTTAATTAGGCAGGAACAATTTTAAAACACACATAAATAAGTTGTGATTCTTCTGCTGCGTGGAGGCATTCATTTTTTTCTTGTGTTACATGTAGTTAAAGTATCACTGTAGTTCAGGTTTTCATTTTTAAAATGTTATGTTGCATCATGGATTCTAGCAGAATCAACATTACAAACATGTTGCAAACATGATTACACAGTTAACTCCAAAGCAGTTAGCTTTATTTATGCAGACAAATAGAGCTATACAAGACAATCAAATAGTAAGAGAGGAGTGTTACTAGAAAAATATAAAACTAATGAATTGCCTTATGAGTATAAATCTATATTTATTTGTGCTAAAACAAACCCAATTAATGGAAAGCTGCCTTAGGTTGTATATGCCCTTTGAAAATAAAAAAATAATATAGCTGTATAAATATCTACAAATTAACTTGGCACCAATGAAAAAAATTGTTCTGGTAAATGAAGTAATCGCCACTTACTGTATATATTTGTTTAAATGAATTAAATATAATTTTTTAAAGAATATTGCCTTTAAAAATCTATAATTACAAATAGTTTATTTGAAAGATGGAATGTATTCTTGGCTAGAAGCAACAGTAAATATGTAATGCTCCAAGAAATATTAAATATCTTTTTTAAAAAGCTCACTTTTCACTTCATTATGACTGCTCACATTTTATGGATATGTGTAATCTGGGATGTAGTCGAGCGAGTGAATAGGGGCCCCGGTACAATATAATTTTTGGGCCTTAGGGGTGAAAAACAAGTAAAAAATGCATGTAGGCAGTCAGATCACTCTTAGGTTAATCAGACAACCTTACTTTAAAAATAATTATCCGGACAAAAGGGTTGCAGATGGCCATGACAATATTATGGGCCCTGGTGTGCTTTGTACCAAGTGCATAAGCAGTAGATCCACCGCTGAATCTGAGTAATGATGACATTATAATGTCAGATAGAGGGCATTATACTGTCACTGTGTTTAAACAAATGATATGGTACTTATCTAATACATGACATTATTTGTAAGCTATATATAAAGGTCCATAAAAAGTAAAGATTGAGGTGTTGGAAAACTCTTAAATATGTAAAATTTTAGTACTGATGCCCTATAGACAAAAAAATAAATAAAATATAGCAATGAAAAAAATCTGTAAACATTCACCCTTTAGTAGACTTTAAAACTTTCAAAATGTAGATGCCTTTACAACAACAAAAAGGAAGGAAAAAATATGAAATCACAATGAAATATAGCCATCATTTAATACCTGATAAAATTATCCTTGGGATATGCACACTTACCTACACTTGCTTTATAATCCTAATTATTAGGTTTGTTTATTTCTTTAATATTTATATTTAACCATTACCATTGTTTTACCATTAATATTTTTATTGCAGATCTCAGCACAACTATTTAAGAATCACCAGAATATTGAAAAGTCTGGGTGAGCTTGGATACGAGAACTTTAAATCTCCATTAGTAAAAATCCTTCTTCAGGAGTCTGTGATTAAAAACACAATACCTAACATGAAACAAAGCGCACTGGAATATTTTGTGTACACTATCAAAGACAAGCGAGAAAGGAGGAAACTCTTACGTTTTGCACAGAGACATTACCAGCCTGCTGAGCACTTTATTTGGGGCCCACAGAAAAAACTAAAGGCTGAGGATACCAAAGTGGTTAAAAAGTCAACACCCCCTACTAGATCTCAGAAGAAACATTCCAGCATAGAAAAAAAATCAAGAGATGCCAAATGTTCTCATGCAACGGAAAGCCCAAAGGAACAGCCTTCTGTAGAGAAAGGCACAGAAAGTGACCAGAAGGAAAACATGACAACAGAGGTAAAGTCTGAAAGTAGTCCTGAAAAAAACAGTTGCAACGATGAGAAGACAAAAAACAATGTTTCAAAGTCAGAAGAAATCAACCTGCACCATGAGGAGGGCAAACACCCATCAATGTCATCTGAAAATAAATTAGAACAGGTCCCTGAAAATGTCAGCAAGAAGTGTGCCATTGAGGAAATTGTAATAGTTGAGTCTTTTGATGAGGGTAGCACAGACTGTTTGTGCAGTTTGTCACCTGCTACCACAAACACTGGTGATTCAGCTGCACCCTCACCGGCAACTACTATAGACACTCAGGCTGAGAATAAAGATGACGTCAAATCCTAAACAAACAGACTTCAACCTAGTTACTACATTCATGCTGTTTTAAATATAAAATTGTTAAATAGAAAACAAACTTTGAAGATGGCAGTGCAATTTAATTGAAAAGTATGCAGACATTCTACCATTCTTTGGAACATCATAATCCTTTCATGTATGAATGACATTTTAGTACATTGTTCAATTATTTGTTTTTTATGAGGGTGCTAAAAAAAAATGTCATGTCTGGATCCTGTATATTCCAAAACTATAATAAGTCATCTGAATCAATCCATGGTGCTTCTTTACACTTACATAGTTAAAGGACCACTGGACTCTGGAGATGTTTTTTAATTGTATAAAAAATAATCTCTTCAATTCTTATTTATAAACCTTTTAGTGAAATATTGGTTATAATTTTGGTTTACATGCCTTGTTATGCCACTTATATTGCTCAGTATAGGGGAAATTAACTGTAATTCAGTGCATTTTCTTTTCAAAAGTACATTGATCCTTTAATTCTGTGTTTGTGTGCCACACTAATATTATCAATGTACAGAAGACATTTTGTGGAATAGCTTCCATGTTACAAATTGTGTGTAAATATCCCTAACAATTGAAATTCACCTCTGTTCTCATGCACATAAGCTGTCATCGTAGAATATGTTTAGGTTAACCATCATGTTGGCCCAATCATGGTTGAGTGAAGATATGCATACATTTTATTCTATACTATTACATATGAAAATGTAGAACCTGTTATACATATGTGAAACTAGATTTGCATGAGCCACAATGCTGATCATAATAATATTATATGATATTACATGATAACATGGATGAATGATTGCTGGAAGAAGACATTACTATGATTGCTGTCTAATAAAAACTGACCTGTTCATAATTATGCACAAAGTAACCCAAATCCTGTTAATTTTACATGGTACCCTTATATTTGATTAGATGCAAACACATTTAACACTGCAATATTCAACAATATATTTTGAATGCTCTACCGTTTTCTCAGAAATATTATTATTTTAATTCTAATGAAGTTACATATGAACAAATATCACTTTTAGAATGTTACAAACAGTTGAATCCATAAATTCTGTGCAACTACAATAGCAAGATAAGCTTAATTTAGCGCAAAACCATAAAATACATTATATAATTTCTATGCATTTTACATTAAAAGTAATCTACTTTCATAACAGTATTAAGATTATGTTCCATTAATATTCTGCATTACTTTTAGTGCTTGTTTTACAGTTTATTAAATAGTTACTTATAATCCCAAGCATTTTTTTATACAGCAAGTTACAAGATGTTTTCTGGTCTGTAGGATTTCCAGAGTTACAGTCATGTTTTATTTAAGGTTGCAAAACATATATAATGTGGTTAGAATGAGAAGTATAAATAGCATTTCAAATGTGTTTTGTCAGGGTTAGATGGTAGGTAAATGTGTTTTTTGTGTTTTTATTTCTGTATAAGTGGTCAATCATACTAGATTAAGAAAGCCGCCTGCCAGAAAAACACTGTCATATCCATATTGAAAGCTTTCATTGTATTTATCCACTCACTGGTTACTAGGCACTGGAAAGTGGGATTATTTGGCATTGGAAGTTATTACATTTAGCAGCTCCATTTCCCGTTATTAGTCTAGTTTACTTATCTAGAGCTCGGGTTACCTATGAGTTCATTAACGTCTATGGACTTTTGCAACTGAATAAATTATTAGACTCAAATTCTGTTAGCTGCTCAGTTTTGCTATAAAAATGAAACCATTTGCTTTTTCTTATTAAATACTCTCTTGTTTATTAGCCTTTCCTGTTGTCTTTAGTCATAAACCCTAAAGTGATGAAGCCCTACAAAGAAGTCTAAGTGTCGTATTTACAGTGTAGGTAATGAACAAAACCAATCAACATACTCTGTAGATGAATTCCCCTTTTCTGTAGATAAGATTGCTGTTTTGTATATTTTATATTTGTTATATTGACCAGACATTTGCTATGCACTCTAAGTTTTGGTTAAACCAGTGTTCTATACCAACCTTGTTGACTGACCATTGACTGATTTCTGAGTGGATGAGTGCAGATTACAACATGTTTTGTTTTCATGGTTCATAGCAATCATATTTAATATGATTTATCTGTCTAAATAATGAATCCATGTTAAGAGATCATACATTGTTGTTTTCACCTCTACTTGTTTTATTCTTGTGTAACTATGCAGTAACTGAATGTGTTATCCATCTGATGGCACTGCAAAAAATGCCCTGTTAAATACACTTTTAGATGGATAGAGTGATAATTGATTAGAGCAGGGATGTCCAAGTTCGGTCGTGCTGGGCCGCACACAGGCTTGGATTTGAGTATAGCCCTGCTGCACCCAGGTGAGAGTATAATTTTGTCAGTCATCTTAATTGACTCACCTGTGAACATAAAGGAAAACCACAAATCCAGGCCTGTGTGCAGCCTAGCAGAACCAAACGTGTACACCCCTGGTTTAGAGCATATGTCTAAAGTCTCACCATTAAACAACATCAAATACAAAAATTGCTATTCAATTTTCACCAAAAATGCTCTAAGGACATTTCATCAGAATTCGCAAATAAGTCAAGTATGTTATAGTAAATAAATAGTACTGACTTTAAGTCATATATTTTATTGCAACATTCATATTTGTAATTTTTAAGTGAATCATATAGAGTTATATAGAATAGATACTATATATTTAAACGACAACATGCAATCTATTAATCTAGTTATTAAAGTTTTGAAAGCAATGTTTTTCAGTACAAAACTGAGATAAAAATACCTCAAGACAGGGGAGGAAAAGGAAGCTACATAAGATTAATGAGCTTCCTGTAAAATAATCTCTTGAAAATGAGTCTTAAGGAATGAATAGTTTGGGTATATTACGTTTTAAAAGTCTCAAGGGATTCATAACAGTATAATATACATATATCTTAAACAAAATATAGCCATGTATAAATAATAATGAAAATGGTCACATGTTTATCTGCTAATGCTATTTTATTTGATAATATAAAAACTTAAGACATTTAAAATATTCAGTCCATTTCATAAAATATATTTTTTTAAATAATAGGCTTATTAAAAGTTGTAGCTTCCATCATATAGGGATTGATTTCTTAATTGTTGTTCATCTATGATTTTATAAACAAAACGTATAGTTAAACATGCACATTATAGTAAATAACATAGAAGTAAAATTCTTATATAAAGTAAAACTTTGAGCTTTGAAAGTTTTTCTGAAGTGTTAATTTTGAGGGGGTAGCTTTTTAACAATTTTAGTAGTTTTGAAAAGGTTAAATATTTTACATTAGGTTGGTTTAGCACCATGATCGATATGTTGTTGTTGTTGTGACCTAACAATAATTGCAATCCTCTTAGGACAGGCATCTATTTTTTATATCAAACATTTCAGTGTTAATACCTGTATCTGTTTCGTTCTCACAATTTTTCTCTGATACAAATTCAATGTTATGGTTAGTGATTATGAAATATTGTTTAATGTACATTTGTTTAATTGTAAAGGCAATATGTCACTTACACTTTAACATTATTTGGCATTATACAGTAAGTTGCAGAATGCTGTGCATGTTTGTACAAATACCATTTATATGTGGTAGAAGTTGTATCCAGTTTCTGGGTTTGTATTGTAAAATAAAGTTTTTATATTTCTGTAAATGTATGGCAAAACCAGCCAACAAGCAATATATTCAGTTGCTATTCCTGTATTTTTAATATTGTGTTAAAGTTATATATTTGAAGTTACTTTTATGTAAAGGTTTTTTTAACAGATGTAGTGGACTATCAACAAAACAAAGTCTATATAGTATGTAGTGGAATTCTCACTATTGTGGATAACATTTCTAAGTCAATTCATAAAACTGTCATGCAGGGTATTTTTCGATCGTACCACTCTAACACTGTTTAAGGATTATGGTGTCTGTATTACAGTCTTAAATGTTTTCCAATAAAATATTTTTTTACAGAGAATGGATTTTTTTTTTCAACCATTACCAGTTTGGAAGATTGAAAATAACAGTATAATAATTTTTGGATGAACAGTAAACTTTACTAAACAAAGCTTTTCCTATTGTTTGGGTGGACTGTCTTTTGATAAAAACATCATGAAAGAAAATGAGATGGAGTAAAGATACACCTTAAGTACATATTATTGGCAAAATAGGGTTCGACAGGTAGATTTCAAAGAGGTCAATTCATCAGGAGTATTTATAGAAATCAGGTAATTCACCCAGATAGTATCATAAATCATAACAGGCTCAGTGCTTTGGATTTTCAAACACCAGTCTTTCTGGGGTATTTTCAAGCAGATATCTACCAGATTCTGAATTCACATCTTCTTGTCTAAATCCAGGCTTTCTAAATGAAATATTGATTTGAGACTTCAGGATTTTAAAATGCTTTCAATTGCTACACCACATTACCAATTTACCAGTCTCCGGGTAGTACACAATCTCTATAAATCTAATCTAAAATAATGGTTCCTGCACCAACTAACAGTTTTGACTGCGCCCTTGCCTTATATATTTTGTTGTTGATTCAGATTGGCTGATACATATCAATATCAATAATAAATCATATATCAACCAATACAAATGGCGTATTTGCATTACTCCAGCCCCATTCCTGTTTAATTAAAATTGTAACCAATTGGAATGCACAGCTTAAAATCTGGTATACTTCAGTATACCATGAGGGCCCATAGGGAACCACATGGGGTTAATGGTCACTCAGTTGCACAAGGGGTGGGGGATAAGATGGCCAACCAGATATTGAGGAGGGAATCCCAGGGCAGCATGTGTTGAAGGGAAATCACAGGGGATATCAGGTTCATAACAGGTAGCGGGTATTGATGCAGAATACTGGGAGATACCCAGACTCATAGGGGGTAGTGGGTCATAGGCAGAGGTGTCATACACCTCCAGCATTTATTAAAATTATTTAACTCCCTCTTTGCCATGTTAAGTGACAGGCAGGAAGGGAGATGGGAGGAGAGAAGGTGGGAAGTGTTGTTTTGCAAAGGGAAGCCTTTGATGGACACAGAGTAGAGCAGGTTTAGTGGTGAAGGCACTGATAACACCGTCTCCCCATCACGAATGTGAAGTAGTCTCATAGGACTGCAATGTACTGCTCAGTATGTGATAATTTTATTTTTATGGAAATAAGAGAGAGAACTTTGGAATAACCTTATACTTCATTAATGTAAATATTGCACATATTGCTTTAATCAATATTAGATTTTAATTACTAGAAATTAACATTCACTCACCATTAGTGGTGAGCAAAGGTATGTCAGAACTTTTGTAGTTATACATTATTTGATATATTTCTTTTAATATAATCCTTTTTATATGACATGATTTATACGCACATTTATTTATATATATATATATATATATATATATATATATATATATATATATATATATATATATATATACATTCTTAGATTTAGATATCTGATGAGTTTCACTTAGCCATGGTGAAACTGTTCTGTATAAATAGGTTGGCTTAGAATGAACAGTGGGTGGTAAACAGAAGTGTTTAAGGACAATGCTGAGACAAGTATTTTATTTATTTGTCCCCAAATATCAGATATTTATCTAAAAATACACTTAGGTTTTTTTTTCAGATCCATCTGAACAGGTGTGTCAACAAAGCATTGTATTCAAAGTTTGGCAGAATCTAGGGAAAAAAGCTTGTTGTGTTTCCCAATGTAGCTAGTGATCTCAGTATGGAATTAGAAAAAAAAAACCTAGATAAGAATTGACTATTAAAGACTGCCCTTTTCCAACTAGAGGGAAATCGTAGGGAAATGACATTAGGAAGGACAGCAAAACAGACAACATGAGGAGAAACAAGACAAGACAGAAAGAGATAAGAGGGAGGCCTAAGAGCATACACTCCAGTAAGAAACACATTTATGAGATACTTATAAAGATACTCTTAAAACATACTATTGGGATACTCCCAAAACATAGATATTCAAAACATATACTCCAAAGCTGCAAAGAAACTGTCACAGCTTACTTCCAAAATAATTTACACACCAAGAACAGGAAAAGAAAATAAAAAGTTCAAACTCCCTCTGCCTAGTCATTGAGGGAACCATGGATAAGACAATGATTTTGGGTATAGTATCATATTTTTTCTATATTTATTTTCATTACAAGCAATCCAATATATCTTGATTTTAGTACATGATGGTAATGAGAAAAAAAGAAAAACATTTTCTTTTTGTATTAGATAATATTATAATTAGACTGCAGAATTTGTAGAATTTTAAAATGGTATGGTATCTTAGTGATTAGATATTTGTGAACATACCCAAAAAATTACCAAACCAACTTTAATATCACAATTGCCATATCTTATGTATTACCGTAGTCATATTGAGCATTTCTTAGATATAAAAAAATATTTATAAATTAAATACATCTTGATATAAGATCTGTCAAAATTATTATACCATATTAATTGTTATATTGAAATATTTTTTGTTATCATTTTATTCATTATAATAAATATTTTTCATATCATAGAGTTCTGTTTATTTCATGAGGCTAAAGCTCATATACTGTAAATTGTGTAATAAGTAATAAAATAGTTGAAATTGGCAAATATATAAAATATGAAATGCTTTAATTAATTTTAATAAATGTTATTGATATATTGATAATAACATATACATTATTTGCCAAAAAAACACAATGATGGGTATACATTACTTTTCTAAATTTTGGGGCATGTTCTGTATATTGAATTATGCAAATCCTCAAACAATCCATGTAAATTCCAGGTTGTGAGGCAACAAAACATGAAAAATGCCAAGGAAGGGTGAGTGGGGGGATACTTTTGCAAGGCACTGTTCATATATAAATTATTCCATACTTCTTCATTTTAAAACCCTTTCATTAAAGAAATAAAAAATAGATGTAAAATTGTGTTTCATATGGTTTATACATTTACTGCATTCTCTGTAGCTGTAGTTCCAAAACCTCTTCTCAAACCTCATCAGACAATTATTTTTTGCACCGGGGTCCTCCATCCACCAGCTCTAACCACTGTCACTGAGTGTAGCCAAAGTATTCTGGGATGCCTTTGCTGTATTTTCCCTATTACTTATCCTAGTAGGGAGCTGTTTCACTTACCCCCTATTCTTTCTAAAAAATATACATTCGCACACTATTTTGAATCTATAAACTCTGAATCTCAAATTTTCTCCTCAAAGTCAAGTATATCATAGATTACCCTTCAATGTGGTTATCTTTTCATTTTCAAGAGTAGGAACTGAGCACCAGTTAGCTCTAATACTGCAGTCATTATTTCCTCGCTAAGCCCTCCTAATCCACTGTCACAGGCATGAATTAGGCTTACATTTATTTATTGTTATTTTTCAGAGGGTATTTGATATTTCAGTATTTCTTGTTCCGTCTCTCAGTGATAATCTATGTGGTGCTGAACAAGTCATTTGTGATGTCTCTTAAAGGAATACAGCTAAAAGGTCCAAATGTTACATCATTTTAAACTATAGTGACAAGTACGTTATTAACTATAATATTTGTGGTAGTTCCGAATTGTCGGTAACGCCATGTTAATAGATAGGCGCTTGCGCATGCACAATGAGCGCCAAAGGCTCTAGGATGTACGGAGCTATTATGGGTCACTTTCACATGTCAAAAGCACTGGTGAATTAAATTAGCAAAATTCAACCACATAACGACTGGAGACAAAGTGTGATGTGTATGTTTGCAAAGTTTATCAACCTGAACCTACAAGGAAAGTGAATAACTATTTACTTTAAGTAGATTTATATTACCCATCAATAATGTATACTTTTTTGAAAGTGCAACTGTTTAAAAACATGAATATTGAAATATACATAAATAAAAGATGTGACAATAAATAGGAAAGCGAGATCAAAGCTTGTAAGTCATCCATGAGAGTTCATTGATGTCAGTCTTGGAGTGCCTAGAAGTTTGGGTCATCCACATTGCAGCACTCCCTTTAAGTGCTCTTGGGTCTCTGTTTTTTGAGTACATAGCTTTCAACATTCAGTAATTTAGTTATACATCACTATAGCTTACTTGCTTTTAAGCGGATTTTTAAATTGCATGTAGTCATTTCAAAATAATGGATAATAGAGAATATAATGTATAGTAGTTTCTCAAAAATGGAACAAGTCGTGAAATTCAATTTAAAGGTTTCTAAATCTTTTTACAGCTCCTCTTAAACTGTTGAAATCAATTACATGGGGGTATGTATCAGCATTTCTAAGAGCAGTGCAATTGAAAACAATGTACATGGTGGTAATAGAGCTAATAGATCACTGTAACAAAACCAAAGCATTTTCTTTTTTGAGAAAGTAAGTAAGATCTTGGGTCAGCTAAAACATCTTTGCTAAACCCTCTTAGTTCACAGTAAATCACCAGTAACAGAATTCTGTATAATTCCATTACTTTCCTTGAGCGGCACAGAATAGTGTAGATTGCTGATTAGTAGCCTTGTATAAAAGCAGCTTCAAACATTTGGGGGAATAATACTTTTAATCAAAACAAGTAACTTTTTAGCTTCCTTCACTTTTGCAGCATTTCAAAAGATTTTATATATTATATGGGTACAACTGTACAGCTTTATATATAAAGATGAGACACTTAGAAATTGTAGGAAAACTAAAACTAATATTCATAAAAATAACATAAACAGCTACCCTACAGTCACTGATAATTTTCAGTATTAATAATATATATGATAACAGAGAAATAATCTATCAATATAAAAAAAAAAAAAAAAAATATATATATATATATATATATATATATATATATATCCACAAGGGAGGCTTTCCCATACTTCTTCCCATTCTACATACATTATTTGGTTACATATATTACTTAAATCCTTTAGAAACTATAGACTGAAATCCTAAATATAAAAGGAAAAATAAGAAGAACGTATAACGTATTTCCAAAGTTCTCCAACAGGGCACATTGCACATTTTAATTATATACTTTTCTTTAAATAATATTTTACTTATCTGTATTTAATTTAAATGATATAATCTTATTGATTGGTGTTAATATGAGATGTAATAGATTTGCTATAAGCAGTCCATGGAGTATATTTGTGGTAGGCTTTTGCTAATTGATTAACTTATAGCAGAAGTCTACACTACACCTTCTGTGGTGCCCATTGGTGAGGTTAGCAGCAGAGGAAGTGCAAGATAATTATACATATGCTATTATATTACAGTTATAATGTTTATGTATTAAATCTACTTATTATGTTTCTCTTTCACTTTCAGCTTTCTAGGTAATGATATAAATCAAGCCTGTCCATTTAATGGTCTGGGTCAGATGTAGCTGTTTGCTGCTTTCTATGGCCCACAGTGTGTGAGGAAAAGCTTCCTCACAAACATAGCACCATTAAAATAAAATACATAAGACAATTAAAAAATGTGTCACATCATAAAACATTCTCAAATTGTTACTCATTCCATATAATATAGATATAAATATCTAAATGTATATATTTAAATATACTATTTAATAATAATTATTATTAATTTAAATTTGGTCAACATGCTTGTTGGTCAAAACAATTTGCAATCCACACTAAAGATGTTGCATGCCATCTATGTAATGAAGCTTTTGAGGTAGTGTCATGATCCCCCTGACCATTATTTGGGTTTAGTAAGTGTTATTGTTATTTTATGTTTTTACATATTCTCCGCCTTAATAAAATGCGATTCGGCCATTTGAATAGGGCTCTATTTAAGCACACAGCATATTTTATTTACAGAAGTTTTTAGTTAGTGAAGACCTTGCTTTTGGATAGAAGTTCACTAACTAAAAACTTCTGTAAAAAAAATATGCTGTGTGCTTAAATAGAGCCCTTTTAATTTTAACGAATCACAATTTAATAAGGCTATATATTTTTAAGTTGATTACCATATGTATGTTAATTACTGTATGTTATGCTATGCTATGTTATGTTATGTTGTTATTATTATTATTATCATTTATTTATAACACGCCAACATATTCCGTAGCGCTGTTAAGTTCTAGACAAAGATAAATATAAATTAACACATAGCCAAGCAAGGAGGGCCCTGTCTGAACTTGCAATCCAGTGTCCATGGTGCTTTCCCCAAAGCACCCTACAGGATAGAAACTCGCAGACTTACAACCTAAAGGTATTGTGTGTGGTAAAGGAGGGAGAGAGAGGCGATGAGAGTGTTAGGGTGGAAGGTGACAGGCTTCTTTAAAGAGATGCGTTTTTAGCAAGTTTTTGAATGTTTTGTGGCCGAAGGATGATCTGGTGGAGAGAGGCAAGGAGTTCCAGATAATAGGGGCAGCACAAGCAAAGTCCTGAAGGCGAGAGTGAAAGGAGGTGACAAGAGTTGTAGAAAGAAGAAGGTCATTAGCAGAACGAAGAGGGTGGGTGGGGGAGTAATTGGAGATGAGAGTAAGGACTGAGTAAGGACATTTTAGAAACATCAGCTGCCTTGGTGAAGGGATCAAAAATACCTGAAAGATCTGCTGGGTAGGTTTGGCCACAACAGCCTTATCAAGCCCGACTGAAGAAACAGATCGTAACAGGTAGGATCTAGAAAGAAAGAGGAAAAGAGAATGAAAACAGAGAGGGAATAAACAGAGAATCATGGAGATAAGTAGATACAATGCATGACAATGAAATTAATGGGTGAAGATGGGGCAGGGAAGATCGAGAGATGGAGGGGCTAAACTGTAGATAAGAAGGTAGAATTAGGAATCTATTACTTTTGATATGTATTTATTCCACAATGGAATCTGGCATTTTTCTTTCAGTAGATTGGCTTTCTGAAGTGAAGTGCTGGGAAAGTCGCAGCAACTATTGCAAGTGCGTGTAGCACCACTAATGGGGAGCTAAGTATATAAAAGTAGCAAAATGTAAAGGTTGTGTTTAATTTTGTTGCTTTCTAATAACATTTTACCCACTATCATGTTTAGTTAAATAAAGACTATATAGAAAAAAACTGAACTTAGTGGTCCTTTAACTGTGGTTTCTTATGTCTATACAAAATGAAAATAAAAGGATATGTGTTAGAAATGTTTTTAAAATGTTAAAGTAAGTTGCAAAATTATAAAATGTTTGTAAAAGAGTTTTGCATTAGGTGAATTTCATAAATAACACTTAGAGATCATTTTCTCTCCTGCTACTGACAGCTACACATTCCAAATGTGAAAATGCTGCAGTGTAATTCTATTACCTAAGTATGTTGGATTACACAATGAGAAGGAAAAAAAACCTTTGTCTCTGTCTCTGTGAAGTCTTAGTCATCATAACTTTTTTTTATTGTAGATGATCTCAGTACTTTATTCTCTATAAATAACACTGTAGAACTCATACAGTTTTGTTCAAGAAGGTGTTTTATTATGTGGCTAAGTAGCAGTTACTTTCGAAGAAGACACAAAAAGCCTTTTTCCCCATTTTATAAAAGTATAAGCTGTCAATCAATAGTCCATTTTATACAATTCTCACTCTATATACTTGCTGAATTGCAGTGTATAAAGTCAAAAGATAGGTTCAAGCTGACAATTTTCACACCTATTAATTAATTAAACCTACATTTTATATGTTTTACAGTGTAGATGCATGCACACTATACACATCTGCAGTTAAATGGACACAGCACAGGTCTTGATTATGGTAGAATAGTAGTTATTAAAATTGTCTTCTAGTGATAGAAAAACAGCTTTAAATGTATTAAAATTTACTAAATTGTGGCTGCCACTCAGCTCAAGAGATCCCCTCAGAATACTGGCCTTCTTTTCAATATCTATATGCCCTCATTATTGATGAATGACTTCCTGTATAATATTTACATTTTGCAGGCAATTTCTCAGGTGTCACCAAACAGCCAGTTTCTATTGTTACCACAGAAGACAGCTGATACAGGATGCAATTAATCTACTAATGAGGGTAGTTAGATAATGGGATGGGATCTCTTGAGCTGAGGGACAGATGAAATTTAGTAAATGCAAAGCTTTTTTTTTCTTACTAAATTACAAAAAGACTCTTGAATGTTCCATCTTGTCTTGTTTCAACTTCCTAGAGAGGCTGTTGTTATCTCGCCTCTCAGGTAAAATGAGGTGAGGCAAGACGGATGAGGGAGTGAGGATGTGATTCGTTATATAACTGGATATTTTAGAATTTGACAACTACAGTGAGGGAAAACGTTTTTGATACCTTGCTGATTTTGAATGTTTGTCCACTGACAAAGGTCAATGGTTGAAATAAGTATTTGACCTCTTCGACTTAGTACTTGATGGCAAAACCCTTGTTGGCAATCAGAGGTCAGACATTTCTTGTAGTTGGCCACCAGGTTTGTACACATCTCAGGAGGGATTTTGTCCCACTCCTCTTTGCAGATCTTCTCCAAGTCATTAAGGTTTCAAGGCTGATATTTGGCAATTCGAACCATCAGCTCCCTCCACAGATTGTCTATGGAATTAAGGTCTGGAGACTGACTAGGCCACTCCAGGACCTTAATGTGCTTCTTCTTGAGCCACTCCTTTGTTGCCTTAGCTGTGTGTTTTGGGTCATTGTCATGCTGCAATACTCATCCACAAACCCATTTTCAATGCCCTGGCTGAGGGAAAGAGGTTCTCACCCAAGATTTGAAGGGACATGGCCCCGTCCATCGTCCCTTGAATGCCATGCAGTTGTCCTGTCCCCCTAGCAGAAAAAAAACCCCAAAGCATGTTTCCACCTCCATGTTTGACAGTGGGGATGGTGTCCTTGGGGTCATAGGCAGCATTCCTCCTCCTCCAAACACAGCGAGTTGAGTTCATGCCAAAGAGCTCGATTTTGGTCTCATCTGACCACAACACTTTCACCCAGTTCTCATCTGAATCATTCAGATGTTCATTGGCAAGCTTCAGATGGGCCTGTACATGTGCTTTCTTGCACAGGGGGAACTTGCGGGCACTGCAGGATTTTAGCCCTTCCCCGTGTAGTGTGTTACCAATTATTTTCTGTCCGAGCTGCCTTGAGGTCATTAACAAGATGCTCCAGTTTAGTTCTGGGCTGATTCCTCACCGTTCTCTTGATCATGGAAACTCCACAAGGTGAGATCTTTCATGAAGGACCAGACCAAATGAGACTGACAGTTATTTTGTGTGATAGGCTTCTTTAATGAGATGTGTTTTTAGCAAGGTTTTGAAGGACTTAAGGCAGGAGGATAGTCTGGTGGAATGAGGCAAGGAGTTCCAGAAAATAGGGGCAGCACAAGAAAAGTCCTGGAGGCGGGAGTGAGGGGAGGTGACAAGAGTGGTAGAAAGAAGAAGGTTGTTAGCAGAACTAAGAGGGCATGTGAGAGAGAATTTGGAGATGAGAGCAGAGATGTAAGTGGGTGCGCTGTTGTTGAGGACTTTGTAAGTTAGGGTCATGATTTTACATTTTATTCTGGAGGCTAAGGGAAGCCAGTGGAGTGATTGACAAAGAGGTGCTGCCAACACTGAATGTTGTGTACGGAAGATGAGTCTCGTGGAGGCATTCTTTATGGATTGAAGTGGGGAAAGGCGGGTGGTGGGCAGGCCAACAAGAAGCGAGTTGCAATAGTCGAGACGAGAAATGATGAGAGAGTCTATTAGAATCTTAGTTGTGTCTTGTGTAAGGTGGTGGCATATTTTGGAAATGTTTTTTAGATGAAGGCAAGATTTTGTTAGTGACTGTATGTGAGGGATGAAAGAGAGGGAAGGGTCCAGTAGAACCCCAAGGCAAAAGGCTTGGCAGGTGGGAGGTGATGATGGCGTTGTTGACAGTGAGAGCGATGTGAGGAATTGAAGCTGTAGTTGAGGGTGAGTAGATTAAGAGTTCAGTATTAGACATGTTGAGTTTTAGATGGTGGGCGGACATCCAAGAGAGGTAGTTGGAGACGTGTGTTAGAAGGGATGGGAATAGATCTGGTGCTGAGAGTTAGATTTCAGTGTCATCTGCATAGAGATGATACTAAAACCCCCAAAAGTGTATTAGGGTACCAAGTGAGGATGTAAAAATGGAGAAGAGGAGGAGGTCTAGGACTGATCCTTGGGATACACCAAAAGACAAGGGGTGGGGAGAAGAAGAGTTGCCAGAGAAGGAGACGCAAAATGATCGATTTTGTAGGTATGAGGAGAAATACAAGAGAGCAGTATCTCGAATGCAGTATCTCGAATGCTGAGGGAGGAGAGAATATGGAGTAGAAGCAGATGGTCAAATGTGTCAAAGGTGGCAGAGATCCAGAAGAACCAGAATGGAAAAGTGGCCTTTAGACTAGGCGGTGAGCAGGTCATTGGTGATTTTTCTGAGAGCTGTCTCAGTGAAATGTTGGGGCTGAAAGCCGGATTGGAAGGTGTCCAGATGGGAGTTAGAGGAGAAAAAACTAGTATGGCGTTATAGAAGAGCCACTTCAGCAGTTTGGAAGCCAGGGGAAGTAGAGAGATAGGGCGCTAGTTAGATGCCACATCAGAGTCAGATGAGGGTTTCTTAAGAGTGGGTGTAATTATGGCATGTTTTAGAGAAGATAGAAACATGCCAGTATTTAGGGAAAGGTTGAAGATGTGTGTGAGAGCTGGGATTAGCGTGGTAGAGAGGGTAGGAATGAGCTGAGATGGAATAGGATCCAGAGGACAGGTAGTGAGGTGAGAGGTTGATATTAGGCTGGAGCACATCACCAAAGGTGTAGGTTCCTGTTTTACACAATAAAGGCATCACCCACACCAATGTCCCCACCACGCTAGTGGAGGACTGAGATACCATCACACCCCTGCTGGGGTATGGATGACACATATGGATGACACGTATGTTTCTCCTATTGTTAGTAATCTCTTTACCCTGGTGGTCATCACTAGGTACACAGTCATGTTTCCCCTGGGACATCTGGCGGTATACAGGCAGTATGTCTGCAGGTCTGCTGTGGGCTCTGAGTCTGCTACAAATCCGGTACTATTCAATTGATCAAGCCCACAAGTTACAAACCGAAAGCCAAAACCGTATACCACGTAATTGTATGTACCAGTTCAGAGCAGGAACATGATCAATTAAGCAAGGCTGTAACTACCCATTTAGAAACAGCCAAAAGAAAATGAGACCGTCATCATTAGGTCAGTAAAACATGGAGGTTACATGTCAATCAATTAGATCAGACTTGCATAACCGTAAAATACAAAATAATAAAAATGAATACCGATACTGTTCTAGTCCATGTGGCTGGCCTGATATGTATTAACTCATTGATTCTTAAGATCGATATAACCACAAATTTAAACATAAAATAATTATTTTGGATTGGCGATCTGTTGCGACTGTTGTGCAATTAATTCTAATATCTTTCATCGCTTTCCCTGAATTTAAAATTGCAGTATTGATTTTTTATTTGCATTTACAGTCCAAAGGACATGTCTTTAACTCCTTTGCGGGTCCTTTCTGGTACCCATAGGATTTTCTTCTACATTTGACGTTTACAGGTGTGAAAACATTTGCTGGCTTGAGGGATTTTAGCAATTTAATAGCGATTTTTGATTTTAGCGATTGTAACACTTGCGGACGTGAAAGATCAAAGGATTCGATGGGCTGTAAGTTCCGGTTTTACAACCGCCAGGATTTCAAGCTTGTAACACTAGGGCTGTTTGTGGCTCACAAAAAAATGCCAATTGAATAGCAACATAACTTACACCTCCCTTATGGGCTACTGTAACTTACAATTTATCTATTGAATGAGGCTCTAAGTGAGCTAGCTTTGTAAACATGCAGCAGAGCTGTTGTCCAATTCTTCTGATCCTGTAAATTACCTTCATACAAAACAGCTGAATACAACTTGCATATTTCATGTCTCCCCAAAGTTTTTTTATTGGTGCAAATGCACATATACACACAATCTGTAGTGTAAATCCATCATTTCACTATTTTGTTCTTGTGCGAAAATTCTAACATTGAGAATTATGCCATGTGGTTAAATAGCAAATGCATTTACATTTTAGTTTCAGGGGATATATTTGATGCACATATGAGAAAATATATTAGTTAATGTGTTTGAAGTAATATCTCACAAACCTTATAGAATGTTGCAGGAGTACAGTTTTTATGAAGTACGTGGGGGCCACTGAGTTAAACTGGGCACAGTTCAGCATCCATAAAATATATCTAATAGTGTCTCATCATGCTCTAAAGATAATTTGTGTAGTGTAAAAGAAAAGTGCAGGCCTAGCGTAGACAGTATAAAAGCAAATCAAGGGTTCATGAGGTGTCTCCAAGTTCATTTTTCTCACACAAGCGTTGTTATGTTTGTTAAACTACTCTCTATATCAGTGGTGGATAACTTTATCCTCCAAAAGCCACCAGTAGGTTAGGTTTCTAATATATCTCTGTTTGAACACAGATGGATCACACCAAATGATTCAGACTAAATGATTCAGACCTAAAGCAGAGAGAATCTGAATTCACATGCAGAGAAAGGTCCTGGATTGTTGACAACCCTCATAGACTGAGTTGCCCACTTCTACTCTAGATACTAATGATATATTGTATGTCTATTATTTCCTTTATTTGTAATGTACCAACATATTCTGTAGATCAGTGTGTATCTTATTTGAAAGCATACCAATGCATTTCAGCATAGTGAAGCTGTCTCTTCAGCGTGATATAGATCTTGATCTTTACACCAAGACACCTTTAGTACCATGGTTGAGCTCTTATTTGTTTTTACAAAGAGTAAGACATACTGTATAGCATGTGACTCAATTCACTTTAAACACTTAATTCACTTTGAATCACTGCACTTCTTGATGAGTTTTTGAAAAAAGTTAAATGATTATTGCAAGAATATTCATCTAACTGCCAAATAAAGGTATCAGTCAAATAATTAGATTTGACTATACATAAAAATGAAAGAGACTCAGATAGATTTTTATAACAAAATTACACCAACAAACAGTGCAAAACATCATGACAGTTTTTGTTCTTCAACCACATTAAAATTAATACAAATTGGTGAATTTCTTAGGACACAAATAATTTGTTCCAAGATAAAAAAAAGCTATTGATTTTATTTATACATGTCTCTCAATTAAAATAAAGATTGATAAAACAGGGTTACAACAAAAAGTTAATTAAATAGAAATATTTAGGACCAAATGTACCCCTAGATCAAAGCTATTAGCTGAAAAATTGTGGAAAAGGATTAAAGAACAAGATTGTTCTTGGATTATTCATCTCAAGCAAAACTGGTTGTTCAAATTGTGAACATATATTGGCATATTCTTCTATTTTGGCATCACAACTAAACCATAGTGTTTCTGTATGTTACCGTAGGTGTTCCAGTATTAATAATAATCTGGTTCATAGCCATTTGTCTGTTCTTCAAAGAAATCAATATGTATCAAGGGATTCTTTCACTGCAGATCTTGTGAATTATGTTAATTTATGAATAAGACAAGAGATATAATATTATTATTATTATTATTATCGTTTATTTGTAACGCGACAACATATTCCGTAGTGCTATATATAAGTTAAGTTACAGGCATTGACAAGTTCAAGATTCACACATTGCAAAGGATGGAGGGCCCTGTCTTTGAGCTTGGAATCCGGTGTCCATATTTTATTAACTGTAAACTGTATTGCCATAAAAAAAATGTGAGCTTAAACACTGAATTCTGAATTCTTGAGATTCGTGGAGGTATCACTATAGGAATGGAATCCAGTGGTTTGGAAAATGGGAATAAGAGGGGGAGATTTACATTGCAAATACTGCGAAGCCTCATGGATTAAATGGTTACAGCAATTATAATGTATTTTTGACAAACTTTTATATTCTAGCATCATAGCAATTTTTTCAATATATATGGTTCTATTTAATTGAAGAATTATTTTTTTCAAATACATACACTAATGTGGACCACAAATTGTTCTATATGATCAATATAATTGTTTAGCATACATATATAATTTTGACATTGACATTTTTTGTACTTTATTTATACATGCACAATTAAGTGACATTAACATTTACATTTTTGATCAATGTTAGTCATTATACTTTTTTCTATTGAAAAATAAGTCCACAAAAAGATTTTCATGTGGGAGATATGTGTTATATATTAGTGAAATTATATTCATAGATTATAGATTTGTATATCATAGAAATGTACTCAGTCACACTTCACCAAGAGGAGGAGGTCTGGGACATCGCGGGGAGCTAAGTACAATGTATATTATGTTTATTTTTTTTTGTTTTATGTTTATGTATTTAGTAGTAATGTAATGGGTTTTTTTTAACAGGGGCCACGCCGGAGAAGAAAAGAAGAAGGACGGGGACATGCTGGAAAGGTGAGTAGAATATTTCGAATATTTTGAATGTTTATCTATTTTTTGTAAATATGTTGTACTCATTTTTTTTCCCTAGGTTGCTGATCTGAAGGGACATCTGCAAAGGTAAGTGGTCTTAATTATTTTATTTTAGGTTAGAATTAGGGTTTGTATATAGAGATAGTATTTATTGTATGTTAGATAGGGGTATGTATTGTAGATAGGATTTATTGTAAGTTAGGGGTATGTATTTTAGATAGTTAGGATTTATTGTATATTATATAGTATTGTATGTTAGATAGGGGTATGTATTTTAGATAGTTAGGATTTATTGTATATTAGATTGGTGGATGTATTTTAGATAGATAGGATGAATTGTATATTTTATAGTATTGTATGTTAGATAGGGGGATAGTTAGTATTTATTGTATATTAGATAGATTGTGGGATGCATTTTAGATAGATAGTATTGATTGTATGTTAGATAGGGGGGTATTGTATTTTATTTTATTTGTATTGTATTGTATGTATTCTATGCATATCCTTTTCAGGTGTGTAATTTATTTTTATTTTTTGTGAGTTATCGTAGTTTTTTTTCCTGTAATGTAGATTGTTTATTTTTTGTGACTTTAGTTTTTTTTTTCCTGTAGTTAGAGTGGTGGTGGGGGGTTATTAGGGGGTAGGTAGGTAGTTTAGATAGGTAGTGTAGGTGTTAATAGGTTAGTGTAGAGGGGGGTTAGTTTAGATTGAATGGTTTATTGTGGTATAGTGCAGTGTAGTGTTTGTACTTAGTGTCATGATGGTCCTTGAGGACCGTCATGGCACTTATGTGGTTAATGTTAGGGTTGTAATAGCCCCATAAGGGTCATATTATACCCTTATGGGACTGATGGGGTTAAATAGAGGCTTATGAGGGTCTGTATTTACCCCCATGAGTGACAGGGTTAATTATAGGTTTATGGGGGTCTGTATTGACCCTCATGAGTGACAGGGTTAATTAAGTGCTTATGGGGGTCTGTATTGACCCCCATGAGTGACAGGGTTAATTAAGGGATTATGGGGGTCTGTTTTGACCCCCATGAGTGACAGTGTTAATTAAGGGTTTATGGGTGTCTGTATTGACCCTCATGAGTGACAGGGTTAATTAAGTGCTTATGGGGGTCTGTATTGACCCCCATGAGCGACAAGGTTAATTATAGGTTTATGGGGGTCTGTATTGACCCTCATTAGTGTCAGGGTTAATTAAGAGTTTATGGGGGTCTGTATTGACCCCATGAGTGCCAGGGTTATTTATTGGCTTATGGGGTCTGTATTGACCCCCATGAGTGACAGGTTTAATTATAGGTTTAAGGGGGTCTGTATTAACCCCCATGAGTGACCGGGTTAATTAAGTGCTTATGGGGGTCTGTATTGACTCCCATGAGTGACAGTGTTAATTGTAGGTTTATGAGGGTCTGTATTGACCCTCATGAGTGATGGCGTTAATTAAGTGCTTATGGGGGTCTGTATTGACTCCCATGGGTGACAGGGTTAATTAAGGGTTTATGGGGGTCTGTATTGACCCCCATGAGTGACAGAGTTAATTAGGGGTTTGTGGGTGTCTGTATTGACCCTTATGAGTGACAGGGTTAATTAAGTCCCTATGGGGGTCTGTATTGACCCCCATGAGGGACAGGGTTAATTAAGTGCTTATGGGGGTCTGTATTGACCCCCATGAGTGACAGAGTTAATTAAGTGCTTATGGGGGTCTGTATTGACCCCCATGCATGACGGGGTTAATTAAGTGCTTATGGGGGTCGGCATTGACCCCCATGAGTGATGGGGTTAATTAATGTATTATGGGGGTCTGTATTGACCCCATGAGTTACAGGGTTAATAAGGGGGTTTATGGGGGTCTGTATTGACCCCCATGAGTGAGGGGGTTAATTAACTGCTTATGGGGGTCTGTATTGACCCCCATGAGTGACAGGGTTAATGAAGGGCTTATGGGGTTCTGTATTGACCCCCATGAGTGACAGGGTTAATTAAGGGCTTATGGGGGTCTGTATTGACCCCCATGAGTGACAGGGTTAATTCAGTGCTTATGGGGGTCTGTATTGACCCCCATGAGTGACGGGGTTAATTAGGGGTTTATGGGGGTCTGTATTGACCCCCATGAGTGAGGGGTTAATTAAGTGCTTATGGGGGTCTGTATTGACCCCCCATGAATGACAGGGTTAATGAAGGGCTTATGGGGGTCTGTATTAACCCCCATGAGGGACAGGGTTAAATAAGGGCTTATGGGGGTCTGTATTGACCCCATTAATGACAGGTTTAACTAAGGGTTTATGGGGGTCTGGATTGATCCCCATGAGTGACAGGGTTTTTTTAGGGGTTGATGGGGCTCTGTATAGAGCCCCATGAGTGATAGGGTTATTTTTTTCCTTTAAGGACCAGTAAGGTGGGAATTTTTAATTTTTATTGCAGCGGGGGCCCCCGATCACGTGCAATCTGGAACCCCCACTGCGAGGGTTAATGTGGGGTTAATGCGGGTTTCCGAGCTTATCTCGGATCCCGTGGGGTTAATGCGGGTTTCCAAGCTTATCTTGGATCCCTTCTTTGGTAAGTTGTACGTGGCTGCGCGGTCCGGGGTCTTGGAGCCGCGTTTTAATTTTTTTCGGTGGCCATTTTTTATCTCGCTTAGGGGATTTTCGTGTGTCTAAACTCAGGAATTTGGACTTAAATTGAGGTGTAACTTCTCTTGCAGAGGTCCTGGGTGCCCCCCTTGCTGTGGGTAAGCTTTTAATGTATTTTTTGTTTGTACTTATTGTGTTTTTAATGTTTTGAGGGTGTTTTTAATGTTTTGAGGTGCGCATGGTTCGGCTGTTATGGTTGTATTTTTGTGAGGTCGTAATGTTTTTTTTTCTAAGTCCCGCGTCTCTTATTTTTTTATGCTAAGTCCGTATATAGTGATTGCGTGTTAGATGTATTTTGGTAGTGCCGCTTGTGTGGGTGTTTGTAACCGGGTGTTTGTAACCGTGTGTGAGGCGCAGTAGAGCCTCCACCTTCGCAAATGCAACCCCTTGCTGCGCTAGGGAGAGAAGGAGAGAAGAGGGAGGGAGAGGACACAGAACAAGGGAAGGAGAGTGAAGCCATGCATAGCGAGGCTCACATTTCCCGGCTTTGCTGCACATGGCAGGGCTACGCCGCACATTGCGAGCCTCAAAATGTGTGGCAAACAAGAGAATTGTGAGGCTTGAAAATGTTATGCCGTCATTTGACGGGCAAGTCGCTAGTATATAAGAATTTACATCCAAAGTGCATCAGGTTAGAAAAAAAGTCTGCCTCCATTAAAGCAAAACTGATTTTTATAGTTAAAACGTATAGACTATATTTATTTTTTTAACTTTATAAATACATTCAACCATTGCCATGTAACAATCTTCAAAAGTGCAGCCTGTAAATACAGTATAAAACTTCAGTGGTGTGTAAATGTAACAGAATATTCTAGAAACCCCCAAAAAGCTGTTGACTTGTTTCTCTTTTTTTTACAATACAGTGAAAAGTTAGACAAAGACAATACAAACTTGTTTCTAATTATTATTGCATTCTCATTAGCATTTGTGGAGCTGATTGAAGTTGATCCAATTTACTAAGTGCAAGAACAAGCTATCCATATCCTCAGCAGAATTTACTATAGCTCACACTCTTAGATTTGAGAAGCAAGTAAAAAAACAGGAACCCTGCTTAGTTGCATCTGGAGCCAGTGAAGTATAATATGAAGATAAGAGCATCAAACATGAAGAAATGGGAAAGTAAACAAAAAGAAAATTGGATCCCCGCTCTCTCAATGTAAGTAGTCTAGTGGGAGAGATTTTAACACAGCATGAATAGAGTATATATACACTAGTAATTTGAGAAAATGGTTAAGAAGCTAAGAAGGATTGTATTCAATTGCATTAATGCACAATTCATCTGCTTATAAGATTAATTTTAAACACTTATCACCTGATTTTGTTTTTGTTTTTGAATCCAGACATTTTACAGAAACCTAATGAGAAGAATCCCTAAAGGCTGCATCACTTCATGACATATCAAATGACTTATAATAAGTTAAATAAAATAAAGGCTGGATTACATTACTACTGTTAGTACATCTGCTAGATGAATTTACCTAACAGGTAAAGTAATAGGTATGTTTATTGCAATTTCACAATACTTCACATTCATGACACTGGCTCCTTAGTAGGGCAAGTTCTAGCTAAACTAAAGTACCTTTTATATTAAAAAGATATAAAATGTGCCTTATTTGAATAGTATTCGTCCATTTTTGTGCACAGTAGAAGCTGTCATTTTAATCTCTGCCGTGTTACTGGCAGAATGCTATGCTGATTTGGTCAGTTCAAAAGATAGCCCACTAGTCGGCTTTGAAGCTGGGGCAGTTGCATTCATGTTCTGTGTTCTTCAGCAGCTCATATCACCAAATATACAGAAACATCTTCATGTGATAATAAGGAAGTGATGCATATTTATTTTTTTATACATATACCTAAAGGGAAATCTTTCATACAAGAATAACTTGTTTTTAGGTGAAGCTTCACCTTTTAACCCTTGACAATTGATTAGCCATTAATAAAAACATGCAATTTATGTCAGTTCTATATCAGTATTAATCAGTTAAAAAAATGTCTCTGCAATAAACAAATGTATCCAGTATAAAATGCCCATATGTGTTTATTAGTTTTCCAGAATGCAGGGAAGAAACAATCAATAGAGGCCATTGGCTATAAAATTGGAGCCAGAACATTGCTGAATAGGATTCAAATCTGCCGATCACTACTGTACTATTACATATTTTGAGTAAATATGTTTACAGATGTTAGAATTAAAATGCCAAATGTATAATGCCAAACTATGCAACATAGAAATCATGGCATCAAAATAGCCTATATTATCCCACATTAGTCTTCAGGGGCTGACTGAGAACACTTTTTGATACTTTGAGTTCAAGTGGATCAATCACTTTTTTTCTTTTGTATTTAATTACCTGTATCTATACATGTACATGATATTGAGAAAATGACCTGGATCTGGATTAAAGCTGGACAGGCATTGCATAATTACCTAGAAGTAGAGACTATAAAATAACGTAAGTACATAAAGGAACATTGACAGTAGAAACTTAACTTCTTTAATCAAAAGTAATGCATTTGCTTTACTGCAATACACTACCAGATAAGACTACAATCTCAGCAATGATGTGTGTGCATTGCTGATCACCAAGAAAACTAGCATAAACAACATTTGTAATGTTTGAAATAACACATTCTCCTATGGCAACATAGAAGCCTATAAGTGACTCTAACCTGTAATTTTGACTGTAGGTGTTTATTTCTCTAAATGTCTATAGTTACATAGTTACATAGTAATTGAGGTTGGAAAAAGACTTTCAGTCCATCAAGTTCAACGTTTTAGGATCTCCTCTGATCTGCAATATGCGGATTAGTTATTAATTAATTAGTTGTTAATTAATTATTAATAGTATATTATTTGAGGATGAATAAAGAGTTAGTCTATCAAGTTCAACCTTTTTGGATCTCTCTTGATCGTTTTAATATATTATTTTATTATTATTATATTTTATATGTGGACTATTTTTTATTAATTGTTAATTAATCCAGAGGAAGGCAAACAGAAAAAAAAAAAAAACATTGAAACGTTGCCAATTGTCTCATAAGGGGAAAAAAGGGGAAAAAAAATAAAAATTCCTTCCTGACCGCAGAAACTGGTGATCAAATTTCTCCCTGGATCAATATTCCTTCGCTAGTTATCTAGGATAACCTTGAATGCCCTCTTTATTAAAAAATATAACAAACCCCTTTTTGAAGTTATCTAATAAATTCTCTGTCACCACCTCCTTTGGTAGAGAATTCCACAGTTTAACCACCCTAACTATGAAGAGCCCTTTTCTATGTTTAAGGTGAAATCTTTTTTCCTCTAACCTCAAAGGATGTCCTCTTGACAGTCGAAAATCTCTTGCTACAAAAAGTTCACTTGACAAAGCCTTGTACTGACCCTGGATGTATTTAAATAAGGTAATCATATCCCCTCGTAGACACCTTTTTTCTAGCGAAAATACGTTTTCTATTGTCTCAAGCCCGCAGTTGACGCCTCACAGCATCCACAAGTAAACTCTGCCTTTTTAAGTAGGATTTCAGGGATCGCGATCATATGATCTGGCAATATTTAAGCAAGCCTGTAATTTACTTCTTAGACACAAGTCCATCACCATGACATCAGTAAAACATGGAAGTTACATGTAATCTGCAATCAGAACTACAAATTACTGAGAACCAATAAGTAATATTTGCTGATTGAGCTCACAATCAAGCAACCTAGCACTCTATAAAATGAATTAGATCATCTATTCTAGTCCATGTGGGTTTCATGATATGTATTAATCCCAAAATCAAAATTATCCAGAAATAACAATTAAAAATAATATTTTTTAATTGCATATTTGTGGGTTTTAATCTAATATGTTTCCATGCCTCCTCATACTTTTAAAGTACAGCATTGTGTGTTTAGTTGCTGTTACAGCTTTAATAAGTGTTTGAAAATACCCTTGCAAGTTCTATTTAGTACTCGTAATTTTTGACAGAAACTTGATACTTTTTTTCAGTTGCAGGTCTGAACCTAGACCTGCAACTATTAGAAAAACAATTTTGTGTAACTTTAATTAATTAGCGCTTGTAATGTCCGAGCTGTGCTAAAACCGATGGAGATGTAAGACAGAATTTGCATCTTTGGCTGGCCCATAGTGATTGTGGGCAGGGAACTTATGTCTAATTCGTAATTTAAGTGAAATGCCTAGTTTGGTTTAATATACGAGTGAACACATAATTCAACACAAGGGCCCTATTCTATTTCATAAATCATAAATTATACACACTTAAAACTGCAGAGATTCTATTAGTTACTCGCAATCTGAGTACAAAATACCCACCCACAATCACTACGGGTCAGCCAAACTCGCAAAACCGGCCTTAGAAATCCATTGGTTTTAGCACAGCTCAATTATTACTTGCGCTAACTAATTAAAGTTATACAAAATCGATATTCTATTAGACCCATATCTCGCAAATTAAGTCTAACCCTGCAACTGAAAAAATTATCAAGTTTCTGTCAAAAATATTATTAATACTAGATAGGACTTGCAAGTGCTTTTTCAAACACTTATTAGAGCAGTAGCAGCAATTAAACACACAATATTGTACTTTAAAAGCATGGGAAGGCATGTGAAGACATTACAATTAATTGCACAACAGTCTCAAACCCACAAATAAGCAATTCAAAATATAGTTTTGAATGTTATTTCAGAGTAATATTGTTCCTAAGAATCAAGGTTTTAAGGCATATCATGAAAACCACATGGACTAAAACAGATGATCTAATGTATTTTATAGAGTGCTAGATTGTTTGAACGCAAGCCTGATTGGCACTAATTAATTATTAGCCTCCGATTGCAGAATACTGACAGCATGATGATGGTCTCATTAACTATTGGCTGTGTCTAAGAAGTAAATTACTGGCTTGCTTAAATATTGTCAAATCTTATGAACACGCCCTCTTAAATCCTATTTAAAAAGTCTGGGTTTTTGCGAGCTGGAGTCAATAGAATACATCTAAACATTTCTAAAAAAATAAACACCCACAGCCAAATTTGTGAGTTTGAGTCACTTGCAATAGAATATAGCTCTTAAATCTTTTCCGGGCAAAACTGGATTTATGGATGTAGGCTAAGTGCTGTAATATTGTGACTAAAATACTTTGAATAGACGTGTAACATAGGGGAAAAAAGCTCCCTCAGCCAACGCTACAGTATAATGCAAATTACACTGCTGGAAGAGAATAGGGCTCATAGGGCCTTATTCTATTGCCCAAATCGTACATTTATACACACAAAAAAACACTCTTAAAATTGCCATATATTCTATTAGCTACTCACTTTCACACCCCACTGAAATCCTACTTAAAAAGGCATGGTTTACGTGTGTAAGTTGTAAGACGTAAATTGAGGTATTGAGTCAATAGAATAAATCTAAACATTTAGAGTAGTGGTTTAACAGTGTGTGAACACAGGTGAGGCAATTAGTATTCACCAGGAGCCTCTAATTTTCTTGCATGTGGTCGCACACTATTAAATCGAAAACCTGACCTGTCTGTGGAACCTTAGGGAGAGGTTTGGGGGAGTTAAGAGTCACTTACAGACTTCTAATACAATAGGGTTCAAAGCTTCTTCTATAATAATCTGATACCCAGCAGAGAGCAAACAGAGATGAAAGCTGTTAGAATTCAGGGGAATTCAACAACTTATATTTACAATGTTCTTTTTTGAAGAACCAGAATTTCATAATGGAACATATTTTAAAAGTAAATATGGCCTTTAATGAGGATTTATCAAGCCTAGCACCAAAAAGAATATTTTGTTATTGGTTTTGACAACAACAAAGTAAAGGTGTAAACTATATTAATAGAAAATAAGCGGATTTGCTTGTTATTAGAACAAATATAGGATTAGTCTGTTACTTTCATTGGTCCCCATTCAATTGGCCTAATCGCAATTACTTGAACTAGTAAAGCAGCCCGTAAAAGTTACAGATATTCAACTGGCTACAGTTCCTTGCAAAAGTATTCACCCCCCTTGACTTTTTACCTATTGTGTTACATTACAGCCTTAAGTTCAATGTTTTGTTAATCTGAATTGTATGTGATGGATCAGAACACAATAGTCTAAGTTGGTGAAGTGAAATGAGAAAAATATATACATAAAACTATTTTTTAGAAATAGAAAACAGAAAATTTGCATGTGTGTATGTATTCACCCCCTTTGTTATGAAGCCCATAAAAAGCTCTGGTGCAACCAATTACCTTCAGAAGTCACATAATTAGGGAAATGATGTCCACCTGTGTGCAATCTAAGTGTCACATGGTCTGTCACTACATATAAACACCTGTTTTGAAAGGCCCCAGAGGCTGCAATACATAAGCAAGAGGCACCACTAATCAAACACTGCCATGAAGACCAAGGAACTCTCCAAACAAGTAAGGGACAATGTTGTTGAGAAGTAGTCAGGGTTAGGTTATAAAAACATATCCAAATCTTTGATGATCCCCAGGAGTACCATCAAATCTATCATAACCAAATAGAAAGAACATGGCACAACAGCAAACCTGCCAAGAGACGTCCGCCCACCAAAACTCACAGACCGGGCAACGAGGGCATTAATCAGAGAGGCAACACAGAGACCTAAGGTAACCCTGGAGGAGCTGCAGAGTTCCACAGCAGAGACTGGAGTATCTGTACATAGGACGACAATAAGCCGTACGCTCCATAGTGTTGGACTTTATGGCAGAATGGCCAGAAGAAAGCCATTACTTTCAGCAAAAAACAAAATGGCACGTCTTGAGTTTGCAAAAAGGCATGTGGGAGACTCCCAAAATGTATGGAGGAAGGTGCTCTGGTCTGATGAGAACATTGAACTTTTTGGCCATTAAAGAAAATGCTATGTCTGGCGCAAACCCAACACATCACATCTCCCAAAGAACACCATCCCTTCACCATCCATTTTTCAGCAGCTGGGACTGGGAAACTGGTCAGAGTTGAGGAAAAGATGGATGGTGCTAAATACAGGGATATTCTTTAGCAAAACCTGTATCAGCTTATGCGTGATTTGAGGTTAGGACAGAGGTTCACCTTCCAGCCGGACAATGACCCCAAACACACTGCTAAAGCAACACTTGAGTGATTTAAGGGGAAACATGTAAATGTGTTGAAATGGCCTAGTCAAAGCCCAGACCTCAATCCAATAGAAAATCTGTGGTTAAACTTAAAGATTGCTGTTCACAAGTGCAAACCATCCAACTTAAAAGAGCTGGAGCAGTTTTGCAAGGAGGAATGGGCACAAATGCCAGTGGTAAGATGTGGCAAGCTCATAGAGACTTATCCAAAGTGACTTGGAGTTATGATTGCCGCAAAAAATGGCTCTAGAAAGTATTGACTTTAGGGGAGTGAATAGTTATGCACATTGACTTTTTCTGTTATGTTGTTCTATCTGTTGTTTGCTTCACAATAAAAAAAAAAACATCTTTAAAGTTGTGGGCATGTTCTGTAAATTAAATGATGCAAATCCTCAAACAATCCATGTTAATTCCAGGTTGTGAGGCAACAAAACACGAAAAATGGGGGGTAAATACTTTTGCAAGGCACTGTACATTTAGCTGCTAACATTCTATTTGCGATTTACCCGCCGACAATAACTATGGGCCAGCCAAAGCCGCAAAACTGGTCTTAGGCCTCCATTGGTTTTAGCATAGCTCAACATTTATGAGTGCTAAATAATTAAAGTTACACAAAATCAATATTCTATTAGACTCGTAGCTCTAGCTTGAAAAATAAAGTCTGATAAAATGTATCAAGTTTCTGTCGAAAATGTTATGGGCCCGGAATAGGGCTTGCAAGGGATTTTTTTAAACACTTATTACAGTTGCAGCAACAATTAAAACACACTAATGAACTTTAAAAGCATGGGAAGGCATATAAATACATTAGAATTCACTGCCCAACAGTCTCAAACCCACAAATATGCAATTATTTTTATTTTTATTTTTTTAATGTTTTTTGTGTGAAGTGGATCACAGGACTTAAGGTGTTAATACATACCATGAAACCTGCATGGACTAGAACAGCAAAATGTATTTCACAACACTAATTCATTTGTAGTCTCTGAGTGAAGTTTTAGTATAAACTCCATGTTTTACTGACATAATGATAACTGTCTCATTTACTATTGGCTTTGTCTAAGAAGTATTGCGAGTGTTTAAGAAGTAAATTACAGGCCTGCTTAAATATTGTCAGATCATATGATCACGCCCCCATGAAATCCTACTTACGAGTGCACGGTTTCCGTTTGAAGGGTGTGAGAGGGTAGCTGCGAGTTAGAGACAATTGAATGTGTTTAAATGTTTAGAAAAAATTTGACCCACAGCCAAAAGTTCAGGTTACAGGCAATTATGGGCTTGAAATTGAATGGGGCTCATTGTTTGAATTGCTGCAGATTTCACTCTGGTAATATTGCATGACCTCTCTGGAATTCTCTGTTCTGTGAAATATAATAATGTCTTAATATTTAGCATTTTTGCCTAAAGGTAGTAAAGATTGATGAGAAATTAGCAAATGCTTCAAATGAAGCTTAAGAGAAGAGTTATATAACATTATAAAATGTATTATGCAAAAATCTAAGCTACAGCATCTGTGACGCTTGATACTAATTCAAAATTCTCCTATTACACAAGTGGAAATGAAGATAACATATAGATACAGATAATATTGAAAATATTTTCATGACCCAGAGATGAGGGGCTCAGTACACCCATAATTCTCCTACTGTAGCTCATAGGAGCAATCTGCAGATATATATATATATATATATATATATATATATATATATATATATATATATATACTCAGCACCCAGCAATTAAGATCAGCACATGATTTATGGATAAGCAGAGAAATCAGATGCGCTACAGTATTTCTTTGTTCAGAGGAAGACTGATCACCACTATTATTATCACAGATATTTCAAACACAGAAAGATCTCACCCACACCCCTTCCTAATTCTCCTAGATCTCACCCACACCCCTTCCTAATTTTCCTACCCGTATGAGGGGGTCTTAATTCTTAGTATGACCTTCTCTCCTCATCACCAGAGCATATACCCCCTCGCATCACCAGACAGACCAGAGCCTGGGGTTATCTAATATCCCAGACCTGTGTTTTGATGTAAAGTGTAACACTTTATGACTGAGTCCAGAGAGTGTATGCCTGGTCGCTCTCAGGTGTCATATAAAATCTTGTAGAAACGTAACCCTTTGTTGTCCCACTAACAAATATGGCAGAAAATGTATCTCCGCTAATTACAGGTAAGACAAAAACAACAGATCACAGCCCTCACAAAAACTCTCATGTTCATTTTAATAGCCTTTGATATTAGCAACCAGATTCCCCAATAACAGCATTACTTGTGGGGCACAGGGGAGTCCCAAAAGCAGTCACACAATAGTCATTTTCTAGTCTAGACAAGATGGAGAGTGAGAGAGTATTCCACTAAATCCTCCTGATAGTACTCCTCCTGATAGTATTTCAATGAAACATTGGCCCTCTCTCTACCAATTCCTGATGGAAATCCCTACTAGGGAATAAAACCCCCATTGAATATGGCAGTGCAACTATTTATCACATTATCCTACCTCGGAGCTATCCATAGTTTTGAGAGACAGTGTTTATAAGGGGAAATCATCTATCCCTCTTAGTGTCCTAAATCTACAGTCTTTTAAAGAAAAGTCCCCCACTTAATTGCTAAATCCTGTTTTCTAGTCCTGATAGTTTCACATTTTCACTGGTTCCTGTTTTCTCAATGGTTAAGAAAAATATAAAGTTTCAGTTCTGCAGAATACTTGTCACCATATGTATCTGCACCAGATAGAGGGTAGAAAATATTACAGAAAAAAAGTACATAATGAGCTGCCCAGATCTGTGGTATTATGTAGATTCAGCTGTGCAGGTTGTTGAAGGAACTGTTAAGGTTCCAATATTTGCTCTGTATTAGATACATTGTTATTTTTCAATGATTGCAATGCATATAGACAGTTAAGCACCTGGACTGTGATATGGCAGATATAGGGTCAAGTCCTGCTACAGTTTATATATTTAAAGGGGTAATATAAGCTCTAGGTGTCTTATATTATTCCTTTTCACCAATACAAAATTGTCTAATTGATGGTGAATATAGATATATATAGACTCATCCAAGGTGCACCAGGAATTGGATCCCAACAGAGTATTTAATTGAAGAAAGATATATCCAGTTCAGACCAGTAAAAAGAGTACTCACATGTGATAATAATAGCTCAAGACATGTATCAATAAAATATAACTTTTATTCTTCCAATTTAAAACAAGTTAAAATAAAAAATAAAAATTGGGAAATGAGGGCCAAGTGAGACAAATGGAGATCGCTCTTACAGGTAAAGTTTAGATAATAGCAAACTGCCATTAGGGATTAGTCTCCCTAAAGGTGATAGGGGAAACTAGACGTGGACCCCTTGCTCACTATGCCTTAGGGAGTTATCAGCTACACCTCACTGACGAGGCCCAATGAAGGCAGAAACATACATCTGGGGTTTGCTGTTTCTCCTGATGAGGGTAGAATTGCCTGGTATTTTGGGGCTGGACCACTCTAATGAGTGGGATCAGACTGATATACTACAGGATATTTCTCCCTGTGAAGGGCATAAGTGAGCTAAAAGAGGTTGCTCTCAAAGTGGGTTATCATGTCCACAGAACTAACCTATTAAGGTTAGTTCGTTCTCTGATTGAGCACCTCTATTTTTGTTTTTTATTATATAGCATTCATTTGACTGAATTATATTTCTAATGCTCTTCACATTGCTATTCATATACAAAGCTTGAATCTAGATGCACATTTTATAACAAAAACAAGAAAAATATATCAATAGCACATCAGAAACATTTTGTTGAGTCTCAACCTCGTACCCCAATTTAACTCTGGCTATAAAAAAATTACTGTAGGGTTCCATTAGCAGTTACTGCTGTTAATGAATATAAAACAGTTATGTGTATGAAATTAATAACAAAGTAAACACATTGTTTGAAAGGAAACCCACAACTTCCTAGTTTCACTTTCTGTGTTATTAAACAAACTGATTTAGAACAATGAGAATTAGAGTATCATAATACTCTGTAAAATTTTCAGTCACATGAAAGGATTTTTTTTGTAACAATTTGCTTATTGCACTATTCATATTGCAAGTGTCCTTGTATAGTGTTTAACATTTAAATCTGAAATTAAATGTAACAATGTTTAATTTACCAGGTAAATTTGTTTTTATAAAGCTTTGCTACTGTTTTTATCACACAGTTAAAAAACTGTAGAATTACTCCACAGAGACTATTTAGTAAAGAAAAAGGCACACACACATCTACAGTACAGTTATGATCAAAATTTCATAGGAGGATTAAAGGTCACCTTCACAACTGTAAGGAGATATTCATAATTCACATCAAAGTATAGGTGGAGCATGGATAGATAATATGCCTTGAAAGGTATCTTCTGCAGACAACCATCATTGAAAGCTAAGCTTGGTCGCATCCCTTCATCTCTTCATAAAGTTTACTGAGGAAATCAGCTAGTATCTGGAAATGCTCAGGAGCACATCACTACTTCCTACTGGTGATAGGTTATACTAGCACTTACAACCTAGCGTGAATGTTGTTTAATTGTAAGGTTTTCTGACAGCCCAGCAGAGAAAGCAATATTCATATAAGGAAAGCTTTTGTGGCAAATTATTTGCCCACTCCCCACCTTCCTCTTATAACTTATTTTTGTGGTGTGATCTGGGAAATATTTACAACTCCCTCTCCTCTCAGAAATCTAACCTTTTAGGAATAAAGACAAGATTTCCATCATACTTGGAAGGCAAAAGTTAAAAAATAAAGGCTGTATTATTTATTTTTAATATGTTAAAAACATTTTGCACATGATCAAGTCAGGTTCTTCAAAAGAGAATACTATAAATAATACAACTCATTGGTCCTTGTGCGCCTCTCAGCTTACTTTTGTTATTCCACTTGTTTGTGCATCTATTGTGTTGTGTCTGTGTTTTGTCTGTGTGTAAGTGATTATGATGTGTGTCTGGCTGACTGCCCACCTTCAGAAGTATAGTACATACAAATACATTTAAATTACAAATATTCTTATTTGATGTATGGTATGGAACGGCAGTCAGCTGATGAGACACCTCCTTATTACACACTTACTCATCACTTATATTAGCAATGGTGTTCAGATTTATCATTAAAGGCCCACCACAGTTCAAGAAAAAAAAGACGCTTAATTTTAAGTATGGACATAAATATTTTTTTGTGAAAATCGGAATTTTTGTATTCTCTGTTAATGAGTATAGAAATCCATTTTGTGGAGGGAGGGTTGAGGAAGGTGGGAACAGAAAGCATTAAACTTGACAACCACACACCAGAAATGCAAAAAATCTCTCTCTCTCTCTCTCTCTCTCTTCCTCTCTCTCACTCTCTCACTCTCTCACTCTCTCTCTCACTCTCACTCTCTCTCTCGTATCATGGATTTCCCCAGGTGACAGGAGAGGCATCAAAATTAAATCTTTCTAATTAAAAACTAGCTGTCACTCACTCTCTCACTCTCTCACTCTCACTCTCACTCTCTCTCTCTCTCTATATATATCTATCTATCTCTCTCTCTCACTCTCTCACTCTTTCACTCTCTCTATCTCTCTCTCTCTATCTCTCTCTCACTCACTCTCTCTCACTCTCACTCTCTCTCACTCTCTCACTCTGTCTCTCTCTCTCACTCTCACTCTCTCTCACTCTCAAAAATTAAATCTTTCTAATTAAAAACTAGCTGTATGACTTTTTCCTGATTACTTGTGTTCTTACTTTTCTCAAACAATTTATATGTGTTTGTGTAACATATGCTTGCTGCCCTCCCATAGAAAAATATAAATAATATGGGAGAGCAGCAATAACAATATAAATAACATGGCCCACCATCAGATGCCTTTAATAAACAGGTAATTGCTTGGTAAGTGTATGAGTAGCTTTGTTGTTAAAATTGCTGTTATGGGTAAATGTCTGTGATTTTCTCACATAGCAAGAAATCGATTTACATGCACAGAAAAGGGAGAAATGGGTGCATACATAACTTGCACATACACTCTCAGGGACTCCTTCACTTTGCTGCCTAGGGGGTCCAAAAATGTAGATCCAGGCATTAATATATACCCAACTGCCCTCCAAATATATTTACAACCTACTCAACAATAATTCTGTATTTGTATTTAATGTGCATCCCTCAACATTTAATACCATGTAATATCTAGCATATATTGTGATGTGCTTCAACTACAATGTTCATATGCAATTATAATAAACCCCATCAATTTGTTGAGAATAAATATGGGAATCCTATCACCTTAACATGAGAAATAACACTTAAATTGTTGGTGGTAAAGGACAGCAGTCTAGAACTTTAGACGCATTCTGCTTCTGTATTCAAGTATTTTCAGGATAAGCCCAGGTGTACAAATACAATGAATACTATGTAGTTTCACATATGGGCTCAATCAAAGAGAACCAAAAACACAAGCATAAATCCTAGCAGTCAGTGGCACTCGCAGCCACTGGTCTAGAGTATGTGCATATAACAATCATGCATTACAAAATAAAGAGGCAGACAGAATGAATCAGTTTCAAAGCTTTAATGAAGAATTATCAATTTACAAGAAGCACAATCAACAAAATAAAAAGATCTATAATCAGGAAAAAAATCAGTGTGGTGCAATTTTATTATTGGGGGCCATGAAGCTGTAAAAAAATAATATAACACACCTATCTAACCCTTAACACTGTAGCAAAATGCATAGCACTTACACATAACTCATATCTGGTCAGTACACTGGAATAACTCTACATTTGAGTAGGTAATCTATAACAATAGAATTCCTAAAATGAAACTACAAGTAGTAGTGAATAGCACCTATATATTTTGATCATCTGTTCAGTATGACTACAACCTACACACAATAAAAATGATGGGTATGTCCAGTTTAGTAATGCTTAGTATTTCAATTAGCAATTCTATCTGCTATTGTTCTTCAATAAGTGCTTTGTTGCTGCAGATCCATCTTCGTATATCTCTGGTACTTCTTGTTGTCACATCCAATCTGTCTACACTCCTGGAGCAGCTTTTTCTGTATCCCTCTCATTCTCCTATGTAGAGGCTGTTTATTATTGTCTCTGGTGCCTCTTGTTCTCACACCCAATCTGTCTCAGCCCCTGGAGCAGTTCTTTTTGTATGCTCTCAAGCTCCAGGTAATGCCTGCTCATCTCATGTTGATGCTGCTGAATTTAGTTTTCCAGCTCTTCATCCACCTCCCTCCAATGTGGGAGAGGGTGGCTGTAAGGGAGTGGTGGATGCTGCTGGCTTTCTGTGTGGTGTAATAGAAAGATTTGGTGGTGGAAGGGTAGCAGCCCGAGACCCAGTGTCCTCCAAATAAGAGCAACTGAAAGGAGTGCCAATCTGTGGCTGAGGGGGACCTGTGGTGAAGGGTCCTGTGAACTCCTCCAAGGCTCAGATCAATTCAACCCCTTCCTGCTGTCCAATGTCTTGCTCCTCCTCCACTGGTGGTGGCTGTCCCTGCAGTTCTGGCAATGCTGAAGACAAATAAGAGACAGATTCAATTGCAAAGCCCTCAAATCAATTAGGGACAGGTCAGGGAGGTGAGGGTCTCCATCCACAGTTGGGAGGGCAAGAGGCTAAGGGCAAGCACAGGAAGCACAATTACAAGCACCAGGAGAATGTGGTCCTTTTTGGTGGTATCCATGGCCGCCCCATTATTCTTGCAGGGGGAGGGAAGTTAGGCCAGGGCCTAGAGCTCAGGCATGGAAAGACGTAGTGGCTGAGGTTACAGCAGTAGGCACAGCGCCAAGAGATGTGAGGTCTGGAGAAAAGCCGAGACGAGGGCCCTGTTTCGGAGGAGGAGGATGTAATATGGCTGGTGGGGTCACCATCTGGACCTCCGGCCACACCGCCGGGATTCAACACCACTACCCCCCTCCTCCAGAGACTGAGGGTATAGCCATGGCCCTCCAACTAGAGTGAGGACACCAGAAAGCCAACACCTCCCCCCCCACAAACACACACACACCAGTGCGCTGGACTGGACGCCACAGGCCTCAACCACACCACTGCCCATTCTGCAACACCAACCAGCCGGGTCCCAAACCCTCCCCACTCACTCATCAGGCCACGCCCCAGGGGCCTCCATCCCCAACATCAGGCCAGGCAGCATAGGCAGAGATGCTGGCTCTCATGTGGCAGCAGTTGGAGTGTCTTTGGAGGATCCAGGCCAGCATCTCCGCCAATCATGCAGAGGTAATGAGCAGCCTGGCAAGGTGCAATAGGGAGAAGAGGAGGCACCACCTAATGACTGAGTCGTACCTGGCCGGGCTGCTCAGGATAGGGGTGGACCAGAGCACATTCCAGGGAGTCACCACAGGGGCCATGAAAAGCGCTCTGGTCCCCAGTCCCGCATCCCCCACCCCGGAGGCATCCCTTGGCCACCCGCAGCCCTGCCTATCCCCTACCATGCCTCCACCACTGCAGGTGCTGCTGCCTCCAAGGGGTGCCTCCCCCTGCCCTAGCACCACCAAGGAGACAGGCCGGCCAAGGGACTTTGGACCCTGTGCCTAGGCGGAGGAGGACCTAGGAGCTGCGCAGATGTTTGTGCCTTCTCAACAGCACTCCTCAGTGACAATCTATTGATTACAATGTTAAACTAATCTAGCCTTGGATCTTGGACTATGTGATGGTGATATTTTGTATGCAGGTCGCTACCTCCCATCACATGGTCCATGATCCTCTTCTCTGTGGACACATAGGGTTCTGCTGAACATATCCCCAATTGATGGTCACTGAGTAATGCTGTTGAGAAGTGATGCTGCAGTCCCTATATTTTTTAAGGCCTTATTTTGTAGATTTTGTCTTTTTTTTGTCTTTCTTTTTGTTTTAGGTACAATTCAGGTACATGAAGGCATCTTCGTCATCTGCAAGCATTGCAAAGGAAATGTATGAGGTGTAAGGTTTTTACAATGCCTCTCAGGTAGACATTCCTTTAATGACAGACCCCTTAACATGTAGCTCTCACAATCTTAAAGCTATCATATAGCCAGATATCTAAGACATGATTGTTGTTAAATGAAATGTACATGCATGTTGATTCTATTTTTATCCTCCTTCGGCTTTTATTTTTACCACTTTTTTAAGATTTAGTTTTTGTGTGAAACTGGATTGGATTACACAGTTCAGAGGTTGAATCGTCTGTTTCATTAAGCAGATCTAGACAAGCTGTAAGTGCTATGCACATTAATGTTTTCTTCAATGAAATGGCGTGATTTCTGACAATCCTTTTTTTCATCTGATTCCGGTTGCATTGGTGTAGTAACTACATGTGACCCTGGTAGGTGCTATGCATCATGCTTATTCTAGACTATGATATTACCCCCTTTAGTATCCCCTTTTTACCACAAGCCTCTTGCTCTCCCGGGATCCGCCCACATCACACATATGATATTAATGTAAAGTCTTGACCATTTCTGATTGCGATCTGTGTACGAAATAAGCTTTGTTATACCCTTCTCACTGTGTCAGTGTGTTTTCAATGGTTGGTGTTAGAGGACATCCACATTCATTACATTTGTGTCACATTCCTATATATGTAAACTAATAAGCCCTAGTTACTATGCAATAGATCAATACATATAACAATAATAATAGTCATAATAGCATTAGATATCATATAATAATATATATCATATATAATCAAAATAAAGGGTTAATACACAAAGTCCAATTAGTGATTCTGTGGAGTATCAACATTCCCCTGAGGGCCTGGTAACAATATGACAGGTGATACTGGAGTGGGTTGCCAGTTCCTTCTCTAGTGGACTGTGATTTGTCTGACCTCTCTGATATGACTTGCCAGTGTCCCTACATGGTATAGTTCAACTTCATTCATGTACACAAGCCCATTCACCACCACCACTTAGCAATCCAGAAGGGGACATGGGAAACATACACCACACTAATATACATTGATGAATAGCAAAACATAATGGGAGGTCACCAAATGGGAATGGATATACATCTTGGCACATGGCCACCAGCAATGGCGTCGGAGGATCCCTGATGGAGGTGAGTTGGCTTTTGCTCCACAGGCCTCTGCACAGCCTCCATGTGTTTTTGCTGCCCTTCCTGATGGATTAGAGTAGATTAGTGTGGTGTATGTTTCCCTGGTCCCCTTGTGGTTTGCAAAGTGGTGGTGGTGAAGGTGCTTGTGTACCTGAATGAAACTGTGAGCTATACCATGTAGGGCCACTGTAGGTGGGCAGGTCATAGCAATGAGGTCAGATGAATCACAGTCCACTAGAGAAGGAACTGGCAACCCACTCCAGTATCTTTGGCATGCAAACCTTGTGGATACGCACGGACAGATACAGTAGTACATGTGCTGCAGTCCATAGGGTCACAGAAAGTCAGACACAACTTAGGGACTGAACAACCATATGTGAAATGTTCCCCTGGTACTTGATATATGCCATGAGGCAGTGTAATATGTCCACTATTTGTTGTCCCAATGTAGATGTGATGAGTGAAATGTATATAAGATGATCTTTGTATTTTTAGGGTCCACATTAGAGCCTCTGTGAGTGAGAAAGGGTCAATATATCAGCCATTTGCATGTTTTAATGTTGCAATTTAATGAGGTAGTGTGTCTTTAATAGCTTTCAGCATTGTTGCAGCATGGCTTTTCATATTGGCATACGAATGACTATTACAATCTATGAGCAAAATGTAATTTAATTTTTTGCTATATTTGATATGTGGGAGTTGTTGGGCATGTACTGTAATTGTAATGCCTTCCATTGCATCCCCCATGTTTTAAAGTGCAATGGTGTCTTTATATTGTCATTTGCAGTGTTACAAACTAGTCTGCAAAGACTTTGCGGGTCCTATTTGGAACCCGTAAGCTTTGGGCTGCCATTTGGCATTTGGGTGCTTGATTGCAGCTGCGGGCTTCAGCGATTTTTGCAATTAAATAGCTATTTGTGATTTTTATGATCGGAAGTCTTGCGGCCTTGAAAGATCAAAGGCTTTGGGATGAAGTAAATTACGGGTTTAACCATTGCCATTTTTTCAATTAGTAACCCATAAGGAGCATGCAAAAAGACACCAATTGAATTGGAAATTAACTTGCGACCTCACTTACGGGCTACCGGATCGAACAAAAGCTTAATTGAATTTTCAACTGTGGGTTTCATAGGCGAGGATTAGAACATATCTTGTTAATATCAATATTAGCTAATTATGATGTTGTGAGATTGACATAATACGCATTGTTATCTTTTGTTGATATATTCATTGTTTGGTCTTACAGTTATGTGAAAATATGGATTTGTCTCGTTATACAGATATGGCTTGCTTTTTTGTATATTATAAATATCAATATGACAAAACACATGTTTGTGTGCATTTAAAATGATTAGTCATTCATGGTCATCATCAGCTGCATTGTATATGTGATATTTATATCTCGGCTGAGATGGGGCATTTGGAATGGTTTCCGAGTTAACCTCAGCGAGATTGTATATGTTTATGCATATGATAGGGATTTTTTAAATAATTATGACTTACCATATTAAGCACCTTTGGAGCACTTGGATGGTATTTCTAGGAGGTTAGATTTAGGTGTGTGATGTGATAACTCAGTGGTGAGTTACAAGTGCACTTCAATTAGCTACATTCTTACGGGGGCAATGGAATGGAGGCTTTTTTGGCTCTTATTTACTTGTTCAGTCTCTTGACTACTTAAATAACACACTTACTTGAGCTAGCCTGCGGGAGCATTGTAATAGCTCAGAAACGTCTCTCATAAGAACTCACTTATGGCAGAGTCAGGCTTACTGGAGTTCTTGCAGCACCCATGTTATAGAGCCCTAAGTTTCATATTAAATCTGTACTTCACCAAACTGGACATTTGAAGTTTCTTATGCAATGTTTCATTTCTATGGTGAGTAAACCCATATATACCCTTTGTATCTTGGGAATCTTTGATTTGTTCTCAGAGGAACAGGTAATTATCATGGAATTCTTGGAACTTTATAGGTATAGGGTTCCTCCTAGACTTCTGGTGATTATATCAGTGATGTCGTTTCTTCTTGTTTCACATATCTTAGTTTCAAATTGCATATTTTGAACAATATACTTGGAGCCCGATTCAATTGAGCTTTTGCATGATACTGTAGCCAGTAAGTAAGGTTGCAAGTTAATTTGCTATTCAATTGGCGTCTTTTTGTGGGCTCCAAATGGGTTACGAGTTACGGCCTTGAAAAAATTGCGACGGTTAAACCCATAACTTAAAGCCTCCCAAAACCTTTGATGTTTCCCTTTCGCAAGAGTTACGATGGCTAAAATCTCAAATCCCTATTCAATTGCTCAATTTCTCCAAGCCTGCAAAGGTTTTCACATCCATAAATGGCAAAAGAAGGAGAAAATCCTACAAGTGCTAGAGAGGACTCACAAGGGGGTTAAACACCTATTCGTAGCACTGTAAATGCAAATAAAAAATCAATACTGCACTGTACAGTATCTCACAAAAGTGAGTACACCCCTCACTTTTTTGTAAATTTTTTATTATATCTTTTCATGTGACAACACTCAAGAAATGACACTACAATGTAAAGTAGTAAGTGTACAGCCTGTATAACAGTGTAAATTTGCTGTCCCCTCAAAATAACTTAACACCCAGCCATTAATGTCTAAACCGTTGGCAACAAAAGTAAGTACATCCCTAAGTGGAAATGTCCAAATTGGGCCCAAAGTGTCAATATTTTGTGTGGCCACTATTATTTTCCAGCACTGCCTTAACCTTCATGGGCATGGAGTTCACCAGAGCTTCACAGGTTGCCACGGGAGTCCTCTTCCACTTCTCCATGATGAAATCACAGAGCTGGTAAATGTTAGAGACCTTGCACTCCCCCACCTTCCGATGAGGATGCCCCACAGATGCTCAATAGGTCTGTAGACATGCTTGGCCAGTCCATCACCTTTACCTTCAGCTTCTTTAGCAAGGCAGTGGTCGTCTTGGAGGTGTGTTTGGATTGTTATCATGTTGGAATACTGCCCTGCTGCCCAGGCTCCACAGTGATAGGGGGGCTTGCTCTGCTGCCCTATGTCACGCTACATGTGGCATTCATGGTTCCCTCAATGAACTGTAGCTCACCAGTGCCGGCAGCACTCATACAAAATATTGACACTTTGAGACGAATTTGGACATTTCCACTTAGGGGTGTACTCACTTTTGTTGCCAAAGGTTTAGACATTAATTGCTGTGTGTTGAGTTATTTTGAGGGGACAGCAAATTTACACTGTTATACAGGCTGTACACTTAATAGCAGAGTGTCATTACTTCACATGAAAAGATATATTAAAATATTTACAAAAATGTACTCACTTTTGTGAGATACTGTAAATAACAGGGAAAGTGATGATAGACATTAGAATTCATTGCACAACAGTCTCAAGCCCGCAAATCGTCAGTATATAAGATTTATTTTTACGTTTCATTTTGGGGTTAAATCGATCTCGGGTATCAATGAGTTAATACATATCAGGCCACCCATATGGACTATAACCCTATCTGCAATCATTTTCAGAATTCTTTAGTTTGCGTGTTTGCAAGTCTGATCGCATATCGGACCCCCAAACCTAATTGATTGACATGTAACCTCCATGTTTTACTGCCGTAATGACAGTCTAATTTTCTAATGGCTGATTAGAAATGGGTGGTTACGGCCTTGCTTAATTGATCATGTTCCTGCCCTGAACTGCTCCGAACCAGTGCATGGTTTATGGAGTCGGCTTTGGGCCAGTAACTTGCAGCCTTTAGCAATTGAATAGCTCTGGATTAGGAGACGAACGGTAGACCGCAACACACCCAACGATCGAGTTGCAGGCTCGCAATTGAATTGGGCCCATGTTTTTTTTTACATCCTAGTAAGCTTTTTTATGTGACATTTTTTTCACATTGTTCTACATAAAAAAATATGTTTTTCTTCATGGTATTATGTTTCATGCTAAATATATGGGATCAAGGGGTTTGCTCAATGAACTTGCATTTTAATTATGATATATACATATTTTTTATGAGAGAAAAATAAACTATTATAATAAGATACATTTTCACCCTACACATGTGTGGAGTGAGAACTATGCTGTACATGCTGAGTTTCATGTTGTTTCCATGTCCATAGATGAATTTCTTACTAAAATGTTGGCCATCAATTCCACAGGATCTACAAGGTGCTTAAGTAACATTGTAGTGATCATACAATAAGGTTTCATGTGTTTATTTAATAACTGATTAGCAATAAAATCAGTGGGGGATATTTACTAATCAGTCACAGAGGATGCACAAACAAGCCTGTGAAGATGCACCACAGCCTATTTACTAAACTATGTTACCTTGCAATTTCTCATCCCCTAAAACTATAGACAGACTAGAAGTCAGGGGCAGTGCTATGCATTGTTGTCCGATTATGGTCCTATTTTTTTTTTATCAAACAGACACCTTCCAGCCCACCGTAGCATCATTCCGTCCTCCTAAGCCCCCAGTGCCACCACCAGGAAGTTAATCTTCACATAACTCACACATTGTATATATACAGTATGTCACCACACTCTTGGGTTTTAATAGATTCACTTATTAGTACCACATACAAAGAAGAGTGCATTTTCTTGTAAAACTCTTGGCTGTTGATGGAAATCAACAAAAATAAACTCTTAAGCTAAATAAAATTAAAATTAAGAAACAAAGTAAAATACTATTGATTCACAATATAATATTAAAAAGATATTGCACAGTGAAAGGAACACACCAATCTGTTGGTACCAGGAAACATTACAGCTGCAATAAAGTCTATCTAATGAACTTCACATAATGCATATAGAGAATTAGAAACAGTTACTTTTATTCAATATATTAAGCAGAGCTGAGAATTGTGAAAAGTTATAACTGCATTGACCTGTTAAGGACTACAGACAGTAATCAAATTCTGTGGGCCTCATTCAATTGAGTAATAATAGCTTACGGAGCCCGTAATGTAGCCCGAAAACTAATTTGGTATTTAATTGGTGCTTTTTGCAATCTGCAAACGATCTATGGGTTTTGGGCTGAAAATCCCTGCAGTTGTTACAACTGTAATTTTCAACCCATCTAAGCCTTTGATCTTTCAAGACCTCATTAGTTACGATCGTAAATCACTATTTAATTGCTACAATTCCTCAACCCGGCAAATATTTTCACCCCTGTAAATGTCAAATGTAGAAGAAAATCGTATGGGTACCAGATAGGACTCACAAGGGGGTTTAACCCCTGTTCGTAGCACTGTAAATGCAATTAAAAAAATCAATACTGTACTTTAAAAGACAGGGAAAGTGATGAAAGACATTAGAATTAATTGCACAAAAGTCTCAAGATTGTAAATCTGCAATCAAAAATAATTTTTTGTTATATGTCATTTCGGTGTTATATCAATCTTGGAAATCAATGAGTTAATACATAGCAGGCTACCCACATGGACTAGAATTTTTCCTTCATTTATTCTTAATATTTTGGACATTGCAGGATTGGAGGTCTGATAGCATATGGGACCCCTAAACGCTAATTGATTGACATGTAACCTGCATGTTTTACTGACCTAATGATGATGGTCTCATTTTTTTATTGGCTGTTTCTAAATCGGTAGTTACGGCCTTGCTTAATTGATCATGATCACGCACTGAAATTCTACATACGATTGAGTAATTTGCGGGCTTGTCCAATTGAATCGCTCTGTAATTGTAGCAAGTTTCAAGCCCACAGATATACAACCTGTAGGACGCAATCTGTGGGCTTGCAATTGAATGAGACCCTATGTGTTCCGTCCCACGAGGGTTCTTTATCAGTATGTAATTTACTTCCACTCCTAATATACCAAGGGGACTGAACTCCATTAGAACATTGTATTGATTCATCCATGCAGTTCTAGTGAATAAATATATACCTTTTGGACTTCTTACAAAGCTTATCACAGCCATTTAATGATAATATAGAAAAGTCAACCTTTTCATCCTATATCATTATAACTCTCGAGACCCAAGAGAGAGGTCCCCATCCAGAATGAAATTATCAATTTGTGTGCACTAAAATAGCTTTAATCAAAGTACTCTGTACAATAAAGTACAAATGATAATACACAAAATTTCACTTATGTTATACGAACAATAATGCACAAGGTCATCCATTCTTTTGCAATGTGTTAAAATTGTTTTGCCCTGTACTTAACCCATGTATAGTGCAACATATTATTGGAGCATTACAAATAAACCATAATAATAATAAAAGGTATGTCCTTGTAAAACTTTGAACTTTGCATTAGTGATGAGTGCACTGGCAGTAGTTATTGCCACATTCCTAGTGTGCAGCTAGAGCTTACTTTCGGCATTCAATGTCTCCTCCACCTCAGGAAGTAGGTCACAGGAAACAAAATGGTAGATACCTTGCAGCATAATTACATATAACATTGATTTAGTTAGAGACTGTATTATAAGTTTTAAATGTTTACTTTCTTCAAAATACTATATCTTAAATGTATGACCACAGTAGTCATTCAATTGATACAAAAAGCCAAAAACTAAATTACTCTTGAACATGGATTTTGAATGCAATGCTTCAATTCCAAGAGGCAAAGAATAAACACTGAAAGTCAAGAGGGAGGAAGATCAAAAATATTATTTCTCACTCTTCATTTTGTGCTTCTATTATTAAATTATACGTACAAGCTTTGCATAATGTCTTAAAAGGGATGTCATTGTTACCTGTTAACCCTCTCTCTTCCCACCTTTCTTTCTTTCTATATATATATATATATATATATATATATATATATATATATATATACAGTAGTAATGAAATGTCATAAACCCCATAACAAAAGGGTGGTGCTAGAGTATACCAGTTAGAAAACTATATACTTGTGATGATTACCTCAATAATTGTTTTGCAGTGATTAATGAGATTAAAAATTCTAATGTTGGGGCATGGTTTGGCCAGCTTTTTCCTGTACTTGATGTTCCTGCAATCACTACCATCATAAAAAAGCAGAAGAAACAGAAGCAAATAAGGCAGGGTGGCCACAGAGAAGACATGTCAATCTCTGTTAGATGAAAACTACAATCCAAATCTGCAGAGGACAAGTCAATTGCTATATGTCAGCTATGCTCCAAAAAATTCAGCTATCGCCAGAGCACTTTGTCACTGTCATATCACTTGCCCAATACTCATCCACATGCTACACATGCTTCAAATCAGTCAGAGCAGGTTGTACAAATGTCTAAGGTGTAGGAAAAAACACCACTGAAAGAATGAAAGCATCCAAAGATTTCTGATTTCCCTGGCATGGGCCAAAATACAAGTGGTAGCAAAATTAGGAGCTTTAGCTATATGGAAAGCAAATAATGCACAACCAGTAAGCATAGTTGAAGATGACTGTCTAAGAGATGCTCTGTGTGTGGCCCTTTCTAATGATACGTACACACCACCAACACATGCCACTATATCAGGCTCACATTGTTGACCTGTATAATTAAAAATAAGTAATGTGGTCCGAGATACTTTGTGGTGAGGGTCACATTATTGACTGAAGAGGGCATATTGGTCATCATTGGGTGAAGTTACTTTTGATTTATGTGCCAGTTTGTTAATCCAAACTAGTGGAAGTTGCAATGTTGTTCTGTGGGGGTGGAGAACTCCACAGAAAGTCACTATTCAGTCATTTGTGCTAACAACCTTGAACAGAATAGCAGAAGATTGGAATGTGAGTAACAAAGTGACAACACTTCATACAGATAAAGCCCAAAACATGATCATAGCTGGTAATAGTCTGACAAAATGTGAACATGTGACTTGTGTTACTCATAGTCTTCAGCTGTTTATCACCAATGGCTTTTCTCATTGTGGAAGGTATCACATATTGGCTAAAGTTCAAAAGATAGTGATACACTTTAAGGATTCACCTTCAACTTCAGGGAGCAAAACAAAATGCAGAAAAAAACATAGCAAAGAGAAAGAACAATTAATTCAGGGTGCACCCACCATTTGGAATTTCACACTGGTTTTTGAAACATTCTGAATCTATTCTGTTCAATTTAACCTGATTTGTTAACAAAACTATTAATCATTTTCAGTTAAAGGGACCCTGTGATCTGAACCTAAAGTACAAAAAATGTAGGTATCAATTTGATTCCTCCCTCTGCCCCTTAAATCTTACAGCACTGAACATTCTAAACCAGCTACTCAACTCATGTCCATGAAGAGGTCAGAGTTAGTAGGCATATCCCATCTATGTCAAATGTATGGACATACTTATATGTTCTTGTGATAAACAAATTCTTTAGATCACTGCTAACATAATTTACTTACTTGTTTGTTTGAAGATGTGTATATTGTTCACTAGGTTAGGTCATAAAAACATTGATTACATTTAATTCCATATTTGTATGCATCATATGAAGTATGTGCTTGATTTTTGAAATACAGAATGCAAGTAAATAAAAATGTTTTTTTTTGTATCGAACATATTCATGCTACACAGTTCTTTGAATCATTAATCCTTTATTGTCTTTAGTTTAGTTAATCAAGTCATCATTGATTCTACACCCCTGATAGTCCAGTATTCAATAGTGGTATTTTAAGTGGTGCAGTGTAATTATTAGTAAATATAATTGATGACTATTGATTGCTGTTGATAAGTTTCTATTTATTTCTATATATTATGAATGAAAGAGTGGATTTTCTGTGAGAAAATGTATACTGAAGGGTGTGCAGCATATAGGCATCAAAAAGGAACACTAGAAGAAGTTTTGAACAGAAAACGAATGAGCGAAATGAAATTATTCAATTAATTATCTCTCAAGTTTAGCACATATTCATTAAAATTGTGTTTATTTTTCCATAATTATTTGAAAAAAGTTTGAACCGCTTTTCATTCTAAGTAATAAAACCATTTGTTATGAGTAATATGCTTAAAGCTAATATATTGCTATTAAGCACAAAATTTACACTACAGTTTATTTGTTTATTTTTCTGAACGGGATATTAAAATGAATTAAAATAATACTTAAAACCAATCTAACTTGAAACACAAACAAAACTGTGAGATTTAAACTATTAAGAATAATGTTTTAAAATTCCTTGCATATTTTAAAAACGTCTGCTTCTGAAATATTTCAGCAAAATCCTGGCATAGCTTCAGATGTGAAGTTTTGAATTGTTGATTAATAAACCATTGAAAATCTTGCAAGACATGTGACAGATGCAGCAAGGATAATGCTTATTACTCTGCTATGGTATAATAAGTCAGCTTAAAATTATTTTGTGTGAGATATAGACTGATTAAAAAAAAATGAAATGTCAGATTTGGCGATGACTGGTATTAAATACAGAAAATGGAGACTGGATAGTACAGAAAGACAGACAGGCAAAGTACAGACACATAGAATGCTCCAATCATCGAACAATTGCACTAATTTCAAATGCCAGCAAGGTAATGCTTAAGATCCTACAAGCTCGACTCCAATAATATATGGACCAGGAACTACCAGATGTGCAAGTTGGGTTCCACAGAGGAAGAGGCACAAGAGATCAAATTGCCAATGTCCGCTGGATAATAGAGAAAGCAAGAAAGTGGCAGAAAAACATTTACCTCTGCTTTAAAGGCTATTCTAAAGATTTTGACTGTGTGGATCACAAGAGTGGGACAATTTCTTAAAGAGATGGCGGTACAAGATCATCTCGTCCTCCTCCTGAATAATCTATATGTTCCTTTTTTAGAATTTTCACTGGTTTGAACTTTATTCATTGATATACTTCAATTTAAACAGAACCCAAAAAACGTACATATCTGGGATGTGATCTGCAATATTATAGTGTAACTGAGTATTTCTATTAAGGTATTCTGTGTTTTGGACATAAAAGTATTGTCACAAAGATATGTTTGAACAGATATTGTTGTAATTGTTTTTCATTCACAATGTTTGTTTTATTTTTCCTGTTTGATGGGATAATATAACCCTGTAGTGCAGGTTATAATTAGCTGACACTTTTAGTTTTATTTCACATATTCACTCATTTCTTCACCACTGTACTGGCCAAATAATGAAATACAGTAAAATAGTTAGATTATATGTTAAAGAGCACAATTATTCTCTGTTTTCTACAAATCATCATTATACCAATCAACTATAATATTTTTATGTGCACTATTTCTTTAGTTATATAAATAAGGTATATTTTCAACATTTCTTATTATTTTTATGTATGTGACAGATCACAATATGATCACTTTCAATGTGACCTGTATCCAGATGATATATTTATACCATACAATGGTTAGGTCCACTTATATATCATTAGGACTATACACCTTGAAGATGAATCATCTCAAGACGCATAATAGTTCTCTCTTTCCTTAGAGTATATCTGGAATATCTATTTTCTTCTGTATAGAGGCAGAGTATAGCAGTTCTTTATTTTAATTATTTTTATATATTGGAACTCAGAATATATTTTTACATTTGCTTATTGAAGGTTAAGTTTTATATTCATATGTGCATCTTCTTCTTACACAATGGAGTCTATTACAATATGTGTATACCAATGAGTGCACCTTTATTGCACCCTTTCTCTTACTTTCGCAATTGTTTAAATATGTATAGGGATCAAGAAGCCATGGTCAGAACCGAACATGGAACAACCTAATAGTTAAGCATCAGGAAAGAAGTGCAACAAGGTTATATAATTTTACCTTATTTATTCAATTTATATGCATAATACATCATGTGTAAAGACAGACTGGAAGAATCCAAAGCCGGAAATAATATTGCTGGGAGAAATATCAACAACTTCAGATACACAGATGATACTACTCTGATGGCTGAAAATTTGTAGAAATTAAAGAAGAGAGTGCAAAAGCTGGCCTGCTGCTTAATGTTGAAAAGAAGAAAATCATGGAAAACGTCAATCTCAGTTCCTGGCAAATAGACGGGAAATTAAATTTCCTGTCATGAAATCAAATTTGCTTTGAAATCAAATTCGCTTAAGTATGCTAAGTCTGGATAAACGGTTAAAAAGTAAATATATTACACTATAAACAAAGATCTGCATATAACTTTTGTATGCGCAGTAGTAACATACGGATGTGAAAGATGGACTATAAAGTAGACTGAATCTAAAATCGAAATCATATTAGCTATTTCAAGAGAAGACAGGATTCCCTAGAGAAGACTCTGATGCTTGAGAAAACTGAAGGCACATAAAGAATGGGGTGGCAGAGGCGGAGGTGGATAGCTGTGAGCATTGAAGCAGTGAACATGAGCTTGATGGATCACAGAGTGGCAGTAGCTGACAGATGTGCGTGGCATGCTGTGGCCCATAGGGTCATAGAGAGTCGGACATGACTGAATGACATCAACAACATTCTTTCCTCTCAAAAAAAGAAGAAATTACAGGTAAGTTTGAGTTATATAAGCATAGCACTGCTTTTTTAACATTTTATTAATACTGTGACATATATATAATATAATATAATAAATGTGAATTGCCTTATGTTGCATAATACTCATTAAGGGCCCTATACTAATCCCTGAAAAAGCACTTACGAGTGCCCTAACTGCAGAGTATATCTTACCTAGCTATGTTAGTCCTCCATCTCTAAAACATTGAGAGAGAACTCCTACGGGTCGCTGCTCCAAGTGAACGTCACGAAACAGACAAAAAGCAAGACATAAATCTCCATTGATTTAAGCACTGACAATAAATTAGGAGTTACTCCATTAGACTTTCAGCCCTATTAAATTCCCCCAACGTTAAAGCCTGTAATGGAGCCCGTTGGACTTACAGCTATTAAATTGGTCTCGTACAGCTACCCGCAACAATCTGTGGGTTACATGCGGAAAAAAAACGTCAGGCTGTTGAAATCAGAACTCTGTTGTTGCAAAGCCTTTGATCTGTCAAGCCCATAAATGTTACATTCGCAAATCCCTATTAAATTGCTACGAGTCCACTGGCGTATAAACCGCAAATGGAGCCAAAAAGCCTTCTAAAGAGGACCCACAAGGGGGTTAAAGCCCTATCCGTAGCACTGTAAATGCAAATATCATAGTTACATAGTTACATAGTTACATAGGCCCTCATTCTATTATCGGCCGTAAATCGGCCGCAAAGCTGCGATTTCTTGCGGGGCTCCCGTTACCTTGCAATTCAATTATACGGCGCCGCAATTATATCCCCTTACGGCCGGCCGTATATCTTGCAACCGGCCGTAAGCTCAGAAATCTTTAAAAGCAAAAATAAATTCAAGACGGCACTGTAAAGCTCTGTAAATGCTAGGGATCATAATGGGGGACATGAGGATTAATAGCAACCCCCTCTCAAGCTTGCACATCAGCCCAAATCCGAGATTACATTAACTGTTTATTTTCCGGCCACAGCGTGGGCGGGTCTGAGGTGCTCAAAGCCCTCTGGACTTTTTCCATGGATATTTGATATAAATTCAAATAACATTTATTTTCGGATTTGAGTGTAGGGGAATGTTGTGCTATGAATGCTAACACCTACAATCACTATATAGTCTCCTCCGAGTGCAGGATGGCTTTATTATGGCTTTATAATGTGCTTAATTGTGTGCCTGCAAAACCTTTTTGCTGCAAGTAAGCTGCGGCTCGGTTTTAGCCTTGCAGAGAGGGTTCCCGGAGCAATTGAATAGCAACCCGGATTTTCTTGCGGCCGTAACACTTGCGGCCGTTTTAGATAGAAGGCTTTCCTCCGGCGCGAGCGGCCACAAGGGATAGCAAGGCACCGGCCGCAAGCCTGCCGGAATCCCCGGCCGGAGGTGAATAGAATAGCCGAATAGCTTGCGGCCGGTCCTTGCGGCCCCGCATCTCCTACGGCCGATAATAGAATGAGGCCCATAGTATTTAAGGTTGAAAAAAGACTTTCAGTCCATCAAGTTCAACCTTTTAAGATCTCCTCTGATCTGCAATATGCGGATTAACTATTAATTAATTAGTTGTATATATAAAAAAAACAATTCCCTCCTGATCCCAGACACTGGCGACCGGACCTCTCCCTGGATCAATACTGCCTATCTAATTATCCATGATAACCCTGAATTCCCTTTTTAATTAGAAATAAATCCAGTCCCCTTTTAAAGTTATCTATCGAATCCGCTGTCACCACCTCCTCTGGTAGAGAATTCCAAAGATTAACCACCCTTACAGTGAAGAACCCTTTTCTTTCTTTAAGGTGGAATCTTTTTACTTCTAACCTCAAGGGATGTCTTCTTGTCAGTTGAAAACCTCTTGACACAAAAAGCTCCCTTGACAAATCTTTATACTGACCCTGGATGTTTTTATATAAGGTAATCATATCTCCTCTTAGACGCCTTTTTTTCTAGAGAAAATAAGTTTAATTTGGTTAGTCTTTCTTCATAACTTAGCCCCTCCATTCCCCTTATTAGTTTTGTTGCCCTCCTCTGTACCTTTTCCAGCTCTAAAATGTCCTTTTTATGAAGTGGTGCCCAAAATTTTACTCCATATTCCAAATGAGGGTGTACTAGAGATTTGTATAGTGGCAGAATTATATTTGCTTCTCTGGCTTCTATACCCTTCTTAATACATGCTAATATTTTATTTGCCTTTGCAGCTGCTGCTTGGCTTTGAGCACTGTTACCTAGGTGGTTGTCCACAAGCACTCCCAAATCCGTTTCAATATCCGATACACCTAGATTTGCTCCATTAAGATTATAAATTGCATGGCTATTTTTCCTTCCCAGATGCATAACTTTACATTTATTCGTATTAAATCTCACCTGCCATTTAGATGCCCATTCCTCAATTTTATGTAAATCCCTTTGGAGGGAAAGCACATCACTATCTGATTTAATTACCTTGCACAACTGTCATCAGCGAAAAAGGAGACACCACACTCCAATCCTACCTCTAAGTCATTAATAAATATGTTAAAAAGGAGAGGACCTAATACTGAACCCTGAGGAACCCCACTTACCACATTAGTCCAATCTGAGTATGTTCCATTTACAACAACCCTTTGCTTCCTGTCTTTTAGCCAGCTCTCAATCCATTAGCAGATATTTACTGCAACTCTTGTATCTCTTAGTTTGCACAATGGTCTCCCATGTGGCACTGTATCAAAAGCCTTTGCAAAATCCAAAAAGACTACATCCACTGAGTTGCCTTGATCCAGGTTCCTACTAACCTCCTCATAGAAACTAATTAGATTTGTTTGACATGACCTATCCCTCATAAATCCATGTTGACTCCAATTTATAATCCTGTTCAAATAGACATATTCTTGTATATTATCCCTTATTAACCATTCTAAAAACTTCCCCACCACAGAAGTGAGGCTCACTGGTCTATAATTCCCCGGATATGCTCTTGCTCCCTTTATAAATATAGGTATCACATCAGCTTTTCTCCAGTCATCTGGTAGAGACCCTATGTTGAGTGAATCTTGAAAAATTAAATATACTGGTTTGGCTATTACAGAACCCAGTTCCCTTAGTACCCTTGGATGTATTCCATCAGGACCCGGGGCTTTATTAACATTTATTTTTTCCAACCTCTTTTCGATTACTTCCTGTGTTAACCAATTATTTGGCAACGGTAGTGTAGCCCCATTATGTTGCCGTGTCCCAACCACTGGTACCTCCCTTGTGTATACCGAAGAAAAGAACCTATTTAGCTCATCTGCCTTTTCTTGGTCACTAATTATCAGACGGCCTGTGTCACATTGTAATGTTCCTATAGCTTCCTTCCTCGCCTTCTTCCCATTAATATACTTAAAAAATATTTTAGGGTTAGTCTTACTCTCTTTTGCAATTAATTTTTCATTTTCTATTTTAGCCAGTCTAATCGCCCTTTTGCAAGCCTTGTTGATTTCCTTGTATTCCTGTAAAGCAGTCTCTGTCCCCTCTTGTTTGCATAATTTAAATGCCTGTTTTTTACTCTGTATCTTGATCTTTAAATCATTGTTAAGCCTCATTGGATGGGATTTACTCCTTTTACTTGTATTCCCACATGCTATATGCCGATGTGTATGTATATTTAGTAAGGATTTAAATGTTGTCCACTTGTGGTCAGTGTTTTTACCTGCCAGTTCTCTGTCCCAGTCTATACTTTGTATTGCTGCCCTTAGACCGTTAAAATCTGCCCTTTTAAAATTAAGAGTTTTTGTTGGCCCCTTAAAATTTTGTTTTTTTAATTCACTGTTTCCCAAAGGTTGCCCTATTCCAACATTAGATACTATGGGCCTCATTCACTTGCGATTTGGCCAATTGAATAGGGCTCTAAATAAGCACATAACATATATTTTGTAAAGAAGTTTTTAGTTAGTGAAAACCTTGTTTTTTGATAGTTGCTTACTAACTAAAACTTCTTTAAAAAATATATGTTATGTGCTTTTTTAGAGCCCTATTCAATTGGCCAAATTACAATTGAATGAGGGCCTATATCAATATTATTTGTGATGAGTACATCTAAGATAGCTTCATTTCTAGTAGGCTCTTGTGCAACCTGGGCCAGATAATGATCCCTGAGTGTACTCAAGAACCTGCTCCTCTTAGATGAACTGCTGGTCTCATTTATCCAGTTTATTTCAGGGTAATTAAAATCTCCCATTATTAGAACTTGACCATGCCTAGCTGCATTTTCAATCTGTAACAATAATTGTATTTCCTCACTTTCAGCTATATTTGGGGGTTTATAGCATACTCCTACTACTATTCTTTTGGAATTTTCTGCTCCGCTATTTAACTCTACCCACAAACATTCAGCTTTATCACTAGGTCCACCATAAATATCTTCTCTGACTATAGGCTTAAATTCAGGCTTAACATACAGACAACTGCCTCCTCCTCGTTTACCATTGCCTCTATCTTTCCTAAATACGTTATAACCATCCAGATTAACAGTCCAGTCATGAGATTCATCCCACCACATTTCAGTAATGCCTATTAAATCCCATTTTTCATTAATTGCTAATAATTCTAACACTCCCATTTTTCTTGGCAAGCTTCTGGCATTAGCAAGCATACACCTTATGTTATGAGTCTGTAGCTCTGAAGTGCCTGCCACTGTACTTGAATTACTTAATACTAACTCCCTATTGACTATACTACCCCTCCCCCCATCTCCTCCCCTATGAGTTGTTAATTCATCCCTTATACCCTCTACACTTTCTACCCCATTACTTATATCTAGTCCCTCCCCCCCAACTACTAGTTTAAAAACTCCTCCAGCCTTTCTACCATCCTATCCCCTAGTACAAAAGCTCCCACATCATTAAGGTGCAATCCATCCCTACTGTAGAGATTGTACCGAAGTGAGAAGTCAGCCCAGTGCTCTAAAAACCCAAACCCCTCCTTAGTGCACCACATCTTTAGCCACGTATTAACCTCCCTAAGCTCCTTCTGCCTCCCTGGGCTAGCACGTGGCACTGGTAGTATCTCAGAAAATACTACCTTGCCTTCAGCTTTTTACCTAGTTCTCTAAAATCATTCTTTAGGACACTCCATCTTCCACTAACTTTGTCATTGGTACCAATATGTACCAAGACTGCCGGTTCATTTCCAGCCCCTCCCAATAATTTGTCTACCCGATCCACAACATGATGAACCCGAGCACCCGGGAGACAGCAAACTGTTCGATTGCTGGGATCTGGGTGACAAATCACCCTGTCTACCTTCCTAATAATAGAGTCCCCTACAACCAAAACCTGTCTGTTGCTCTGCCTATGCTGCCCTCCCGCTCCACCAGTAGAGCTGTTCTCCTCGCTGTTAGAGGGAACAGCTCTATCTGGCATTGCCATTCCTGAATGGACATCCCCAACAGTTTCACTCAATCTGGCAAAACTGTTGGTGTTTGCCAACTCAAAACTGGCCTGCCTCCTCCTGTTCCCCCTGCTTCCCCTTGTAACTGTAACGCAGCTACCTCCCTGGACATCCTCACTAGACCCAGCTCCGCCCTCCATGCTAGGCCCAGCTAAACTGTGCTCAGGGAGCACCAACCTCCCTTCCAATGGAGCAATATCACCAAGTGTTGCAATTCTCTGCTCCAGGTCTCCAATTTGAGCTTCCAAGGAGGCAACATGCTCGCACCTGTCACAGAGGTGTGGACTCTTGATCATCTGTTCCAGTATTGCATACATATGACAGGATGTACACTGAGTGAGGTTGCCACTGGACTGACTCATAATTATTATTATTGTCTACAAAATTTCAGTGAGAAAAATAAAGAATATAAAATAATATATTTGTATAAAGTTTTCCTCCTTTGTACTATAAATCTGCCCTCCCTTTTCTTTGAAGTCCCTACACCTATTTAAACTCCTACACTTCACTAGTACTGCACCTGATACCAAAAGTGTTCGCAAGCTCACAAGTTCGCCCCTTCCCCGTTTATACTAACTTCTGCCTTTTCACCTGTGCACAATTAGTGCACTCTGCAATTTATGAGCCTTTATCTGTAAAGGAAAATCCACTTATAAACACATTACTGTACTTAATATTAAAGGTAAAGTGATGTTAGGTAAATTAATAGCACAACATTCTCAAGCAAATCTGCAATATAAAATACATTAATTATGTTTAATTTCCGTGTTATATCGATTCCGTCAATCAATGTGTTAATAGGTATAATGGAACTTGCATGGACTAGAATATAATATTTATTCATCACATATAATAGTTGTCAGACTACGAGATGTCATCACGCTTTGCGTGGTGTTAACGACTTAGAGATGAGCGTCGAAGGCGCTCATTGCCTGCAAGCCTCATGTAGCGAGGCGAGACGTTAACTAGAACCACTTAGGTATGGCGAGCCTTGCATAGCGAGGCGAGCCATTAACTCGGAGCACTTAGCAGATTAGCAGCGAAGTTGCCTGCGAGCCTTGCAAAGCGAAGCGAGCAGTGAAGGCAATGAAGCGTGCCGAACCCACACATTGAAACACGCGGGACTTAGCCACAAAACACTTCGTAAACGCGGGATCGACTTAGGCTGCAAGCAGCTGACCAACGCAGGACTTAGAAAAAAAAATACAAGACGCAGGACTTAGAAAAAAAACATACAACATAGGAAAAATCTAAGTTAATGGCCGAACCGCGAACAACAAAAAACACTAAAAACAAACTAAATACACAAAAAATAAAACAAAAACATCACACACAACACGGGGGAATAGCCAGGACGTCTGTGAGTAAGGTGCAATGCAAATTTAAATCGAATTTGCTGAGTTTCGGCAACAAAAATGAAAACGAGGCTACAAAACACTGAAGCGCGCAAAACACCGACAGACTTTGCCAGGCACATATGAGGTGCAAAAATACGCTGTTGGGAAACACAGAAAATGCTCGCGAGACGCGTGACACATAGAATATCACCACCATTTTACAACACTAATTTGCTATAAGTCTGAAATGGTGGCTTTCCCGCCTAAACCAATGGTTCTGTCTCTCGCACGCAGCCTATTTATAGGGCACACTTGCCACAGCGCTGACACTTTCTCCTCAGGTGATGACAGTCTGACTGGGCATTTTCTGCTGCCGGAAAATCCAAAGAGATTGTTAGCTCTTCAGGATATTGATTACTGGCTATTAATTATAAATAGGTAAAGTATATTAATTTATTGATTTATTAATTATTCATTAAAAAAATATATATTATTAAAAAAAATATATGCACATTCTTATATTTTACAACGCCATTACTTTATGAAGACATTAATGGTTAGCGCTTTCAAAAATATGTATTCATTGATTTTTTTTTTTAATGGACATTAATTTAGTAATTATTAATTAGTAATCATTATGAAAAATAAAATTGTATATTTTTGACTGCCTTTACTTTATGAATAAATTATTGCTTAACTCTTTCTAATATATTTATTCATTGATTAATTAATTAATTATTAATGTTCATTAATTACTTAATTAGTAATTATTAGTCATAATAAAAAAAAGGTTTAAACTGGCTCAAAAAATATGCACATTTTACAGTGCACTTAGATTTCTGTGTTGCTGCTTAATTATTAATGTCCATTAATTACTTCATTAGTCATTAATTTGTAATAATTAAAAAATAAAAATGTTTAAACTGCCTCAAAAGATATGTACATTTTACAGTGCACATACATTTCTGTGTTGCTGCTCAGTTATTACTGTACTTATATTCCTGTGTTGCTGCTCAATTATTAATGTTTATTAATTACTTAATTAGTAATTAATTAGTAATAATAAAAAATATTTTTTTAACTGTTTCAAAAAATATGAACATTTTACAGTCAATTATTAGTGCACTTATATTTGTGTGTTGCTGCTCAATTATTAATGTTCATTAATTACTTAATTAGTAATTAAATATTAATAATATAAAAGAAAATTGTTTCAAATGCCCTAAAAAATATGTATATTTTACAGTGCACTTATATTTCTGTGTTGTTTCTCATTGTCTGAAAGGAATAGGATCCTCAAAGCAGTTAAATATTGAAATAAGTTTATTATATTATGACACCTGCTTCATTTAATGTTGTATAGTGCATTTATTTATGAATATATACATGCTTACACCTTTATGTTTTGCATGTATGCCAATTAAACATCATACTCTTAATGATTAATGAATGAATTGGATTCAAACATTAAAAATGCTTTTCATTTTATTTTACAGTTTGATCATCTGTGCAGTTGACTGAGTACACAGAGTGACGTTTGCAGCATTTGATCTGCAATAAGATCACCTTTACAGGTATATCATTTAATGATGCTGTTTTTTTAGGAGAAAGGGATTAAGGCTTTTTCTTTTCCATTGATCTTTGTTATTAATTGATTAATTAATTAGTTAACATCTATTAATTAATTAATTATTAATTCAGAATCATTATAAAAAATAAATATTGTCTATTTTACAATGCATAGATTTAATATTGCATTTATATATCTTAAGTAATGATCATTAATGTACATTCATTGATTAACTATTAATTACTAATAATTACAGAAAAAACATTTCAATATATATCTATGTTACTGCTCATTCCCTGACAGGGATAGGACCTTATAGGAATTTACATATTTAAATCAGTTTATTATATTAAAACACTTTTTAATATTTGGGAAGGCATTTACTTTTAAATATATATTGATTATTAGGCCTTTACGTTTTGCATGTATGCAAATTAAATAGGATACTTTCAATGATTCATGAATTCATTCTAACAAAACAATAAAAATGTTTTTTACGTCATTTTACAGATTCCTCATCTCTGCACCTGCCTGAAAACAGAAAGTGAGCTCTGCAGGATTTGATCTGCTCTAACATCAACTTGACAGGTATATGATTTAATGATGACATTCTTTAGGAAAACAGAATTAAGTATTTTTATTTTTCATTGATGACAGTTATTTTAGTTTATTAATTAATCAATCATTTAAAAAAATACATTATGCATACATATATGCTTAGCCATTTATGTTTTCATGAATGACAATTACACCTCATAACTTGATTTATTGATTAATTAATTTAATCAAAACATTACAAATCCATTTCAGGCCAATATATAGTTTGCTCATAGCTCTTTCTGTTTGCCCTTCTTTAGGAAAACATGATTACTTGTTTATGTTTTGAATTCATAACAGTTTAACATTATTTCATTCATGTATATTTATTTTTTAATTACTTCATAATTATGTTCCTGCGCATTGCCTAACAGGTATAAGACCTTATAAGCACTTAAATATTTAAATCCCGTTATTATATTATAAAAACATTTTAATATTTTTGAATGCATTTACTTATGAATATATTGATGATTAGGCCTTTACGTTTTGCTTTAGCATTCATGACAGGTAAAAAAAATATATAAAATAAAAAATATATATATCTTACACCTGCATTTACAATTACAGATTACATTGGCGGACAACGCAGGAGACAAGAATGAATGTAAAAGAAGAATGGCAAGGGAACGGAAGCAGAGATGGAGAGATGCACAGACCCCTGATACTTCCCAACGCATAAGAGAAAAAGACAGACAGAGACTTCTAAATAAAAGAAAAATTACTAAGAAAGCACAAACTGAGTGTGCTGGAGCTTCAAAGAAAATAAAAAAGTAAACAAAAAAAGTCTGTAAAACATTGCCTAATGACCCAATATTGCCTCATTACACCAATGTTCATACAGATGACACCAATGTAGATATAGAAAGTGGTAGTGATATCTATGTTGTGGAAGCTCACGATAGTGCTTTATTTACAGCACTAACAGTAGACACTCATTATTGTGGATTAATGAATGTGGTTTGTCAGTTTTGTGGGGCCTATCATTTTCTGAAGGAAAGACCAACTGATGGAGAGTTTATTAGTTGTTGTCAGAAAAGAAAGGTAAGACTTCCAAAAAGACACACATTTCCAGAATATTTAGAAAGTATAATGAGTGATCCAAAATTTCCAAATTATAGCAATTTCAAAAAAAAAAAACATTAGGTCTTATAACAGTGCAATTTAATTTGCTTCAATGGGTGCAACATTAGCAGAAAATGTCCCAGGACATGGCCCTTACTGTTTTAAAGTACAAGGACAAATTTACCACCGGACTTCACATTTACACCCAGATTCAGGAGAACAAAGGAAATTTGCACAGTTATATGTGCTTGATACAATGGAAGTTGTTGAACAAGAATGATGCTACCTGAAAATAAACAATGCTTACCCATAGTCTTTGAACAGCTTGATAACATTATGGCCAACAACCCATATAGTCAAGCATACAAAAAATTAGCAGAGGTTGAAAAAGAACAACAGGCACATGAGCAAATAAATCAATTACCAATGCCAAGAGTAAATATGGTTCTCAAAAGAGATCGCCATACTGATCAAAGACAGTATAATTTACCAACAGCAAATGAGGTTGCCATGGTCTTTAAAAATGATGATAGGGAGCCACCATTTGAGCCGAATATTAGAATATATCCACGCAATCAAGACGAACTTTTATAAACATTAATATTTTAAGTAGTAACTTGGATCCAATGACAAATCACATTTTCTTTCCAAATGGTGAGCCAGGATGGCAAACAAAATTACAATTGCAAAGTTATCCCAATAGTAAAGTTTGTGTTAGAAACAATATTTCTATGCTGGAATATAAAGTGGCACAAACTGCTATTTAGGATCATTTTAATGCAATTTTATGTGGGGGGAAACTCACACAACAATGGTTTATTGATTCCTATCTACAAGTCAAAGCAAATAATCTAAATTTTGTAAAATTTCAACAAAACAAGCTTCAAGTAAAACAATATTGTGGATTGATGGATTATGTTGCTGAATTGGCTGCAAACAGAGACATTCCTGCTGGAAGATAAATTATTTTGCCATCCTCTTTCCAAGGATCTCCTCGCAATATGCAAGAAAGATACAATGATGCCATGGCTATTGTCACTAGATTTGGCAAACCAGATTTATTCATGACATTCACATGTAATCCACAAAGGCCAGAGATCAAAGAAAATGTAAAACTTGGCCAAAGTAATTCTGAACGACCAGATTTGGTGGCTAGAGTATTCAAAATAAAACTTAATTCATGAATTCATGATATACCTAAAGCACACTTATTTGGGAAATGTGTGGCTTTTGTTTATACGCAACACTTCAATTTTGGGATAATTTGAGATATTATTCAACTAGACAAGTTACATAGCATTGAGGCATTTATCCCTCAATAGCTATTCCTCTATTCTATAGTTTCATAATATCGTCATTTTGAAAGAATATTGGTATCTTTTTATGATCAGCATATAGCTGGACAATAGATTTTTCTGCACTTTGCAGGTCTCCATATATAGCATTTATTTTCAGTTTTCACTTTCATATAGTTATATACTATATGTATTATAGCACTTGGCACATTATATAAATAGCACTTTATTTCACACACTAGTCACCTTTTTTTGTGTGACTATATTGGCACTATCTACAATTTTGAGATACCATAATAGACAATTTTTTATATATTTGTAATCTCTCTGCTACCTACGTTTATATATTTTATGTGGATTTTAACTATCATTAAAAGTTAAGTTTTATTATTTAGTTTATTCTCTTTCTTCTGAGACTAGGATTTTTTTCTTTATACCATACGCTTTTGTTTATACCATTGAATTTCAAAAAAGAGGCCTGCCACATGCACATATACTTTTAATACTGCAGAAAAAAGATAAATTGAATACTTCAGACTGGATTCAGTAATTACTGCTGAACTGCCATAAAACATTCACAACTTTATGAGATTGTAACTCATAGAATGATACATGGTCCATGTGAAGATATCAATCCAAATTCACCTTGTATGGAAAATAAAAAATGCAGAAAAGAGTTCCCAAAACAATTTCAAATGCAAACTTATGCTAATTGTGATGGATACCCTTTGTATAAAAGAAGAGAAGGACAAACAGCTATTATCCGTGGCCAAAAGGTTGATAATAGATATGTGGTTCCATACCATCCCCATTTGCTGATGAAGTACAATGCACACATCAATGTGGAAGCTTGCACTTCTATCAAATCCATCAAAAATGTGTATAAATATATATAGAAGGGATATGATGCAGCAACTGTTGTTGTGCAATGTGCACAAAATGAACAAGACAATCCAATTTTACATGACGAACTTTCATTAGATGCTCACTATCTAAGTGCTCCAGAAGCAATGTGGCATCTTCTCAAATTTGAGATGCATGATCGGTCACATGCTATGTATCGATTAGCTGTCCATTTGCCACAAAGTCAATTTGTTTGCTTCACTGCAGGGAATGAAAGAAATTCTTTAACACAAAGTGAAGATAGAGCAACCAAACTTATTGCTTGCTTTCAATTAAACTGTAAGGACACTGAGGCCAGACAATTTTTATACATTGAGATTCCATATCACTATGTATTCTTAAATGGCCAATGGTGACAACGAAAAAAACATAATCATAAAATTATCCCACAGATTTATACCGTTAGTCCAAGAGACATTGAACGTTTCAATTTAAGATTACTTCTTTTACATGTTCCCGGTGCACAAAGTTATGAACATTTATGCACAGCCAATGACATAGTTTATGATACTTTCCAATTAGCTGCAAGACATCAAAACTTCGTGGCAGATGATACGGAATGGGAGAGATGTCTAGAAGAAGCAGCACTTTGTCAAATGCCAAAGCAAATGAGAGAACAATTTTCTTTCATTTGCATCTTTTGCAATGTACCTGATGCATTAGCTTTGTGGGAAACATTTAAATTACATATGTGTGAAGACTTCTTAAAACATTACAATAAGACCATTGCACTATTAAAAGCATTAATGGAAATTCAGGAAATCTTTCTTTGTCATCGATTAAATTGTGCAAATTTTAATCTGCCTAATCCAGGAATTATAGATGAAATTAACTTTGCCGAGTATGACACTGAGATTGAATACCAAAAAACACAAGAACAAATTGGAACTTTAAATGCATTACAATTGGAAGCATTTAACGCCATCCCAAGTTAAATAGATGATGAAATGCTCAAAGAGCGTTATTTATATCTAGATGGCCATGGTGGATCAGGAAAAAAATATTTATATAATTTATTGATGAGTTGCATTCGAGCACAGGGTCAAATAGCATTGCCATTTGCAACCACTGGAATTGCCGCACTTTTGTTAGAAGGTGGTAGAACTGTGCATAGTGGATTTCAACTGCTAGTTCCGATTCTAGAAACATGAGTGTCAATTCAATGATTGGCTAATTCAGATTGGAGAAGGAAAACATTAAAAACTAACTAATTTATCTGATGATACTGTTGTAATTCCATCAGAAATTACTTGCAAAGAATCACTAATATCGACAATCTGGGGTTTTACTTCCAGGACGAACTTTTGTTGTCACTGGGACTCTTTTTAGAGGACCACTATTTAAAATAGGAAACTCTATGTGCCATTTGCACAAACTACAAGAATAACAACATTGATTGAGGGAGTATTGATTCAGGGAATAATCAGATCGCCAGTTAATGGGGTCAAGAAGGAATTCATTTTTTTCCCCTCTTTGATACAATTGTAGAAACAAAAAGTTTCAATGGGGGGTTTTATTGTTTGCCTTCCTCTGGATTAAATACCTACAGTATGTGGTTTACCAGTAATTTAAAGAAAAGTTGAATGTTACAAAGCATTATGTATTGGTTGTAAATACTTATTCAGAGAAAGTTGACCTATTCTTATGTTACTCATGCATACCTATGAATTAAAAATGTCAGTATTGTTAAAAAAAATGGTTCAACATTGTTTTAAATATAAGTTGCATGTTACAAAGTTTTATGTAATAGTTCACAATATGTATTCATCAAAAATTCTGCAATTGTTATATTATTCGGTTTATGAGTTTGGATGTCAGCCATGTCTGTTGCAGGCTTGGCTAATTTAATAGCTGTGAATTCAAGCCTGCTATGGGTTTGGAATTTAATATGGCCCTTTGACCCTTTGACACCCAAACCCTATGCTAAAAAGATCTTTAGTGTCTCCCGCCAATCAGGGCAATGCTGTAAAAGCAAAAAGCAGAAGAAAGATTCACGTGTACCAAAGACCACTCGCAAGTGGTTTTCAAACTTTTGCTGAGTCCTCCAGAAGCATTTAAAATGACAGTATAGCACAAAAAGTGCAAAAAAATTATGTCATTTCAACATTACTTGACACGTAATAATCTGATATCAACATATGTGTAATTAGAAAATATGATATGTTGGTATTAAGCCTGATTTATGATACAAAATCCAGGGTAACAACTACAGTGCCTAGGAACAAACACTCTAATGCATTGTCTATAAATATATCACAAATGTAACACAAAATAAACACATTTTAGCTGATTGAAGCTATAAATGCAATTTTCACATCTTTTTTATATCAAAATATATTAATAAACAAAAAACAAATACTTTATATACAGTATCTCACAAAAGTGAGTAGACCCCTCACATTTTTGTAAATATTTTATTATTTATTTTCATGTGACAACACTGAAGAAATGACACTCTCCTACAATGGGAAGTAGTAAGTGTACAGCCTGTATAACAGTGTAAATTTGCTGTCCTCAACACACAGCCATTAATGTCTAAACCATTGGCAACAAAAGTAAGTACATCCCTAAGTGGAAATGTCCAAATTGGGCCCAAAGTGTCAATATTTTGAGTGGCCACTATTATTTTCCAGCACTGCCTTAACCCTCATGGGCATGGAGTTCACCAGCGCTTCACAGGTTGCCACTGGAGTCCTCTTCCACTTCTCCATGATGACATCACAGAGCTGGTAAATGTTAGAGACCTTGCACTCCCCCACCTTCCATTTGAGGATGCCCCACATATGCTCAATAGAGTTTATGTCTGGAGACATGCTTGGCCAGTCCATCACCTTTACCTTCAGCATCTTTAACAAGGCAGTGTTTGTCTTGAAGGTGTGTTTGGGGTCGTTATCATGTTGGAATACTGCCAAGCTTAGGGGATCGTGCTCTGCTTCAGTATGTCACAGTACATGTTGGCATTCATAGTTCGCTCAATGATCTGTAGCTCCCCAGTGCCGGCAGCACTCATGCAGGCACAGACCATGACACTCCCACCACCATGCTTGACTGTAGGCAAGACACACTTGGCTGATCTTCTCACCTGGTTGCCGCTACACATACTTGAAACCATCTTAACCAAATAAGTTTATCTTGGTCTCATTGGACCACAGGACATGGTTCCAGTAATCTATGTCCTTAGTCTGCTTGTCTTCAGCAAACTGTTTGCTGGCTTTCTTGTGCACCATCTTTATAATAGGCTTCCTTCTGGGGTGACAGCCATGCAGACCAATTTGATGCAGTGTGCAGCGTATGGTCTGAGCACTGATAGGCTGACCCCCCACCCCTTCAACCTCTTCAGCAATGCTGGCACCACTCATATGTCTATTTCCCAAAGACAGTCTCTGTATATGACGATGAGCATGTGCACTCATTCAGGTTTCTGGTCTCTTGTGTCTCTGTAATTTGAACAATTCAGAGCAGTGCTCTTCACACTGCATGCTCCGGAGCTGTCCTCTTGAGAGATCAAAAGAAAAACAAGTTAACCCTTAAATGTATCTGTGCATGGAATGCTGTGTCACCTAAACAGACCCATAGGTCAGCTTTTGAAAAACCTGCTATTATTCCCTGGTTTCCCCACAGCACATGCAAGACTCAGCTATCTGTTATTATTCATGCAACAGCCAGGAGGTAGGATAGACTTGTATGTAAACATATACTAATAACAGATACAAAATATAAAAGTTTAAGTCTAATTAAAAAATAGATATTTTTAACATATAGACTTGTGTCCTTTCACACCATGAAGAGCATTTACAGTGATGTAAATAACCCTTTAACAAATATGCAGCAATGTGGTAACTATAATAGTGTATTATATCATCATTTTCTCCTTCGAAATATCTTACATTATATTACCAGGTTAGCATACCTGGGTTTGTAGGAGGGTCCCCTCTCCCTCCACCCTAATTAAACCCCAAGCACACACCTACCTGTGCACATGTTTTCCATCACTGTCACGTCTGCTGCGCTCTGTGTGCTCCTGCTTCTCATGGTCCCCGTTTTGCCTTTGTGTGTGCTTTCCATTCTCCCCTCCATTTCTGTCTTCCCTTCCCCGCCTCTCCTGTTCCCGCTTTCCCTCTTGGGTTCGCCCATCTGCTCCTTCCCTTCTGTCCTCCATCTCTCCTCCCTTCCCTCTTCTGCCCCATTTTGCATTTCCTGCTCGCCTCTCTACCTCCACCCTTCCCCCTGTTGTCCTCCTGTTTCTCTGGCCGTTTGCCTCCTGTCAGCCCGTCTCACTGCTCTCTGGGCTTCCCCCACGCTCCTCCAGCCTTGATGTCTCTCTTCCATGTTTCTTCCCTTCACTACACTGCCTGGTAGCATGTCCCGTCCGAATTCTCGCATTTCACAAGATTTTAGTCTCTGCTTGGTTCCCTGCTTCTCCTGCATCCTTGCCTGACCAGCTCTTAAAGGGCCATACTACGCTCTCCCACAAATACATATATATATATATATATATATATATACACTATTAATGTGTATACAGCACATTGAGTCGATAGTGCAGTGTAGATTTTGTATAAGAACATTTGGTGCATACTCCGCTATATATATATATATTAATTGTACAACCTGTGCTCTCGTGTCACCATGTTAACTGCGCTCTCATGTCAGCATATTACCCGCACTCTCACGTCAGCATGTTACCTGCATTCTCATGTCAGCATCTTACCTGCCGACTCATGTCAGCATATTAACTGCTCTCTTGTGTCACCATGTTAACTGCGCTCTCGTGTCACCATGCTAAATGCGCTCTCATGTCAGCATGTTACCTGCACTCTCACGTCAGCATTTTACATATACTCTCATGTCAGCATGTTACCTGCTCTCTCACACAGATGCAGGGGCAGTGCATTTGTCTACTGTTATCCCCTAGTGTCAAGGATACAGGAAGGTGAGAGTCATGCATACCCCCTGCTCCTCCATAGAAATATTACTGGAGTGTAGGCTCTGACAGCTATTTCAGTAGTCCCCTCACAATCAGACGCTGAGTTATTCCTTTCGGTTGCTACGTCCCCAGCAGCCAGATCTTCACGTAATCCCGCCAGCCCGCTTCGCCCACTCAGTCTTCATCAAACCGAATTAACCTTTTTTCTCCCACTCCTTATTCCCTTTACATACTATACAGTCCTTCATTCACGCTTTCCCACGTGACTCGATTAATCCACCTTCCTCTCTCGCATTTTTCCTTATCCAAGTTTTCTGTCTTACCTCATCTCATCCCTTACCCTTTCTTTGGCCTCAATCCCTTTATTCACATTCTCCTCTCACCATCTCCCTTACTTTCTCTCAGACCTGTCATTTTACCGAAATTTCCCCTTTTCATTTCACCAGGCTCCGACCTTAACACTGTTCACTCCCTCCCCATCTACCTTGTGTACCTGTCGTCTTATGGCCGTGTCTCACTCATATTTGGCTTTGACACCGCCCTCAACTATTTATACAGCCTTGCACGCCAGGCCTACTACCGTTCTCTCTCACATTCTTAACACCTCAAAACTACATACATTTGTTCGCCTAATCCTTGCTTATCACCACTTCATCCATCATCTCACTCTCACTGTCATACCTCATTCATCATTGTTAAGCCTGCACGAAAGAGTACTCATTGCTGGGGAGCGATGTTCCTCATGAGGTAAGTTATCCAGGCCGCCTTGATCTTCTCTATTGGTCTGCACCTTAACCTACTTGTCTATGCCCTTGTGCAAAGTAGCACTTCGGCTTCCCTACTCCTTATTCGTGTGGTTACTGATGGACTAAATCTGCTCTCCTTACACTCTATACTCAGCCCTCTGTGGGCACCACTTCCGACGCCCCTGTAAATCCTTTAGCGCCTTCGCTAGACACCGCCTCAATACTGCTTTAATAGTCCATTCACGAGGCTCGTCCACACTCGCAAGCCACAACAGCCTTTGCTAGGCTCCATCCCCAATCACACTTACATAGTCGCAATTGCTTTCTCTAGGCTTCGTCATATTCGCAAGCCCCTCATCAGCCTACACTAGGCACCCCCGCCACCGATCCGTAGTCACCCTTCAGGTAATCCCACATTTCTTTAGAGCCTCTATCCATTCCATACTGTATTCCAATCAGTCCTACACGCTCATGTACACATATGCAATATGTCTCATTCGTATTCATCATTGATACTGATCTGCTAAACGTCTGCCCTCCTTCACTCTCTACCCGGCCCTCCAGGCACCACTTCCGATGACTCTGTAAATCCTATGCTGCCTTTACAAGGCACCGCTTCAATCACACTTTTGTAATCCCATTCGCTAGGCTCAACCCCACTCGCAAGCCACACCGGCCTTCACTAGGCTCCATCTCAATCATGCTTTCACAGTCACACTTACCCTTGGTAGGCTTAATCATACTCGCAAGCCCCTCATCAGCCTTTGCTAGGCACCACCGACCAACTATACTCGACCAACCCTATACGTTTTCATTCATCATTGATACTACCAAAACCACTTTCTTCTGGCTCACCAAACCCTTCTGCAGGTTTCAAATCTTCCGCTGGTAACTCATTCAGTTATTCACAGGGCTTGTCACTTGACACATTACCTTTAACGCAGACGACCTCATTCACTCCGTACCATCTCCTCCATTCGATCACTCTATCTACTGATCTACTCGTCAATTTTCGCTCAATTCCATCATTTCCATTTTCGGATCTTCATACCTGCCATGTCCACAGAGATCATTGTGATTCCTCACATACCCAGTGATTTGCACTCCATCGTTCTTCCCTGCTTTACTATCTACATCTCAAACCTTGGATAAAGCATCTCTACTAGTTCATCCACGATCACCAATTATTCTCGCTTACGCATCCCATCCAAATTGGCTACCTCTCTTCCTGCATTCGTTTCATTCATCATCAATAACTAATTTCAATACCGCCATGTTTACCACCTCTCCCCTCAAATTCAATAATCGATTACTCCTCTTCCTACATTTGCCTCAATAGATTACTTCACCATTCATTGCTTAGCTCTTCGATCCAACGTACCTCTCCTAGGTTCCATATTCCTACCACATTCACGTGTCATCAACATTTCCCTTCATCACTATCTCCAAAAATTCTACTTGCCTTCCCTCGTATTCTCCTAAGGTCTCGCCCTTACTATCTCCCATGTATTTTAAGCCTTTTTCATGCCTAACTCACCTCTTAAGCTCCCCTTCCATTAAACTCTTCCCATAGGCCTCTCTAGGGAAGCCCATGTACCCAATACTTCCGACACCCATCACAGCGATATACCCAAACAACTTATCACCTATCTCACCCACAATCCTTTCGGCTCAGCACTACCTCACCATTTGAGCAGCCGCAGCACTAGCTTTCTATGGCTTTTCATCCAAGCGAGTTAACCTCCTCTCCTAACAAGCCCGTTACTTGACTAAACGCGACATATCATTCAAATCAGACACCGCTCCCTTATCCTACGCTCCACCAAGACAAGCACCACCCCTGTCACCATCACGCTCTATCGTTCAACGATTTCACATGCCCAGTCTCCATTTTTCGAACTTCAACATACCCTCGTCCACAAACCAACTCACCATCCACCACATTCTCAATTTAGCCACTAGATGCTTTAATTTTTGGGGCTTTTTTGCCAAATTAGATCGCAGCACCTGGCATACCGCAGTACCACAGGCCAGAATAGGGCGCAGCACCCGGCACACCTCAGCTGTACGAGGAGAGGGGGCCCGACCACAAATTACCTGGGTTTGTGGGAGGGTCACCTCACTGTCCACCCTACTTAAACCCAAAGCACACACCTACCTGTGCACACGTTCTCCAGCGCCCCACCCTCCCTTTCCCTCTCTCCTCATTCGGCCCTGGGGGTTTTTTCCATCCAGATTAGATTGCAGCACCTGGCATGCTGCAGCACCACAGGCCAGAATAGGGCGCAGCTGCATGAGGAGAGGGGGCCCGACCACAAATAAAAGTTAAGAATACAAACTAGCCTATAAAACAAGTTATTGTTTTTATTATATGCTGGTTATTTCAATCTTTTCTTCCTGTTAGGTCTGCATACAACTTAATAGTTTCTGTTGAAAATTTTGTGACAATTATTTTTGTATGATATTAGGACAAACCATACCTCTGTGTTAGTGCCCAATGAGGAATAATCTAATTGCCAGAGTCCTCCAACACAGGTCCTCCAACTAATAAGGGGAATGGAGGGGCTAAGTTATGAAAAAAGACTAACTAAATTAAACTTTTTTTCCATAGAAAAAACGCGTCTACGAGGGGATATGATTAGTAGTAGTAGTAGTAGTAATTAGGGTTGAAAAAAGACTTTCAGTCCATCAAGTTCAACCTGTTAAGATCTCCTCTGATCTGCAATATGCAGATTAGTTATTAATTAAATTATTGATTAAATAATTATTAATATTATAGTAAAAGAGGATGAATAAAGAGTTAGTCCATCAAGTTCAACCTTTTTAGATCTCTATTGATCTTTTTAATGTGGACTATTTATTATTATTGTTAATTGTTATTTGATCCAGAGGAAGGCAAACAGAAAAAAAAAATCCATTGAAACTTTGCCAATTGTCTCATAAGGGGAAAGAAAGCAAAATTCCTTCCTGACCCCAGAAACTGGCGATCAAATTTCTCCCTGGATCAATATTCCTTGCTATTTATCTAGGATAGCCTTGAATGCCCTCTTTATTCAAAAATATATCTAACCCCTTTTTGAAGTTGTCTATCGAATTCGCTGTCACCACCTCCTTTGGTAGAGAATTCCACAGTTTAACCACCCTAACTGTGAAGAACCCTTTTCTTTGTTTAAGGGGAAATCTTTTTTCCTCTAACCTCAAAGGATGTCCTCTTGTCAGTTGAAAATCTCTTGCTACAAAAAGTTCACTTGACAAAGCCTTATATTGACCCTGGATATATTTATATAACGTAATCATATTTCCTCTTAGACGTCTTTTTTCTAGCAAAAATAAGTTTAATTTTGTTAGTCTTTCTTCATAACTTAGCCCCTCCATTCCCCTTATTAGTTTTGTAGCCCTTCTCTGTACTTTTTCCAGCTCTAAAATGTATTTTTTATGAGGTGGTGCCCAAAATTGTACTCCATATTCCAGATGAGGACGTACTAGTGATTTGTATAGTGGCAGAATTATATTTTCTTCCCTGGCTTCTATACCCTTCCTAATACATGCTAATATTTTATTTGCCTTTGCTGCCGCTGCTTGGCTTTGAGCGCTGTTACCTAGGTGGTTGTCCACTAGTACTCCCAAATCCCTTTCAATATCTGATACCCCTAGATTTGCTCCATTAAGATTATAGATTGCTTGGCTATTGTTCCTTCCCAAATGCATAACCTTACATTTATTTGTATTAAATCTCATCTGCCATTTAGCCGCCCATTTCTCGAATTTATGCAAATGCTTTTGTAGGGAAAGTACATCATTATCTGATTTTATTACCTTGCACAACTTAGTGTCATCAGCAAAAATGGAGACACTACATTCGAGTCCTACTTCAATGTCATTAATAAATATGTTAAAAAGGAGAGGACCTAATACTGAACCTTGAGGAACCCCATTTATCACATTAGACCAATCGGAGTATGTTCCATTCACAACAACCCTTTGCTTCCTGTCTTTTAGCCAGCTCTCGATCCATGAGCAGATATTTACTGCAATTCCTGTATCCCTTAGTTTGCTCACTACTCTTCCATGTGGCACTGTATCAAATGCCTTTGAAAAATCTAAAAAGACTACATCCACTGAGTTGCCCTGATCCAAGTTCCTACTAAACTCCTCATAAAAACGAATTAGATTGGTCTGACACGACCTATCCTTCATAAATCCATGTTGACTGCTACCTATGATCCTGTTCAAATAGACATATTATTGTATTCTGTCCCTTATTAACCCTTCTAAAAGCTTCCCAACTACAGAAGTGAGGCTCATTGGTCTATAATTCCCCGGATTTGCTCTAGATCCCTTCTTAAATATAGGTATCACCTCTGCTTTTCTCCAGTCACCTGGTAGAGACCCTGTAGTGAGTGAGTCTTGAAAGATTAGAAATAATGGTTTGGCTATTACAGAACCCAGCTCCCTCAGTACCCTTGGATGTATTCCATCAGGACCTGGGGCTTTATTAACATTTATTTTCTCCAACCTCTTTTGTATTACTTCCTGCGTTAACCAATTATTTAGTAAAGGTAGTGTAGCCCCATTATGTTGCGGTATCCCAATTACTGGTACCTCCCTTGTGTAAACCGACGAAAAGAACCTATTTAGCTCATCTGCCTTTTCCTGGTCACTAATTATCAGATGGCCTGTGTCACATTGTAATGGTCCTATCGATTCCTTCCTGGCCTTCTTCCCATTAATAAATTTAAAAAATATTTTAAGGTTAGTCTTACTTTCCATTGCAACTGACTTCTCATTTTCTATTTTAGCCAGTCTAATAGCCCTTTTTCAAGACTTGTTGATTTCCTTATAGTCACATAAAGCTGCCTCTGTTCCCTCCTTCTTGTATAATTTAAATGCATATTTCTTTTTCCTCATCATGATCTTTAAGTCATTGTTAAGCCACATGGGATGTGATTTACTCCTATTCATTTTATTTCCACATGGCACATGCTGATGAGTAGGTTTATTTAGTAAGGATTTGAATGTTGTCCATTTATTTTCAGTATTCTTCCCTGTAAGTTCTTTGTCCCAGTCTATATGCTGTATTGCTGCCCGTAGCCCATTAAAGTTAGCCCTTTTAAAATTTAGAGTTTTTGTTGGCCCCTTACAACTCTGTTTTTTGTATTCAATCTCAAATGAGACTGTGTTGTGATCACTGTTCCCCAAGGGTTCCCCTATTTTTACATTTGATATTATATCAATATTACTTGTGATGACTAAATCCAAGATGGCCCCATTTCTAGTAGGTTCTTGTATTACCTGGGCCAGATAATGATCCCTGAGTGTACTCAAGAACCTGCTCCCCTTAACTGAGCTGCTGGTCTCATTTATCCAGTTTATATCAGGGTAGATAAAGTCTCCCATTATTAGAACTTGCCCATGCTTAGCTGCATTTCCAATCCGTAACAATAATTGTATTTTCTCACTATCAGCTATATTTGGGGGTTTATAGCATACTCCCACCAATATGCGTTTAGAATTAGCTCCTCCACTATTTAGCTCAACCCACAAAGATTCAATGATGCCGTTAGTTCCAGCATAAATATCTTCTCTGACTATAGGCTTAAATTCAGGCTTAACATAAATTAGACAGATCCCTCCTCCTCTTTTACCATTTCCCCTATCTTTCCTAAATAGGTTATAACCATCCAGATTAACAGTCCAGTCATGAGATTCATCCCACCATGTTTCCGTAATGCCTATTAAGCCCCATTTTTCTTGTACTGCTAATATTTCTAGCTCATCCATTTTCCCAGGCAAACTTCTTGCGTTAGCAATCATACACTTTATGTTGCTATGGCTCTGCTGTTGTGAAGTGCGTGCCACTGTATATGAGGCCCCTATTAATACCTCCCTACTTTCTATTGTAACCCTCCCCCTTCTCCTCCCCCATGGGTAACTAATTCATCCCTTTCCCTCTCTACCCTATTTACCCCAATACTTCTATATAGTCCCTCCCCCCCACCTACAAGTTTAAAAACTCCCCCAGCCGTTCTACCATCCTATCCCCTAGCACAAAAGCGCCCTCATCATTAAGGTGCAATCCATACCTGCTATAGAGATTGTACCCAAGTGAGAAGTCAGCCCAGTGCTATAAAAACCCCAAACCCTCTGCACTGCACCACTTTTTTTGCCACGCGTTAACCTCCCTAAGCTCCTTCTGCCTCCCTGGGCTAGCACGTGGCACTGGTAGTATCTCAGAAAATACTACCTTGGAGGTCCTTGCTTTAAGCTTATTCCCTAATTCTCTCAAATCATTCTTTAGGATGCTCCATCTTCCACTAACTTTGTCATTGGTACCAATGTGTATCAAGACCGCCGGTTCATTACCAGCCCCTCCCAATAATTTATCCACCCAATCCACAACATGCCGAACCCGAGCACCCGGGAGACAGCAAACTGTTCGATTGCTGGGATCTGGGTGACAAATTACCCTGTCTACCTTCCTAATAATAGAGTCCCCTACCACCAAAACATGTCTGTTGCTCTGCCTATTCTGCCCTCCCTCTCCTCCAGTAGAACTGTTCTCCCGGCTGTTAGAGGGAACAGCTCTATCTGGCATTGCCATTTCTGAATGGACATCCCCAACAATTTCACTCAATCTGGCAAATCTGTTGGTGTTTGCCAACTCAGAACTGGCCTGCCTCCTCCTGTTCCCCCTGATTCCCCTTCTAACTGTAACCCAGCTACCTCCCTGGCCATCCTCACTAGCCCCAGCTTCTCCCTCCATACTAGGCCCAGCTAAACTGTGCCATCTCCCTTTCCAGTGTGACAATATCATGAAGTGTTGCAATTCTCCTCTCCAGATCTTCAATTTGAGCTTCCAAAGAGGCAACATGCTCACACCTGTCACAGAGGTATGGACCCTGGATCATCTGTTCCAGTAGTGCATACATCTGGCAGGATGTACACTGAGTGAGGTTTCCACTGGACTGACTCATGATTATCAGTTACAAAAATACAGTGAGAAAACAAATCAATGTATTTGTATAAAGATTTATTTTCCACACCTTAAACCAAACAAAACAGAAACAATATGTACGTTTGTTTTCTGTTTTTTCTTATAATACCCCTTTTCTTTGGATTTCCTCCTTTTATTTAATCTCCTACACACCAACTACACTTACACTAGAAATGATTGCAAGCTCCCAAGCTCTCCCTTCCCTTGATAAAATAGACCCCGCCTACTCGCCTGTACAATGATAAATGAGCACAGGATAGAAAACACTGTCCCGCCCCACAGAACCGATTCAACAGAAAACAACAAAATGCACACAGATATAACTTACACAGGCCAAGCCACACCCACTCTCACCTGTACTCTGATTATTGCAACAGGACAGAAAACTGTGCACTGACTTAGAGCGGATTCAAACCAGACCTCACACAAATGCACCCAGATATAACTTACACTGGCCAAGCCACACCGACTCTTACCTGTACTCTGATTAATGCAACAGACAGAAAACTCTGCACTGACTTAGAGCAGATTCAAACCAGACCTCACACAAATGCACACAGATATAACTTACACAGGCCAAGCCACACCCACTCTCACCTGTACTCTGATTAATGCAACAGACAGAAAACTCTGCACTGACTTAGAGAGGATTCAAACCAGACCTCACACAAATGCACCCAGATATAACTTACACAGGCCAAGCCACACCCACTCTCACCTGTACTCTGATTAATGCAACAGACAGAAAACTCTGCACTGACTTAGAGCGGATTCAAACCAGACCTCACACAAATGCACCCAGATATAACTTACACAGGCCAAGCCACACCCACTCTCACCTGTACACTGATTACTGCAACAGACAGAAAACTGTGCAGTGACTTACAGAGCGGATTCAAACCAGACCTCACACAAATGCACCCAGATATAACTTACACAGGCCAAGCCACACCCACTCTCACCTGTACTCTGATTAATGCAACAGACAGAAAACTCTACACTGACTTAGAGCGGATTCAAAACAGACCTCACACAAATGCACCCAGATATACCTTACACAGGCCAAGCCACACCCACTTTCACCTGTACCCTGATTAATGCAACAGACAGAAAACTCTACACTGACTTAGAGCGGATTCAAAACAGACCTCACACAAATGCACCCAGATATACCTTACACAGGCCAAGCCACACCCACTCTCACCTGTACACTGATTACTGCAACAGTACAGAAAACTGTGCAGTGACTTAGAGCTGATTCAAAATATCCAGGGTCCAGGGTCAATATAAGGCTTTGTCAAGTGAACTTTTTGTACCAAGAGATTTTCAACTGATAAGAGGACATCCCTTGAGGTTAGAGGAAAAAAGATTTCACCTTAAAGAAAGAAAAGGGTTCTTCACCATTAGGATGGTTAAACTGTGGAATTCTCTACCAAAGGAGGTGGTGACAGTGAATTCGATAGATAACTTTAAAAAGGGGTTATATTTTTGAATAAAGAGAGCATTCAAGGTTATTCTAGATAACTGGCGAAGGAATATTGATCCAGGAAAAATTTGATCACCAGTCTTTGGGGTTGGGAAGGAATTTTGCTTTTTTTCCCCTTATGAGACAATTGGCAAAGTTTCAATGTTTTTTTTTTTCTTATGTCTGCCTTCCTCTGGATCAATTAGCAACTATTAACAAATAGTCCACATATTAAAAGGATCAGAAGAGATCTAAAAAGGTTGAACTTAATGTACTATCAGTCTTTATTCAACTTCAAATACTATGTTACTATGTAACTACAGTATGTAACCAGGACTGACTCTAATTTCCGTCCAGAGAGTATCAACCCTTTGAATCTATTTACACGGTTGAGATATATTATTATTATGACCACCAGCTAATATCCCAAATAACCTCCATGTGGAGCACAGATAGCAGCTAGACTGCCTGATGGAGGATCCATATGGCGATCATGATGATCAAGGTGGTCCTATCAGGTACTCAATGGGGTTTTCATCCTACTCCTCCAACAACTCTTGGATAATTCTGGTCATATGACATGTTGTATTGTCCTGCCGGAAGATCCCATCCGCTCCAGGGAACATAGTCAACATGTATTGGTGTAATTGATGGATAGATAACCCAATCGTTTGAGAGTGCCTTTGAGAGGTATGTGTTGACCCCGACAATCCCAAGAAAACATTACCCTGACGAAAATTCTGCCGCCACCAGCTTGTGTTCTATGGTTGCAGAGTTTTTGTTCTCAGAGGTTTTGCACCTGATGCAGGGAAGGCAAACCTTTGGCAATCAGAAGAGGTCTACTTTCAGTAGTGTTGTGCAAATTAAAGCATGTGGGTCTATACAGGCCTCCATGGTTAAAACATTTAACTACCCTGGGGGTCTTTAAACCATGGTCAGCATGGGTGCAGTGACCAAGCATTTGCTTCGGAGCCCTATACACAACAGGGTTGGCTGTACTGTCATTTTAGACACATGTCAGGTAGCCCCTGGTTTGTTTGGAAGTTGAGTTGCTCAACTATAGCATGTAGTTGTCCCTCACACACCTTCAACAACCTTTTAAAAAACAAGATACTAAACCAGAATTTGCTCTTTGTAGTCGATTAATAGGCTAAATCATAAATATAGTACATAACATGATATAGAAATTCCTATTGCCTGTAATTACATAGCTAGCCTTCACTAGTGAGATGAAATGAATAATCAAATTTAAAACAGAGAAAGAAAAAGGCACCTTTAAACTAGTGAGGGTTAGACAAACTCTATTGAGATTTTTCTATTGAAAATATTTATTATTCATTATAAAAACAGAGAAAAAGAAAAAGAGTAAACACAAAAAAGACAAATAAAATACATAAAATATGAATAACCTATTGCCTCTAGAATCTAGAGTCTAGATGTATAAATAGTAATCTGTTATGTAGAAGATAGTATGATAATAACCCTGTTCATAGGAAATAAACACCATAGGAAACTATATAATGAATATGAGGATATATATACAATAATTGCAATTTAGGTAAAGAGTCCCTATTCTTGAGTATGATGGAGGTCGGACTGAAATCCATTACTTGCCCTCTATCTAAACAAAGGGAATCTATCTATACTAAATAATAATTTTCAATATATCAATCACATATGTAAATAAACTAGCTCAGATCTGTTGGTTACTCTCAACATATTATAGACATATTGACATGGATGGCTGTATATTATATTAGAACATTTGTTCAGGTATAGTTCACTAAATTGCACAAGGTTGAATATTCACTGTACATATGTATTTCAATGTGGTCTTAAGGCTTATAAATAAATATCAGCCACCTGTTTCTCACAATTCATAACTTCTCAATCTCATTATCTCATTATAATCTGAGTTTAATGAATATACACTAATTACCATATTTATCAGCATATAACACACACCGGCGTATAACACGCACCTCAACGCATCCTCCTTCCTCAACCCCCCTCCTCAACCTCAACCCCCCTCCTCAACCTCCCTCCTCATCCTCAACCCCCCTACTCATCCTCAACCCCCCTTCTCATCCTCCCTCCTCATCCTCAACCCCCCTCCTCATCCTCAACCTCCCTCCTCATCCTCAACCCCCTCCTCAACCTCCCTCCTCATCCTCCCTCAACCCCGCCATCCTCAACCTCCCTCCTCATCCTCCCTCCTCAACCCCCCCATCCTCAACCCTCTACTCAAACCCCCTCCTCAACCCCCATCCTCAAACCCCCTCAATCCCCTCATCCTCATCCCTCAACCCCCCTATCCTAAACCCCTCTCCTCAACCTCAACCCCCCTCCTCAACCTCAACCCCCCTCCTCATCCTCAACCTCCCTCCTCATCCTAAACCTCCCTCCTCAACCCCCCATCCTCAAACCCCTCCTCAAACCCCCTCCTCAACCCCCTCAGCCTCCTTCCTCAACCCCCCTATCCTCAACCCCCTCCTCAACCTCCCTCCTCAAACCCCATCCTCAACCCCCCCATCCTCAAACCCCCCCAACACCCCCATCCTCAAACCCCCCCAACACCCCCCATCCTCATCCTCCTTCCTCAACCCCCTATACTCAACTCCCTCCTCAACCCCTCTCCTCAACCTCAACCCCCCTATCCTCAACCTCCTTCCTCAACCCCCCTCCTCAACCTCAACCCCCCTCCTCAACCTCCCTCCTCATCCTCAGCTCCCCTACTCATCCTCAACCCCCCTACTCATCCTCCCTCCTCATCCTCAACCCCCCTCCTCATACTCAACCTCCCTCCTCATCCTCAACCCCCCTCAACCTCCCTCCTCATCCTCCCTCAACCCCGCCATCCTCAACCTCCCTCCTCATCCTCCCTCCTCAACCCCCCTCCTCAACCTCAACCCCCTATCCTCAACCTCAACCCCCCCATCCTCATCCTCCTTCCTCAACCCCCCTATCCTCAACCCCTCTCCTCAACCTCAACCCCCCTCCTCAACCTCAATCCCCCTCCTCATCCTCAACCTCCCTCCTCATCCTCAACCTCCCTCCTCAACCCCCCATCCTCAACCCACTCCTCAAACCCCCTCCTCAACCCCCTCAGCCTCCTTCCTCAACCCCCCTATCCTCAACCCCCTCCTCAACCTCCCTCCTCAAACCCAATCCTCAACCCCCCATCCTCAAACCCCCTCAACACCCCCCATCCTCATCCTCCTTCCTCAACCCCCCTATACTCAACTCCCTCCTCAACCCCCCTCCTCAACCTCAACCCCCCTATCCTCAACCTCAACCCCCCCTCCTCATCCTCCTTCCTCAACCCCCCTATCCTCAATTCCCTCCTCAACCCCCCCTCCTCAACCTCAATCCCCCTATCTTCAACCTCAAACCCCCTTCTCAACCTCCCTTCTCATTCTAAACCCACCTCCGCATTCTAACCCCCCCTCCTCATTCTAACCCCCCTCCTCAACCTAAACCCCCCTAAATACCTCCCCCTCACTTACCTGCTATATGCTAATGACGTGACGCGCATGTGACGTCACATGCGCGCCGGGTCAAGGAGCGTAGCGGAGGCCGGAGCAGAAGCAGGTAAGTGAGGGGGAGGTATTTAGGGGGGTTTAGGTTGAGGAGGGGGGTTTAGGTTGAGGAGGGGGGGTTAGAATGAGGAGGGGGGGTTTAGAATGAGGAGGGGGGGTTTAGAATGAGGGGGGGGGGGGTTAAAATGCAGAGGGGGGTTTAGAATGAGGAGGAGGTTGAGGATGAGGAGGGGGGAGGGAATATCGTCGTATAACACGCACCTATCATTTGTTCCCTATTTTCAGGGAGAAAAAGTGCATGTTATACGCCGATAAATACGGTAATCATATAATCATAATAGTACATAAAAAATGTTTTAGTATTTAAACATTCATTTCTAACTGTTAGTCAATCTTATCATGATTTGGAGGGTGCTTAGGAGTCAGATGCATACTATCACTGTATTGTAATTTTTCATACAAGATCTCGGCTTGTCGTTCAGGAACGCTGTGTGAGGTCATCAACGAGGGACAGGAATCGACTGACGTTTCGCGTAGGGCTTTTTCTCGGCCCGTGATTCAATAGAAGAGGGAGTGCTTTATCAAGGAGAAACGGAATCAGCTCTCAGATATTCAAGAAATAACAAATAAATTAATTTATTATACATTCTCAATCAATTCTATAGTAAACTCGGAGCTTAATCTAATTGTCAAAAGGAGAAAGAAAAAGGGAAAAGATCTTCTATGTTGTTAATAAAATAACATTTAAAAACGATTGTGCATTATGTGTGTTCGTGACTTTTTTCAATGTTCAATCTTTCAATTCAATATACATAACTATATATCTACTAGCGACTTGCCTGTCAAAAATGACGGTCAATAAAATTTTGAAGCTGGGAATGCTGTTTGCCACACAATGTGAGTCTGTGACACTCTTAACCTTTTTGTTATGTAAAAAGAAGAACAACAATTATAATACCTTTTTTTTATTTATTTTTAACAGTAAACTTGTATTTCAACAACTGGTCAAAGATGTATGCCTAAATAATGTAACAATGGATCAAGTATTTATGAATAAATAGTTGTAAATGATTACATAATGATTTGCAACATGCAAGTTATATTGGAATTATTATTGAACCATTTTTATTAACAATACTGACATTTTTGAGGTATGGATGCGTAACATAACAGTAAGTCAACTTTATATCAATCAGTATATTAAACAATTACATAAAGCTTTGTAACATGCTTTGTAACATGTAACTTTTATTTAAAGGTCTGTTAAACCACATAGGTATTGAATCCAGAGGAAGCCAAACAGTGAAAAAAAACATTAAAACGTAGCCAATTTCATCAAAGAAGGGAATAAAATGATTTCCTTCCTGACCCCATTAACTGGCGATCAGATTACTCCCTGGGTCAATACTCTGTATTTAATAATACATATAATTTTTACAACAAAGGATCATCCTCCTACTAACATGAACCCTTAATTACATACAATGAAACAACTTTTGTGAGCTTTTAAAGAACAATTTTAACATTACAATCATTAATTTAATGTAATACAATTTAAACAGTAAAAGTAATAAAATGCAATGTAACTGTTTTATGGGGCCAATCCTGGCAAAAGGCCACTTTCAAAACATTCCAATAAATTTTTTTTTGCATGTCCAAGTGGTTCCCTTAAAAAGAGCCCAGCAGACTTTTAATTTTGTCTATGGGATATAACCACTGTTTATTGTTGTTGGGGGTTTTTTTCTTTTCTTTTTTTATTGTTGTTGTTTTGTAAAATTCTACATAGAGTTTAATATGTGAAATAGTGGTCCTCTAAAAAGAGCCCAAGAGACATTAAATGTCTTCCTGGAAATGAAACCACTATTCTCTATGTTGACAAAACATCATAGTACACAATGTTTTTTGTAAAAACACGTCCATCGTGTAATAGATCACCCTGTCTTGGGTTGTCTTGAATTGAAACTTTAATCTCATCTGGATTTGTGCACCTTGAAAAAGCAACATAGAGTTGTCAATGTGCAAAAACAGGTTTCTGTAAAAAAATACCCACAGACTTAAAAGTTTGTCCTTGGGATTTATTTAAGGTCATGGAAAATGCCATGATAACTGGAAATTGTCTCCTTTGAAGGACAAAAGGCAAACCACTCTCACTATGAGAAAATCAATTCGTGATATAAAAACTCGTTCACCTTTATGGATTTGAGTCATAATTTCTGCATCTTTTAAATCGTGCACAATTAATCTGGTCCCATTACAAAGTTTTTTTTTTATTCATATTTCTCAATAACATGACAATTGCCCCCTTTTTAATTGCAAAACATGTGGTGGCATTCCAGATGGTGTTAAAGAATTAATAAAGTCTATACTAAAGTTAGATTCACTGTCTTTATCGTCAGTCAGAACTGAATCTGCACTGTAATAATTCTTTTGGGGTGCGTTGATGAATTTTTAAATTTTGTTATTTAGATTCAATGCAACTATATTTTTGGATGTTAATATCCCTTTTTTTGCTATGTCTGAGTAATTGTCGTTATTGAGAATGTTTAGAAAGATTGCCAATATGAGTGATTCATTGCAAACCATTTGTGATGGAATTTCAATGGTATAATTTGGTAAATCATTTATTTGTGGATGTTTTCCTTCTCCAATTTGAATGAGCCAATCATTGAATTCTTTATGGCCTTCAGATCTCATATTTAATTCTAATTTGAGGTGTGTAAATATTTTCCACAGTTTACTTGTCTTGATACATGGTTCAATGATGTCAGTCCTATTTCCACGTGGCACAACAGGTAATGTTTGCCTAAAATCTCCTCCTAACATCATCACCTTTCCACCAAATGGCAAATGATTATCCATCACTTCTTTTAAGACATTGTTGCCTCATCTATGATAATTAATTTACTTTTATTTAAATGTTTTTGCTTGTAAAGAATTCAGTTGAATATCTGCCACTGATGTTTCTAAAGTGGGAACTGGCAGTTTAAATCCACTATGCACAGCTCTGCCACCTTCTAACAAAAGTGTGGGAATTCCAGTTGTTGCAAAAGGCATTGCTATTTGACCCTGCATCAGATACATTGCAAAAGATGCAAATGAATGCCAATTGTTCTCTCATTTGCTTTGGCATTTGACATAGTGCCGCTTCTTCCAGGCACCTCTTCCATTCTGTATCATCTGCTATGAAGTTTTGATGTCTTGCAGCTAATAGGAAATTATCATAAACTATGTCATTCACTGTGCGTAAATGTTTATAACTCTGTGCACCGGGAACATGTTAAACAAGTAATCTTAAACTGAAACGTTCAAGGTCTCTTGGGCTGACGGCATAAATTTGTGGTATAATTTTATGACTATTTATTTTTTGTTGTCACCATTGGCCATTTACAAATACATAGTGATATGAAATCTTAATGTATAACAATTGTCTGGCCTCAGTTTAATTGAAACCAAGCAGTAAGTGTTGTTTCTCGATGTTCACTTTGTGCTAAGGCAGTTCTTCCATTGCCTGCATTGCCTGTATTATATGATTATAATTTGACTACTATTATCCTCAGATATTTCCAACAGTATAGTCACACTTAAACTTTGAAAGCCCCCCCTTTCTATTAATTAGTCCACTTTAGATTACCTTCAGTTACGTTTTTTGGCCTCCATAAGTGTTGGGATCTTGTTTCACTATTCCTATCCCTCTGGTTGCATTAGATGGATCGTAGATCTACAGTAGCCGCTCCATTTTTTCTTGTTTTAATTCTAGATACTTACCATTTTTTTTTGTCCTAGCAACCGTTACACATAAATACCTTGCATAGACGCCTCTTCCTGTTTGCCCTTTGAGAAAGACGTCCTGTGTAACACCAAAATGAGTCAGGCGTAGGCGGAGCGTCATGTGCGTCTCACGGTGACACGCATGTAGACACCTTAGTGCCCTGCTTTTCAGCGTCCTCCGATTCCACTCACAATAGATCCCTTATACTACCCAATACCACCCTATATGACTTTTTACTACTACCCTATATGATGTCAATGCCAATTTCAATATTTGCTTTCTACATTAAGAGCAGTATAAAGTTTTTGTAACATGATTACATGTGAATGTAATGAATAAATCTGTTTTTCCAAATTTTGTGACAATAGCAATGGCATCATATCTTTCTTGCATATTGCGAAGGAGATCCTTGGAAAGTGGATGGCAACATTATTGATCTTCCAGCTGGAATGTCTCTTTTAGCCAATTTCAGCACCATAACCCATCAATCCACAATATTGTTCTATGCAAAGCTTGTTTTGTTGAAATTTGATAACATTTAGATTATTTGCTTCGACTTGTAGATAGGAATCAATAATCCAGTTGTGGTACACTACGGATTATTAAGGGAGGGTGGAGGAATGCAATTATTATTTTAAAGAACTTTGTTGTGGATGCTGACTAGGGCACTGAACCTTAGAATCCTTCCTATTAAGGACTTACTAGAAGAGATATTGAATATCTGCTCAAATAGGACTCTTTGGCTCATTTTAATATCCTTTGTTTTAATTTACCCTTGTTTCCCTTGGTTTTAAACTTTTAAATCGTCGTTGTGAGGTATAAGTGCCTAATAAAGTTTTCTTAGTGTACATACATGTAACTTTTCCCATGCTCTATTATATGATATATCCTGCAGTAAAGCAAACAAACTGACTGCGTGGCAAATGGATAGCTAATCGATACATAGCATGTGACCGATCATGCATCTCAGATTTCAGAAGATGCCACATTGCTTCTGGAGCACTGACATAGCGAGCATCTAAATAACATGAAAGTTCATCATGCAAAATTGGATTTTCCTTTTTGTTTTGTGCACCTTGCTGCATCATATCCTTTGTATATATATTACTATACACAGATTTTATGGATTTAATAGAAGTGCATGCTTCCACATTTATGTGTGCATTGTACTTCATCAGCAAATGTGGATTGTATGGAACTACATATCTAATATTGACCTTTTGGCCACAGATCATAGCTGTTTGTCCTTCTCTTCTTTTATACAAGGGGTATCCATCACACTTAGCATAAGTTTGCATTTGAAAATGTTTTGGGAACTCTTTTGTACATTTTTTATTTTCCATACTTGGTGAATTTGGATAGATATCTCCACATGGACCATGAATCATTCTGTGTGTTACAATCTCATAAAGTTTTGAATATTTTTCAGGATGCGGCAGTTCAGCAGTTATTACTGAATCCACTCCCTGCAGTATTCAATTTATCTTTTTCCTGCAGGATTAAAAGTATGTGTGCATGTGGCATGCCTCTTTTTTTAAATACAATGGTATCAACAAAAGCCACACATTTTCCAAATAACTGTGCTTTAGTTATATCATGTATTAATTAAATGAGTTTTATTTTGAATACTCTTGCCACTACATCTGGTTGGTCAGAAGTATTTTGGCCAAGATTCAAATTTTCCTTGATCTCTGGCCATTGTGGATTACATGTGAATGTAATGAATAAATCTGTTTTTCCAAATTTTGTGACAATAGCAATGGCATCATATCTTTCTCGCATATTGCGAGGAGATCCTTGGAAAGTGGATGGCAAAATTATTGATCTTCCAGCTGGAATGTCTCTTTTAGCCAATTCAGCACCATAACCCATTAATCCACAATATTGTTCTATGCAAAGCTTGTTTTGTTGAAATTTGATAACATTTAGATTATTTGCTTCGACTTGTAGATAGGAATTAATAATCCATTGTTGTGTGAGTTTCCCCGCACATAAAATTGTATTAAAATGAGCCTGAAGAGCAGTTTGCACCCTTATATTCCAGCATAGAAATGTTGCTCCTAACACAAACTTTACTATTGGGATAACTTTGCAATTGCAATTTTGGTTCCCATCCTGGCTCACCATTTGGAAAGAAAATGGGATATGTCATTGGATCCAAATTACAACTTAATATATTTATGTTTATAAAAGGTTGGTCTTCATTGCGTGGATATATTCAAATATCCCGCTTTAAAGGTGGTTCAACATCCTCAATTTTAAAGACAATGGCAACCTCATTTACTGTTGGTAAATTATACCGTCTTTGATCAGTATTGCGATCTATTTTTTAAACCATATTTACTCTTGGCATTGGCAAATGATGTATTTGAGCATGTTGCTGTTGTTCTTTTTCAACCTGTGCTAATTGTTTATATGCTTGACTGTATGGGTTGTTGGCCATAATTGTATCCAGCTGTTCAAAGACAATGCGCAAACACTGTTTATTTTCTGGAAGCGTCATCCACTGTTAAACATCTTCCATTGTATCTAAGAAATATAACAGTGCAAATTTCCTTTGCTCTCCTTGTGGGTATAAATGTGAAGTGCGATAGTAAATTTGTCCTTGAACTCTAAAACAATATGGACCATGTCCTGGGACATTTTCTGCTAATGTAGCACCCATAGAAGCAAATGAAATTGCACTGTTATAAGACCTGATGTTTTTCTTAGAATTAGTATAATTTGGAAATGTTGGATCGCTCATGATACTTTGTAAGTCATCTGGAAATGTGTATCTTTGTGGAAGTCTTACCTTGCCTTTCTGACAGCAACTAATGAAGTCTCTGTCAGTTGGTCTTTCCTTCAGAAAATGATAGGCCCCACAAAACTTACAAACAACATTGAGTAATCCACAATAATAAGTGTCTACTGTTAGTGCTGTAATGAAAGCAGTATCCTGAGCTTCCTCCACATAGATATCACTACATCTTTCTATATCTACATTGGTGTCATGTGTATGAACATTGGTGTCAAAAGGACATATTGGATCATTAGGCAATGTTTCACAAACAAGTTTTTGTTTATTTTTTATTTTCTTTGAAGCTCCTGCACACTCAATTTGTGCTTCCTTATTCATTTTGGTTGGTCTTCTGCTCTTAAGCGTTAGGAAGTCTCGGGAGACTGTGCATCACTCCACCTTTGCTTTCTTTCCCTTACCGCTCTTCTTTTGCGTTCAACCCTGTCTTCTCCGTTGTCAGCCATTGTTATCTGTAATAGTAAATACAGGTTGTAACGGAGCTGGAACACGCAGTCCAATTATCTCCGCTGGTATATGGTAAAATACCCAAGAGGCACTACAGTTTCACCATTCCCGACCTCCCATATTGGACGACACACAATTTGGGAGTCAAATGAATACTGACTTTATTTTGTTATTGCAGAAATATTTATACATCTCTTTGGCCACAGGTAATACACATGCCCATATTTGGCCACACACAATACACATAAAGAGAACAATAGGGGGGTCACACCTCCCTGGCAACTTTGATACAATCAGACATTGATTCAATTACACTTCTTTGTTCTTATCAGAGAATGAAAACACTTTGGAAAATGCAAGGATCCTTTACAACTTTCTTATCTCTTGAATCTCTGTAACAGGATTATCTATTAGCCTAGGTCTGCAAAAGTCTGGCTAATATTCTGAGCCAATATATTCTGTAGAACATAAAACAACATATCTACAGTACAGCAATGTGATCATATTTTAAGCAAGAATTAAATAATCATAAAACAGGGTAAAACAGTGATGGGTTCCGCTACACACCTCCCCCGTGACCATAAGCCGGCATACACGGTCTGATCCCAACGGATCGGCCTGGGGATGTCCGGACAAAAGTATTTGTTGGTCAATTCTCTAGTTTGACAACCCATCAGCATTACTGCAATTCACATTTACTCACATTTCCCATATCCCCAGATAGCTGGGATCTGAGCGCACAAAACCACTGAATAGCGCTCAGATCCTCTTCACACAGTTCAATTGCCATGTAGCTAAAGTCTTTCCCATAGTCTTTCATTATATGAATGGGCTTCATGGCACAGTTATCTGGGGTATCATGGTTCACACAGGGCAAGTACAGAATGACCCCCCTGTATGTAAAGGGCCAGAATGAGTGACTTACACTCTGGTATGGCCGAACACTGGTTCCAAAGGGCAATATGTACCAGGGCCATAGTCGCAGGGCAGGAGGCTGGCAAACAGTCCTCTCCAAGCCAAAGTGGCGAAGGGCACTTCGTCACACATCTCCCCTTTGGGGGGAAGTCTAACCAGGCACCTGGATATTTTGCTGGGGTGATGGTGCAACACGCTGAGGGGACTTGAGGGACAGAGGCCAGCGGCACTCTGCCCTGATGCCAGCTCTTCTGCTGGTATAACCTGCAGGACATCCTGCTCTATACAAGGGACAAAGGGAGGGCAGAGGCCGACTGCACTCTGCCCCGCTGTCAGCTCTTCTGCTGGGGTACTTGGGGCATATTCCGGCTCAGTAGCCAGGGAAACGTGGGGGTCAGTGGGGGTTAACATTTCCTCTGTTAACCCTGAAGCCACATTAGAAGTTAGCTGGGGAGGGTAATTTGTACTTACCCCCTCCTCCGGTTGTCCCAGTGACGGTAGTTGGGGATCTGGACAAGCTGTGGGCGCAGAGACCACGGTCCCATCTGCGCCGTCTGGGAGATTGGTGTCTCCCCTGGTTAGGGTAAACTGTCGCTGGGGGGGAAGGACGACACCTTCTGCCCCCTGTGTTTCACACTGCCGCTGGGGGGGAAGGACGACACCTTTGGCCCCCTGGGGTACCCACTGCCGCTGTGGAGGAAGGTCGACACCTTCTGCTCCCTGGGGTACACACTGCCGCTGGGGGGGAAGGCCGACACCTTCAGCTCCCTGGGGTACACACTTCTGCTGGGGGGGAAGGATGACACCTTCGGCCCCCTGGGGTACACACTGCCGCTGGGGAGGAAGGACGACACCTTCGGCTCCCTGGGGAACACACTGCCGCTGGGGAGGAAGGACGACACCTTCAGCTCCCTGAGGTACACACTGCCGCTGGGGGGGAAGGCCGACACCTTCAGCTCCCTGGGGTACACACTGCCGCTGGGGAGGAAGGACGACACCTTCAGCTCCCTGGGGTACACACTGCCGCTGGGGGGAAAGGACGACACCTTCTGCCCCCTGGGGTTCACACTGCCGCTGGGAGGGAAGGACGACACCTTCTGCCCCCTGGGGTTCACACTGCTGCTGGGGGGGAAGGACGACACCTTCTGCCCCCTGGGGTTCACACTGCCGCTGGAGGGGAAGGACGACACCTTCTGCCCTCTGTAGGGCCGGTAGAGAGACCTCGGTCCCATCTCTACCTGCCATCTGGAGGTCATCCCAGGACCAGTCAATGAAGTCTGGTTCTGCTTGTCGAGTAGGTTGGGGCTGCACAAGGCTGAGCAGGTGTTGGTAGTCCTGCTCCAGCTCCCACTCTCTTGTTACCAGGTGGGTCATGTCTTTGCTCACCTCGCCTTAGTCATCCCAGACATACATGCCCATCCGGTAGTCGTAGATGTCCCAAAATCTAGACCCCTCCGTGCTGCCAAGATCAATATCGTCCTCCAAGGCATCCCATAATAAACCCGGGCCATCATAATCATCCCCCTCCGGTAAGTCGTGTTCAGACGTCCAGGGGGTAAGTCGAACGGTATGCCACCAGAGGGCCTGGTATGCGTTGTCTAGCCAGATCTCTCACCATACCAGGGTCTCTAGTCTTGTCACCCACTCATCCAGGGGCTGCTCTCCCAATAGATACATCCGCATCGCCACACGCTTCTGTAGCCGCTGCTCATCACTGGGGAGACTCTCACCTCGCCGCCATTGGGCATCTTCCAGGGCATCATACCAGAGTTCCTTTCTGTCTGCATCCCTGTTGTCCGCGGCCGCCTCCTCCTCCTCATAATGGAATGCTGTCTGAAAACTAGCCGGTTCCATCCTGCTGTAGCCAGGGGCGCTGTACGGATACTAGCGTTGCCCTCAATTTGTACTCCACGGAATGGTGTCTCCTGTAGCTGTCCTTCTCACCGTGGGAACAATTCCGCCACTTGCCACCAAATGTAACGGAGCTGGAACACGCAGTCCAATTATCTCCGCTGGTATACGGTAAAATACCCAAGAGGCACTACAGTTTCACCATTCCCGATCTCCCATATTGGACGACACACAATTTGGGAGTCAAATGAATACTGACTTTATTTTGTTATTGCAGAAATATTTATACATCTCTTTGGCCACAGGTAATACACATGCCCATATTTGGCCACACACAATACACATAAAGAGAACAATAGGGGGGTCACACCTCCCTGGCAACTTTGATACAATCAGACATTGATTCAATTACACTTCTTTGTTCTTATCAGAGAATGAAAACACTTTGGAAAATGCAAGGATCCTTTACAACTTTCTTATCTCTTGAATCTCTGTAACAGGATTATCTATTAGCCTAGGTCTGCAAAAGTCTGGCTAATATTCTGAGCCAATATATTCTGTAGAACATAAAACAACATATCTACAGTACAGCAATGTGATCATATTTTAACCAAGAATTAAATAATCATAAAACAGGGTAAAACAGTGATGGGTTCCGCTACACAGGTGTAAGCTGTAATGTTTTTTGTATTGTACATATTGTTTGTAGCTGCTCTCAATGCAAAACCTAAATAGCATTAATGAAATAATGCAATGATTTGAAAATTTAGAATTTTTCCATGAAATAAATTAATCCATTATTTATTTTATTTTCTGTAATAGTAAAAAAGGTGTAAGATGTAATGTTTTTTGTATTGTACATATTGTTTGTAGCTGCTCTCAATGCAAAACCTAAATAGCATTAATGAAAGAATGCAATGATTTGAAAATTTTGAATTTTTCCATGAAATAAATTAATACATTATTTATTTTCTTTATTGGCATACATTAAAATGTAAAGTGCTGCATATATATATATATATATATATATATATATATATATATATATATATATATATTGATTAGTGATGTTGCGAAAATCAAATTTTGGGTTCGCGAACAGCGAACGCGAACTTTACCAAATGTTCGTGAACGGGCGAACATCGGCGAACCCTATAGACTTCAATGGGCAGGCGAATTTCAAAACCCACAGGCACTCTTTCTGCCCACAATAGTGATGGGAAAGATGTTTCAAGGGGACTAACACCTGGACTATGGCATGACGGAGGGGGATCCATGGCAAAACTCCCACGGAAAATTACATAGTTGATGCAGAGTATGGTTTTAAGCCATAAAGGGCATAAATCACCTAACATTCCTAAATTGTTTGGAATAACATGCTTTAAAACATCAGGTATGATGTTGTATCGATCAGGTAGTGTAAGGGTTACACCCGCTTCACAGTAACAGACCAATCTCCCCGTTTAATGCACCGCAAACAGTCCCTTTGCACAACCGCAAACTCCCCATTTGCACAAGGTTGGATACCAAGCTAGCCATGTCCCGTTCCTTGTCCTCACTGATGTCATTGAAGGTCTCTTCCTCCACACAGCCACCAAGGGTCCCCGAAAGGTGACAACAACCTCCCTGGGACGCCTGCTGTGTTTGGTCTTCCACCTCCTCAGAGCCACCTTCCTCCTCTGACTCCTCTTCTTCAGACTCCCAGAGTCTGGGGGCTTCCACTGCCCAGCATGGAAGATTATACACAGGTCAGAGTCTGGGGGCTTCCACTGCACAGCATGGAAGATTATACACAGGTCAGAGTCTGGGGGCTTCCACTGCACAGCATGGAAGATTATACACAGTTCAGAGTCTGGGGGCTTCCACTGCACAGCATGGAAGATTATACACAGGTCAGAGTCTGGGGGCTTCCACTGCCCAGCATGGAATATTATACACAGGTCAGAGTCTGGGGGCTTCCACTGCCCAGCATGGAAGATTATACACAGGTTAGAGTCTGGGGGCTTCCACTGCCCAGCATGGAAGATTATACACAGGTCAGAGTCTGGGGTCTTCCACTGCCCAGCATGGAATATTATACACAGGTCAGAGTCTGGGGGCTTCCACTGCCCAGCATGGAAGATTATACACAGTTCAGAGTCTGGGGGCTTCCACTGCACAGCATGGAAGATTATACACAGGTCAGAGTCTGGGGGCTTCCACTGCCCAGCATGGAATATTATACACAGGTCAGAGTCTGGGGGCTTCCACTGCCCAGCATGGAAGATTATACACAGGTCAGAGTCTGGGGGCTTCCACTGCCCAGCATGGAAGATTATACACAGGTCAGAGTCTGGGGGCTTCCCCTGCACAGCATGGAAGATTATACAAAGGTCAGAGTCTGGGGGCTTCCACTGCCCAGCATGGAATATTATACACAGGTCAGAGTCTGGGGGCTTCCACTGCCCAGCATGGAAGATTATACACAGGTCAGAGTCTGGGGGCTTCCACTGCCCAGCATGTAAGATTATACACAGGTCAGAGTCTGGGGGCTTCCACTGCACAGCATGGAAGATTATATACAGATCAGAGTCTGGGGGCTTCCACTGCACAGCATGGGAGATTATATGCGTTGCCATTGTCTGGGTTATTATAAGGTGTGTACTGTTAAGTAGTACTATTCCTATCGGTTTAATCCCTGTTACGTCCACTATCAGGGGACGTGTATATGGCATGGATTTTTGGAAGAGGGAGATGGAAAAAGATGCTTGGTCGGTCCTCCCACTTCAAATTTGAGCCACGTATTCCATGCTTGGCAGGCGTCACCAGGTTTACCCAATGCGCAGTGTAGGTGATATACCTGCCCTGACCATGCTTTGCAGACCAGGTATCAGTGGTCAGATGGACCCTTGCCCCAACACTGTGTGCCAGAGATGCCATTACTTCCTTTTGCACAATCGAGTACAGGTTGGGGATTGCCTTTTGTGCTAAGAAATTTCGTCCGGGTACCTTCCACTGCGGTGTCCCAATAGCCACAATTTTTTTGAACGCCTCAGACTCCACCAGCTTGCATGGTAAAAGCTGGCGGGCTAAAAGTACAGACAAGCCAGCTGTCAGTTGCCGGGCAAGGTGGTGACTTTGTGACATTGGCTTCTTACGCTCAAACATGTCCTTGACAGACACCTGACTGTGGGCAGATGAGCAGGGACTGCTCAGGGCGAGACACGGAGTAGCGGATGGTTGAGAGGGGGAAGCAGGGCAGCAGTGGTTGACGTGGCTGAAGATGCTGGACCAGAAGGAGGACGGCGGCTTTGACTTTGTGTGCTGCTTGTACTCATGTGTTGATCCCATAGGCGTTTGTGATGTGACATCATGTACCTAGGTGGGTGTTGGACTTCCCACGACTCGCACAGGTTGCAAATGGCATCACTGTTGTTACAGGCAGACACACCAAAAAATTGCCACACTGCTGAGCTCTGCAATGACGCATTCTGGTGGTGGCAACAGCATGCGTTGACTGGTATGCTGTCTGGCTGACCCCGGGTGCCGATGCATGCTGTCTGACTGTGCCACTAGCTACTTGCGACAAACTCCCCCTGCTTCCAACTCGTCTCCTCCTCCTCTCTGTCTCCCCATCTGAACTTTCCTCCTGTTCTTCTTCTCTTATTGCGGGCACCCACGTGACATCCACTGACGCATCGTCATCATCAACCGCTTCACTTGTATCTGACAACTCAAGAAAGGAAGCAGCACCGGGTACAACATCATCATCATCAGACCGTACGTCCATGTGTGTAATGCTGCCTGACTGGGTCATATACCTGTTATCTACATCCTCTGGCACTAATGTTTGCGCATCACTCATTTCTTCCAACGGATGTGGAATTAACTCTGCTGACGGATCAAGTGAAGCAGCTGTGATGCTAGTGTTGGTGGCGGCAGGCGGGCGAGTGGTAACTGGAGAGGTGCCCGAAGCTAAGCTGGAGGAGGATGGTGCGTCTAGGTTCCGAGTGGAAGCTGTAGAAGGTTGGGTGTCCTGTGTTAGCCAGTCAACCATGTCCTCAGAACTTTTCAAGTTCAGGGTACGTTGCCTCTGAAAACTGGGCATTATTCTAGGGCCAAAGGTAATCACAGCACCATGACCAAGACGGCCCCTGCGGGGTGGCCTTCCTCTGCCTGTCATTTATTTTTGATTAGTGGTACTATGCGTGCAAGCTACTGTGACACCAGATATGAGTGTCACTGTGCACTGGCAAAAGTTGGCAGAGTAGATGCAATAGGCTTCACACACACGCATGAAAACAGGCAATTGCTATTCAATCTATTACAGTCAAAAAAGTGTTGTTTTATGTCACTGAGCACAATATAAGCTGTGAGCCTGACACAGGTAGGCAACTGAAATTAGATTACAGGAAAAAAATGGTTGTTTTCAATGTATGTTACACCAAGAGGTATGAGTAGTGAAAATAAGCACAATCTAAGCTGTTAGGTGTTAGCCTGTCACACACACACGCTGGCAGGCAGGCAGGCATAGATTACAAAAAAAAAATTATAAAATAAAATAAATGATGTTCAAAGATTTCTCAATGATAAAGTATAGGGGGTGAACCGAAAAGAGCATGTGTCCGCCGTTCGCGGTGAACGCGAACATGCGAAAATCGCTGCGAACTGTTCGAGACATTACTAATATTGGTAAATAAGATTATTTTTTTTTAAATAATAAATTATTAAGTACTTAATAAATGAATACAGGTTAATGAATTCATCAATAACTGACATCAATGGTAAACCTCAAGAGGTAATTATTTTTTCCTAAATAAGGGCAAACACAAAGAGCTATGAGCAAAGTATCGATCGGGCTTAAAATAATGTGCAATTTTGTAATTTTATTAATGTTGAAATCAATTGACTTATGAGGTGTAATTTGTGTTCTTTAAAAGTTAATTAGGTAAACATATATGTATGCCTATTTTTTATTGTTTTTGGTTATTATAAATGAATAATTAAATATAAGTTCATAGTATATTTTTTTACAGAAGTTTTTAGTTGGTGAAAACCTTGGTTTTTGATTGATGTTCATTAACTTAAAAGTTCTGTAAAAATAATATGCCATGTTCTTACATAGAGCCCTATTCAATTTGGCAAATTGCAATTGAATGAGGGCCTAAATGAATATAGGTTAATTAATTAATCATTAACTGTCATCAATGCAAACCAAAAAGGGCATCATGAAATCACCTGTGAAATTGATGTTATTGCAGATAAATTCCTGCAGAATTCAGTCATGTGCAGAGATGAGTAATCTGTGAAATGACATGAAAATAATTTTTAATGTTTGTATTCAATTGACTCATTTGAACTATGAGGTTTAATTGGCATAGATGCAAAAGATAAACAAACAAAAGATAGACAAATGCATAATCATCAATATATTCATAAATAAAAGCAGTCTAAAATATTACATGTAGCACATGTCAGAATCTAAGAAACTGCTTTAAATATTGAAGTGCTTTGAAGGTCCTGTAAAATTTACATATTTTTTCCCTTTTTTTTAATTATTAATTAATAGTTCTAAATGCAATTTACATGAATGAGCAGTAAGGCAGATAGCTAATTAATAACTGTCATCAATCCAAAATAAAAAGACTTACTGGTAATCCTTTTTGGTTCCATAAGAACATACTTAAATGATATACCTGTAAAGGTGATCTTTATGCTGTTCAAAGGCTGCAAACCTCACTCTGTGCTCAGTCAGCTGCAGAGATGATGAAACTGTCCAAATATTACAAATGCTTTTCATCTTATTTGATTCATCCCTATGAAGTAATCAGCAGCAACACATATATTTGAGTGCATAGTAAACTATACATATTTCTTGTGGTCCTTTTTTGGGGGGGTAATATTACTAATTAATAATTAATATATTATTGTACATTAATAATCAATTAATCAATGACTAAATGCATTCTAAATAGCTAAGCATTAATATATTAATAAACTAAAGGCATTGTGAAATATAGAATATTTCTTGTTCATAATGATTACTAAGAATTTATTAATACAATAATGTACATTAATAATTAATTAATCAATGTCTAAATATATTAGAAAGAGGTAAGCATTAATGTATTAATAAACGATAGGCATTTTACCATTTTATAAAAAATGTTGATAATGATTACTAATTAAGAATAAATACATGAATGTACATTAGTAAAAAAAAAAAATAACTAATGATATATACCTTTTTTTAAGAATAATTAATGTATCAATATTTATTAATAATTATTAATATAAATTACTATACTTTACCTATTTATATTTAATATTCAGCAACCAGTATCCTGAAGAGCTAACAATCTCTTTGGATTTTCCGGCAGCAGAAAATGTCCACTCACACTATTAATCTATGTTTTACCCATTTCGCAAGCATTTTGCGTCCTTCCTATTAGTATTTTTCTACCTCGTACATCGCTGGCTGTGTTTTGCGCGGCTTAGGGTCGTGTAGCCTCGTTTTCATTTTTTTCGGCCGCCATTTTTCTTCTCTCTTAGTTGATTTTCAAATGCCAAAACTATTTCAATATGACTTAAATTCACGTTCCACCTCACTTCCAGACGTTCTGGCTACTCCCCCTTGCCATGTGTAATGTTTTTGTTGCATTTGTTTTTGAATTTGTGTTTTTCTTGTTCTGTGGTTTGCGCGGTCCAGCCGTTAACATCGTATGATTCCTACGTCTTATTTTTTTTCTAAGTGCTGAGTCTCGTAAACATTTTTTTAAATGTCCTGCGTTCGTCAACTGCTTGCACCCTAAGGCGATCCCACGTTTTGTAACTGTTTGGAGGCTAAGTCCCGCGTGTTTCATTACCTTCACTGCTCGCCTCGCTTCAACGCTCATCGCCTGTGCTGCGCGTTATAGTGGTTTTACGGCTCGTCTTGCTTTTCTAGCCTCGCCAGCGATGAGCACCTTCAGCGTTCATCGCTAAGTCATACGCACCACACAAAGCGTGACGTCTCGTAGTTCAACAATTATAATATGTGATACATGTAGCGTGAAGAAGGTGAGCTCTATTATAGAGCACATACATATACTGTAGGTGTATTATTCATAACGGATGTTTTCGTTTAAAGAGTGATAATAATAATCGTGATACTATCCTATTTTTCTATCCTATTTAAATAATTCAATATTTATAATCCGTTACAATGCAAGTTACTTATCTGTGCAGTATAACAAGTGCTCTTGATTATACTCATTAAGTAAATAAAAAAACAAACAACTTAAAAAAGTTTGTACATAACTGAAGATTTTAAAACACTAAAGTGTCAGAGATTATATAAAACTAGGAAATTGCCCATCAAAAATGATGGGAATTAAATTGTAAGGCTGGCAATGCTGTTTGCCACACAATGTGGGGGTTTTGTTCCTCTGAGAAGCATGTTGGTTTTATTTTCCCACTTAAGTCCCATGTGCCTGGCATTGTTTGTGTAAGTGTTACCATCTTTGGTGTCTTGTATTTTGTAAGTTCTGCGTGCCTGGCATTGCAGAGCCTCGTTTTCATCCTGTTTCAGAATTTTTGCGTTTTTTCGGCAGCCATTTTATTTCCCCCTACGGCTATTTTTGAGTGTTAAAGAGGATAAAATATGTCTCAAATTAACTTGTAACCTCACACATAGGCTCCCTGGCTCCCCACTGTGCTGTGTGAGTGTGTAAGTTAATTTCAGGCATATTTGTGTGTTTTCCAGGCTTTTCCAGTTGGGTGGTTCAGCTGTTAAAGTCATATTTTTGCGAGCCCTGCCGTCCATCTACGTGCTTCGGGTCTTAAGTCATACGGGCAGTAATTTTGCGTCCGTCGCAAAGTCCAGGGGCCTCGTGATGAGGCCTCATTGCAGCTAAGTCCCGCGTGTCTCGAGATGAGCGCCAGCTCAGTCCCACGTGCCCACCCCTGCCTAAGTCCTACATGCCTCAACTGCTTGCCTCGCTTTGCGAGGCTCGCAAAGCGTGATGATAACTCACAGTAAGACAACTATATATGTGAATAGCTACTTGCTACTTGACAGGTTTTTTAATTGTAAGTCTAGAAATGCTGTTTGCCACCCACTGCAAGTTTGTTCCCCCTTGACCTTCTTTTTTTTCTTTGTTTAATATTTTTACTTTTTCATCGATATATTCCATATGTATGTAAAAGTAGAAAAATAAATACAATTATTAGTTAATTTGTTTATTGTTATAACATGCAACTTAGATATATTTTATATCTGTAAACAACTCAAAAAACATAGTTTGATAAAATGTTAACAGTTTTTGTTGTTACCTATACATCCATATTCTAAGAATGTTTCAACTTTCTCAAGCATTACATGTTATTGAATCCAGAGGAAGGCAAACAGAAAAAACTCAAGGGAAACATTGTCAATTGTGTAAAATGGGTAAAAAAATTAATTCCTTCTTGACCCCAGATACTGGCGAATGGATTGCTCCCTGGATCAATACTCTCAGTAATTATACATGTAAATACATTCAATGAAAGTCAAGACAAATCAAGTGATACTCAGAATGAATGAAACCCCTACCAACTGTATAAACAAACGTGAAATACATTGAATACAACTTTAAATAACATAGAATGCAAGTAGTAAGTATATTGAATTAAACTTCAAACTATAATATTTACAAAACATGTTATCTTTTTGAATATGTTTCTTAACAATGACATTTCTAAAGTTTGTTGAGTGCTTTGTCAAGTTTTGTGAAGGCTTGTTTTAATTTTTGTTTTGTTGTACCCACTGTACCATTTTTTTTTTTCATAATTAGTAGTGGTCCTCTAAAAAGAGCCCAGCAGACAAATAATGTTGTCTTCGGGATGTAACCACTATAATGTCCTTTTTGTATTTTTCTTTTTTAACGAAAACGGTTGTAATTGGTATGTAACCACTGTTTATTGATTTATTTATTTTTAAATAGTGGTCCTCTAAAAAGAGCCCAAGAGACGTCAAATTGAGTCCTTGAGATATAACCACTGTTTTATTTGTTTTTTAAATAGTGGCCCTCTGAAAAGAGTGCAAGAGACATAAAAGTTAGTCCTTGATATACAGTGCCTTGCAAAAGTATTCACCCCCATTGGCATTTTTCCTGTTTTGTTGCCTCACAACCTGGAATTAACATGGATTGTTGAGGATTTGCACCATTTAATTTACAGCACATGCCCACAACTTTGAAGATGTTTTTTATTTTATTTATTGTGAAACAAACAACAAATAGGACAAAATAACAGAAAAAGTCAATGTGCATAACTATTCACCCACCTAAAGTCAATACTTTGTAGAGCCACTTTTTGCAGCAATCATAGCTCCAAGTCACTTTGGATAAGTCTCTATGAGCTTGCCACATCTTACCACTGGGATTTTTGCCCATTCCTCCTTACAAAACTGCAACAGCACCTTCAAGTTGGATGGTTTGTGCTTGTGAACAGCAATCTTTAAGTCTGAACACAGATTTTATAATGGATTGAGGTCTGGCTTTGACTAGGCCATTCCAACTCATTTACATGTTTCCCCATAAACCACTCAGGTGTTGCTTTAGCAGTGTGTTTGGGGTCATTGTCCTGCTGGAAGGTGAACCTTCGTCCTAGCCTCAAATCACGCACAGAGTGATACAGGTTTTGCTCAAGAACATCCCTGTATTTAGCACCATCCATCTTTCCCTCAACTCTGACCAGTTTCCCAGTCCGGGCTGCTGAAAAACAGTGATGTGGGTGTTGGGTTTGCTACAGACATAGCGTTTTCTTTGATGGCCGAAAAGTTAAATTTTTAGTATCATCAGACCAGAGCACCCATCTCCATACATTTTTGGGAGTCTCCCACATTACTTTTCGCAAACTCAAAACATGCCATTTAGTTTTTTGCTGAAAGTAATTGCTTTTTTCTGGCCACTCTGCCATAAAGCCCAACTCTATGGAGCATATAGCTTATTGTCGTCCTATGTACAGATACTCCAGTCTCTGCTGTGGAACTCTGCAGCTCCTCCAGAGTTACCTTAGCTCTCTGTGCTGCCTCTCTGATTAATGGCCTCCTTGCCCAGTGCGTGAGATTTGGTGGGCGGCCGTCTCTTGGCAGGTTTGTTGTTGTGCCATGAATTTTCCATTTGGTTATGATAGATTTCATGGTGCTCCTGGGGATCATCAAATATTTGGATATTTTTTTTAAACTTAACCCTGAGTTGTACTTCTCAACAATATTGTCCTTTACTTGTTTGGAGAGTTTGTTTGTATTTCATGGCAGTGTTTGCTTAGTGGTGCCTCTTGCTTAGGTGTTGCAGCCTCTGTGGCCTTTCAAAAAAGGTGTGTATATGTAATGACAGCTCTTGTGACACTTAGATTGCACACAGGTGGACATCATTTCACTAATGATGTGACTTCTGAAGGTAATTGTTTGCACCAGAGCTTTTTATGGGCTTCATAACAAAGGGGGTGAATACATACGCACATGCCAATTTTCTGTTTTCTCTTTCTAAAAAATAGTTTTATGTATATATTTTTCTCATTTCACTTCACCAACTTAGACTATTGTGTTCTGATCCATCACATACAATTGAGATTAACAAAACATTGAACTTAAGGCTGTAATGTAACAAAATAAGTACAAAGTCAAGGGGGTGAGTACTTTTGCAAGGCACTGTATGACCACTATTCTTTTGTTTTTTCTATTTTCTGTTTTGTTGTTGTCTATTTTTTTTTTACAACGCCTCATAGTAGACAATATCTTTAGTAAATACTTGCCCATCATCTAATATTTTGCCCTTTTTTTAATGAAAACTTTAATTCCTTGTTGATTTTTGCATCTTGAAAATGCCACAGAGTTGTCCATAAGCAAATACTGGTTCTTTTAAAAATAGGCCAACAGAGTTAAACGTTTGTCCTTGCGATTTATTAATGGTCATAGCAAATGCCATGATAATGGTAAATTGTCTTCTTTGAAGTAGAAAAGGCAAGCTAGTCTCACTTGGAGCAAAATCTATTCTTGGTATGAATACTGCTTCACCTTTATGGGTATCATTCAGAATTTCTGCATATTTGAAATGGTCTTGTAAATCCTGAACATTTAATCTGGTCCCATTACAAAGTCCCTTTTTTGGATTCATATTTCTCAGTAACATGACAATTGCTTAGTTTTTCAGTTGCAAAACATGTGGTGGCATTCCAGAGGGAGTTAATGTATTTAGAAATTCTGTTGTAAAATTAGATTCACTCTCTTTGTCATCAGCTAGAACAGAATCTGCAAGGCAATATTTTTTTTGTGGTGCGTCAATTAATTTCAATATTTTGTTATTGAGATCCAAAGCATCTTTATTTTTGGATGTTTATATTACTTTCTGTGCAAGCTCTGATTGATGTTCAGTAGTTATTCCATTTGGGAATGCAGCTGATATAAGTGAATCTTTACAAATCATGCCCGCTGGGATTTCAACAGCATCATGAGGTAAATGATTTATTAAGTTGGTTTTTCCTTCCCCAATTTGAATTAGCCAATCATTGAATTCATTTTGACCTTCAGATCTCATATTTTTTTCTAATCGAAGGTGTGTAAATTCTTTCCATAGTGGACTTGACTTTATACATGTTTCTACAATGTCAGTGCAATTTCCACGTACAACCACAGGCAATGTTCGTCTGAAATCTCCACCTAATAATATGACTTTGCCACCAAAAGGCAAATCATTACCCATGACTTTACGCAATAAACCATCAATACATTACAAAGCATGGCACGACATCTATGTGGCCTCATCTATAATAATCAATTTTGCTTTTTTAATTTATTTGCTTGAGGCGATTTCATTCTAATATAGGTCACTGATGTTTCTAAAACTGGAACTGAAAGCTTAAATCCACTATGTAATGTTCTGCCACCTTCTCACAATAGCAATTCCAGTTGTTGCAAAGGGAAGTGCAATTTCACATTTTCCTCTAATTGAACTCATCAACAAATTATATAGATACGTTTTTCCAGAACCACCGGGTCCATCTAGATAAAAATAACGCTCTTTGAGCAACTCATCATCTAGTGTTTCATGTATGGCATTGAAAGCGTGCTTTTGCAAATTATTTAAAGTGGCAATTTTTATGATGTTTTTTGTTTTTCAACATCAGCGTCATGTTGGTAGATTCAAACTGCCACAACTTAATCCATGACATAATAAGACTTCTTGAATTTCCATTAATGCTTTTAATCCTGCTATAGACTTGTTATAACATTGCATAAAGTCTTCATACATATGTATTCTACATGTTTCCCACAAAGCTAATGCATTTGGAACATTGCAAAATATGCAAATGAATGCAAACTGTTCCCTCATCTGCCGTGGCATTTTACATAGTGCTGCTTCCTCTAGACATCTCTCCCATTCTGTCATATCAGCAAGGAAGTTTCTATATTTGGCAGCTAATTGAAATGTGTCATAAACTCTGTTATTGACAGTTCTCAATTCTTCAAAACTTTGTGCACCAGGAACATTTAAAAGTAGTAAACGTAAGCAGAAATGTCTCTTGGACTTACAGTATACATTCGGGTTATAATTGTATTACCACCTTGTTTTTTCTGTTTCCATAAATCCTTGATGAAGACATAATGATATGGAATCTCATGGTATAAGTATTGTCTTGCCTCAATCTCCTTACAGTTTAATGTAAACCAAGCAGTAATCGTGGTCTGCCAGTATTCATTTTGTGCGAGAGGATTTTCTTCATTGCCACTATGGAAATAAACTAATTGTCTTTGTGGCAAATATACCGCTAATCGATATACTGCATTTAAAATGTTAATAGTCGCCACATTGCTTCTGGAGCACTGACATAGCGAGCATCTACATGAGAAGCAAGTTCATCATGTAGTAACTCATTGTCTTGTTCATTTGGTCCATTTTTGACAACAACAGTTGCTGCATCATATCCTTTATAAATATATTTGTAGACATATTTAATCGATTTGATAGAAGTGCTAGCTTCCACATGTATGTGTGCATTATACTTCATTAATAGATATGGATCATATGGCATCACATTTGTGTTATCTACATTTTTCCCTCTCATTATTGCGGTTGGACCTTTTCTTCATCTGTACAATGGATATCCATCACAATTTGCAAGGGTCTGATCTCTAAAGTCTTTTGGGAAATCTTTAGTGCATTTTTTATTTTCCATACATGGTGAGTTTGGGTTTAGCTCTCCACATGGTCCATGGATCATGAGATGTGTTACAATGTGATAGAGTGTTTGATGCTTTTATGGATGTGGTAGTTCAGCAGTAATTACTGAATCCACTTTCTCTTGCAGTATTCAATTTATCATTTTCTTAAAGTATGTATATATGTTCATGTGGCAGGCCTCTTTTCTGGAATTCAATGGTATAAACATAAGCCACACACTTTCCAAATAAATGATTGTTGGTGATATCATGTATTAAGGTTTTTAATATTATTTTGAAGACTCTAGCCACCAAGTCTGGTCTTTCAGAAGCATTCTGGCCCTATTTTAAAATCTCCACAACCTCTGGCCATTAAGGATTACATGTAAATGTAATAAATAAATCAGGTTTGCCAAATTTAGTTACAATAGCCATAGCATCATTGTATCTTTCTCGCATATTGCAAGGAGATCTTTGGAAGGAAGATGGTAAAATGATGGCTCGGCCAGCTGCAAGATTTTGGTTTGTAGCCGCCTCAGCAACATAATCCACAATATTGTTCAACAAGAAGTTTATGTTGTTGATATTTGATGACATTTTAATTATTTGCTTCTACTTGCAGGTATGAATCAATGATCCATTGTTGTGTCAGTTTTCCAGCACTTAAGATGGGACTAAATTCATCCCTAATGGTAGTTTGAGCCACTTTAAATTCAAGCATGGAAATAGTACTTCTGACACATTAAACATACCACAATTTTGGGTGTCTATATTTAGCTCTGTAAATAATGAATTATCCTGTGAAGCAAGTTCAACATTACAATCTATATCTATATTGGTATAATTAGCATACTCCTCAGATGTTTGTGTAACAATATTTTTTTGCTTTCTATCTCTCTTACGCAGAGTTTCTGGAGCAACCATGTGTCTTTTCTTGTAAATCCGGTCATGCTCTTGTTCTCGTACTCTTTTTTTAGCGTCCTCGGATTGTTTCTCTCTTCATCTTTTTTGTATTTATCTTTGGCTGAACTTAATTTATGTACAACGCAACGGAATATGTTGTTGCGTTATAAATTAACTATAATAATAATAATAATAATAATAATAATAATAATAATAATAATCTTTTGTTTTGTTCTTTGCACTTGGATGTGAAGTAATATTGTAATGTAGCTTACCTCTTCAGGTTCCTTTTTCACTGTTGTGTATGCAGTGTGTCATTTGTTCTAAATTCTCTGACGCTCTTGTACTTTGCTTTGTGTCCTCCGACTGTTTCTCTCTAAATCTTTGTAGTCGTTCCCTGGCCATCCGTTGTTTAGCATCCTTCCTGTTTTCAGTCTTTTCAGCCATTTTAATCTGTAATGTAAAATGTAATTTTTTAAGGAGACCTATAGGCGTGACCGGAAGTGTGTCTGACGCTGCGTAATGCTGCTAGAGGCCGATGGAAGAGCTGATTGCTGCGAACCCCCGCTATGTTAAGTCCCTGTGCCTGGGGTACAGACTCTCTCCTGAGTTACGGCCTTTGCCTGGTGCTGTGAGTACCCTGCCCTCTTCTAGGATGGCATGGTCTGAGATCCCGTGTGATCTGCGGGGATGGATTTCCATCCCATGGTTGTGCCAGTTCCAGCGCTGAGACCGAGGGCACCTGTTCTTTAGACCACGAGGACTGCTGGTAGGAAGAGTGGCGGCCGCCTATGTTGAATACACTGTGCATGCTTTAACCTATTATTCACCAATGGCTCTCTGTCACCCAGTAGGAGGTCTGGCTTAGTTGTGCCTGTTGGGGCTGAATGAGTGCCATTACCAACTTGTGGCTTGGCTCAAAAGTGGATGAAACTTCTTCTACCACTATAAAAGTTCAGTAAATAAACTTTTTGGGCTATAAGCCCTTTATTTCTGCATCCTAACTCTGACTTTACAATTATTACCTCGCGATCTCCAGCTTCCCACAGCCCCTAAGCCAGCAAACGGCCATATAAAGGTTTGAAAGCACCATCTTATTTAACATTTTTTCAATGGTACATCTATCAGCCGCATCAAAATAGCGGTATATCTCTGCATAAGCCCAGACAAATCTGGACAAGTTCTAATTGTAGACAAACTGTTACATAAGGCTTATACAAAGCTCATAGTAGTTTTCAGATACTATGTTTATATTGGACCTTGAATTTGGCAGCAATTGAGTAATTCCCCGGCCTTTCATACATTTTAGAATATTGTTACTAAAAGTTAATTGGCAAAAAACACATTCTCAGAAAACTTCTGCCTTTTTTCTTCCTAAAAATTCTAATATTTCACAAGATGTTTCACAACCAAATTCTCCTGAAAATAATAAAACATTAGAATCTAACTCAACCATTCTTTCTGAAAGTTCTCAAATTAGTTATACAGAAAATTTGAATGAAGATCTTTTAACTTCATCTAAGATGAAGGAGATTTTGCATGAATTTCAGATTAGTTTAATGGCTAATATAAAACAGCAGATTATGGAGAATGCTTTAGCCATTAAGGAAATTAATTCTAAAACATCTCAAATTGAATCTCATTGTGACAATTTGATAATTGAGCATAATTCGCTTTTATCCCATATACCAATAAACTGGATGATAATTTAAATGAAATGAACATCAAAATAGCAAGTATGGAAGACAGAATGAGGAGATCCGATCTTAGAATTAGGGGCATCTCTGAAACCATCTTAAATAAAGAGCTTGATTCCTACCTCAACAAATTGTTCAGCATACTTTCCCCATCACTCCACATGATCTTAGATTGGACTCTTATCATAGAATTCCTAGACCATCTCATTTTGACAATTCCCGGTCGAGGGATGTAATAGTCAAATTTCATTATTTTACATCCAAACAAGCAATAAGTAAAGCATGTTACACACTGAAAACCTTTTCTGCTCCATACCAGGACAAACATTTTTTCAGATTTATCAGCGGCTACTCTGCTTAAACGCAGATAATTTTCTTCCATTACTCAAGCTTTGAGGCTAGAGAATTTGCCTTATAAGTGGACTTTTCCTGTTGGTTTGTTAGGCTAAAAAGAATCAAGATGGCTTAAAATTAAATTACCATTGGAGGGGCGAAACCTACTAGCAAATGGGACATTAACATCGACCCGCCCTCAGGAAACAATGTCCTAAAACCGTTGAGACCAGAATGGCAGAATAAATAAAAAATGATTCCTTGTAAGACTGCTTCTATGCTTAGTCCTATGATATGTTACCCATCCATATTTAATGTTGCATTAATTCAATCACTTTTAATTCATTACAATACTACTTAATCACCTTAACATTAAGCATTAAATTGTTCATTAACCTGTCTTTCTCACGTTGTACCTGATAACAATTCCAGGGAATATGTTTAGTCACTTTTTTTGTGAGAACTCACAAACTGAAAAATACTGTATTGGTAGGGTCACTTTATATATTTAATATTATTAGTTTTAAGCAAGTTTTCCACTCTATTTTTCACCACATAGATTATGAAACGTTCTACTTTTAAGGAGTATAAAAACTACACAGCAATCTTACTAATTAGATAACTTCGATTACCACAATAAATCGGGTTCACAATCAATTATTTAATTCACCCATATCCAAAGTACTGATAGAACTTTAGTATTGAATTGAGAAGCTTTTACTCACATTTCTCACTTAGTCCAAAAAATTAATAATAGTTTTTCAGGATAATACAATGGCGTGCATATTTCGAAAAAAAATTAAAACACTCATTCCCTTACCTCCGTAGAGCCTAGCAACAGGTCTAAAGTGATGTTTCTAAAGGTTTTCACAAGTATGTATGTTAGTATGAATGGATATGTAGAGAAGACATTTAAAATTCTAATAAAGGGATCTAAGCTAGGTCAAAGGTTTGGCTTTTTGCTGCTTCAACCTATTGTCAGTTATGTGGCTACATATGTACATAGTGGACAGAAAGACACATATTTACAACCTTATCAAAAATATGAGTATAAATGTCAGTTAAATGTATTAGTTTCAATGTAAGAGGACTCAATTCCCCCAGTAAGAGGAATTCTATAATAAGACTAATGAAACAACAGAACTATGATATTTTATTCCTCCAAGAAACTCAATGGGATGGGAGTAAAATATAACTATGGACGTGTAATTATGGCTGGTGCCTTTAATTTGACAATTAATCCTGACCTTTACAGGAAAACTTACAAACCAAACAAAAACCAGACAAATAGTCAAAACTATTCACATTTATTACATAAGTAAATTACCGATAATAATTTATATGATGCCTGAAGGATTTTGTCCCCCAATCAGATCTATTTTTCCTTTTTTTCGCCAGTTCACAAATGTATTCTAGGTTAGTTTTTTTTTTTTGGTGGACAGATTTACTATGAATTTAATAACAGGCCGAAATAGGCCCTATTATTATTTCAGATCATGTCTATGTTACACTGAAGATTAAAAATTAGACACGGATAAAAAGTCAAAGCCATCTTGGAAATTAGATGACTCATTAATTATTAATAATAACAACAAGAACTATCTTATCTCTCAAATCAAAGAATTCTTTGAGTTTAACAAAAACTAAATTTCATCTAAAAGTTTGCTGTGGACCACTTTGAAGCATTTACCAGAGGTACTCTGATTAAAAAGAAAAGTACCATATTTACCCGAGTATAAGCCAACCTGAGTATAAGCCGAGGCACCTATTTTACCACAAAATACTGGACAAATTAAGTGACTCGAGTATAAGCCGAGGGTGGGAAATGTGCTGCCCCCTGTGTCCCTCTTGTGCCCTCTGTGTCCCCCTCGTGTGTGCCCTCTGTGCCTCTTTCTTGTGTCCCCCCTCTCTCTCCCCTGTGTCTCTTCCCCCCTCTCCCTCCCCTGTGTCTCTCCCCTCTCTCTCCCGTGTCCCCCCCCCTCCCCTGTGTCTCTTTCCACCCTCTCCCTCGTGTCTCTTTCCCTCTCCCTCCCTTATCACCCTCCTCAACCCCCTCCTCATTCTCCCTCCTCATCCTCTCTCCTCATCCTCTCTCCTCAACCTCCCTCCTCATCCTCCCTTCTCATCCTCTCTCCTCAACCCCCCTCCTTGTCCTCTCTCCTCAACCCCCCTCCTCAACCCCCTCCCCCTCATCAACCCCCCTCCTCATCCTACCTCATCATCCCCCCTCCTCAACCCCCCTCCTCATCCTCCCTCCTCAACTCCCTTCCTCAACCTCTCTCCTCAACCCCCCTCCTCAACCTCCCTCCTCAACCTCCATCCTTAACCCCCTCCTCAACCCCCTCCTCATCCCCGCTCCTCAACCCCCTCCTCATCCTCAACTCCCCTCCTCAACCTCAACCCCCCTCCTCAACCCCCTCCTCAACCTCAACCCCCCTCCTCAACCCCCCTTCTCATCCTCAATCCCCCTCCTCAACCCCCCTCCTCAACCCCCCTCCTCAACCTCTCTCCTCATCCTCAACCCCCCTCCTCATCCTCTCTCCTCAACCCCCCCATCCTCAACCCCCTCCTCATCCTCAACCCCCCTCCTCATCATAAACCCCCCTCCTCATCCTCAACTCCCCTCCTCACTTTACCCCTCTAATTACCTCTCCCTTTCTCCTCACTTACCTTCCATCAGCAATTGCTCCTCCGCTCCTCCGCGTTCTTTCTGGACTCGTCGGGACCCGGCCAATGCTAATGACTTGACGCGCATGTGACGTCAATAACATATGCCGGGTCCCGACTCAACCGGAAGGAGCGCGGAGGAGCAGCTGCTGATCGAAGGTAAGTGAGGGGAAAGGGAGAGGGGGAGGTTATTAGAGGGGTAAAGTAAGGAGGGGGGATGAGGGGTTGAGGATGGGGGGTTGAGGATGAGGAGGATGATAAGGGAGAGGGAGGGAAAGAGCCACGGGGGTGGAGAGACACGGGGGGAAAGAGAGACATGGAGGTGGAGAGACACAGGGGTTGAGAGACACGGGGGTGGAGAGACACGGATGACTCGAGTATAAGCTGAGGGGGCCCTTTTCAGCCTTAGAAAAAGGGCTGAAAAACTCGGCTTATACTCGGCTTATAAGTATATACAGTAATTTAATAAAACAAAAAGGTACGTCCTTACTAGATTAATTGATCTAATTGTATAGAAATCTCTATTGAAAAAAAAAAATCTACAAAAACAAATAAATAGAATTAATCAGATGATCTCTGATAGGGCCTTGTGGCGCCCACAGCAAACATTTTACCATTGCGATAATAAAACAACTAATTTACTAGCAAATTAAATTAAAGTTAAACATCAAAACTCCAGAATTGAGGGAGTGTTTAGTCAAGGAAAATTGGTCACTAAGCCAGTTGAAATTGCTAAAGCCTTTGCTTTGTATTATTCAAGATTATATAATCTTTCACAACTCTCAGATTTTAAAGCTCCTTCAACGGAATATATAAAAAAAATTCTAAGGAAATATAAACTTCCAAAAATGTCTCCATCTCAGTTGGAGACGTTGAATGAACCTATCTCTGAACTGGAAATCAGTGAAACTATTAAACATTTAAAAAAACATACTACTCCTGGTCCAGACATCTATAGCAATTTATTCTATAAACAGTGTCGTTCAGTTCTAATTCTATTTCCAAAATAACTATTTAATGAAATGGTGTGTCTTGGTAAAATTCCAGAGGAAATGTTAAGCTCAACAAATATTGTTATTCCTAAAAAAAGATCTTGACATTCATAGGTGTGCCAGTTATAGACCTATTTCACTAATGAATGCAGATCTGAAATTTCTTTAGATGCTGAAAAAGCTTTTGATAGGGTGGGGTGGGAGTCCCTGAAACTGACACTGTCCGAAATGGGTCTCGGAAACTTTGGTTCCCATGCAATTGGGGCTCTCTATTCTGTACCTTCTGCTTCGGTAGCTGGCACAATTTTTTTTTCTCCGAGTTTTGGAATCACGAATGGCACGAGGCAAGGGTGTCCTCTCTCTCCAATCCTCTTTACACTTCTGATTGAACCATTCGCAGAAGAGATTAGCACATCTAGTATAAGCAGAGTGGGGGTGGGAGAGAGAGAATATAAGACTACCTTATTTGCCGACGATATTCACTTGTCACTTACCTCCCCCAGTGAATCCTTAACTCAATTGAATCAACTTATTGCAAGATTTGGTTTTATTTCCAACTATAAACAAAATGCTTTAAAATCTGAAATTTTGACAATTAATGTTCCAAACAAAACTAAAAAAGAACTGGAGATGAAGCATCTATATAAGTGTCACTTGGACTCTTTCACCCATCTGGGAATTACATTCTGTAAAGATATTAGAAAGATGGCTTTTACCAACTTTGGCAAAGCCTTTCTGAAATGTGACAACTCAAAAGCTTGGAAAGATCTACGTATGTCCTTTTCAGGCAAAGTGGTCAGTATGAAAATGGTCATTCTGCCGAGAATTAATTATATTTTACAGTCCATTCCCATTTGCTTTCCAATGGCTTTGATCACACATTTTTATAATCAAATACAAAACAAGTTCAATGTTTAATGGATAAATTCATACATTCTGGTAAACACCTAAGGCTGAAAAGATCAATTATGGTCCAAAAATTTTGTAATGGTGATTTTGGCTACCCAGGAATTAAACTTTACTACGATGCCATTAGGTTATCACTCATTCTTTTTGAACGAAGAGCTCCTTACGTTTTTTCCAATTTAAAAGCAAACTGGGTATCTCTTCCCTTTGTTGGCTAACATATCAACAAGTAGGATCTTGGGTAGATAAACTGTCAATTAAGAAAGGTACTGGTAATCAGTGGAACTTAGCTGAACTACTTATTCACAAAATGGACTACTCCCATCTTGTATCGAAGTGTTTACATATCATATGATCTAACATTGAAAAAACAAAGCCTGTTACTTTGACAGCATGGGAGAAGGATATAAGCAATTCATTCCCCTTAGTCAGGTGGGAAAAAGCTTTTAGAATCACAAATACATTTATAAAAAATGCCTCGCAAAGGGAAGTATACTTTAAAAATCTAAATAGATGGTATATAATTCCTCTTAAAGTATTTCATATCTCCCATGATGCAGAAAAAATCTTTAGGGAATAAAGCCCATTAGTGCATAACACTCTAAATATATATAACAAAAAAAGTGGGCAATAGTAAAATGTAAACTTTATTGGTTGGAAAAACCGACGATTAAAACTTTAAAAAGGGAAAGAATAAAAACTGTACAAATACCTTTGAACAGAAAAACTGCAAACCTAATGACCACTGGACAACTGTCATTCATTAAGTGGGGTTTGAGCAGTATTATAGATGAGACACAGAGAGAGAGTGTCTATGTATAAGCTTGTAGTACTATGCAACAAAAGGCGTAAATCATTAGAATAGTGGGCCAAACCTTCCTAAATTACCTTGTGCTATAACTATATATCTCTCCCCAGTAACGGTTGTGAAACCTAGTATAACAACATAAGGAAGATCTAGGTAGCTTGGTAGTATGCTTCTAAACAACAGATTTCTTTGCATACAAAAAATCCTCAGTTTGGCTCTTAGATCACCAGGTACTTCATTGCCTCTTATTAGGGTACAATGCCCCTATTATTTGAATGATATAGGTATAAATCAACCATTCAAACAATATGGCTCTTAAATGTCCAGATATTTCATTACCGCTTGTTAGAGTATCACACCACACCTATTTTGGTGGTGTAAGCATAATTTGGGCCATTCTGAACAAGCTCACTCTCTGTATACTCGCATATAGTATAACAGCGTCTCCCTGTGCTGGGGAGATTCGCGCTGCCTAGTTGCGTCGTGCGTAATAACCTCACGTTACGCTAGCCTACATCCTAACATGTTTCTACGTGTTCAACGTCTTTTTCAAAGGATTAAGGCGTGTGTAGGGACAGGAAGCTATTTAAAGCATATGGTAGCCATGGTAACCTGGACTACCTGATTGCTACACCTAAATTAACCCTATGAGTGAAAGTATGTATGGCAGGAAAGGACTGAAAAAAGAAAGAAATGGGCCATATATATTATTAGCATAGTGGATGGAGCAACATCAGTGGGAAGGGGGAACCTTAATGAATAAGTGTGTATCTGGATACAGGATACTGAAAAGAGAATATATATAAGTATCATGATGTGCAAAGAGAAAAAGTGCATATTGTGCATGAAAATAACTAGATGAATTAAAACCCCTGTATAAGGGCATAAAATAGCCAGGGTATAAAGACCCTGTATGTAAACCATAATTAGGTCAAAATTGACATATTGAGACCATAGTGAAAAGTGACTAAGTGCATGAATGAATAAATGGCAAGAAAAATCTAGTATGGCCATATATATTATAACTAGGAATGTGAGGGTGAGTGGTGTTGACCACTAAAATAAAAATGATGGTCACGTGAGACCAAAAGTGAAAAGAATAATTCTATTTCAGGTAAGATGTGATTTTTCTGTTCAAAGGTATTTGTACAGTTTTTATTCTTTCCCTTTTTAAAGTTTTAATCGTCGGTTTCTCCAACCAATAAAGTTTACATTTTACTATTGCCTACTTTTTGTTATATCTCCCATGATGTCAAAGATAAACTTTGTTGGAGAAATTGTGGGAGTATTGGTAACCAACTCCATACATGGTGGGAGTGTCCCCTTATTAAATCTTTATGGGTTGAGTGCTTTGAATTTATTTTTATTACTTTGAAAAAGACAATTCCTCTTACTCCACATGGCTGACTATTTCGTATCTTTTTAGACGATCTTAAAAATAGAGAACTGGCATTTATTATTCAGATCTGTACCACGGTCAAATCTGCCATTATTAGTAGATGGAAACAACTTAACCTTCCCAGCTGGGTTGAAATTTCACAAAAAAATGAATCATATTAGAGACTTAGAAAATCTCTATGAATCTGGCAGATTTATCAACCAACATAAATCCAAATGGCTGGTTTGGAAGTCTATTTCTGAACACTGAATGCTTACATTTTTTACATATGATTGTATTCCTTAACAGTCTTAATAAGGTTTTTGATCAATTCTCTGACCTTAACTTGTATGAATGGGGTGTGAATGAAGTCACAATTTTTTTTTCCTTTCTGTTTTATTTTCTTGTGTAACAGTGTTTGATGCACTGCTGACCCACTGATGTTTTTTATATAATTGTTTACAACTAACAGGCACAGTTCTGTCTGTTTGCATTTTGTACTATATTTATATGAAAAATAAAAAGTATTAAAAAAAAGTTTTATTCTTTATTTGGAATGTAGATATTATAATAATGAAGCACTAAAATCTTCTGCAATTCTTGAATTGTAATTCTGTGAAATTGTAATGGATTAAGATATGCATGTAATTATTCAAATTAGTTTAATGTTTTGTGGCCATTGTGCACTGTGTAGAGGGGCATGACATGAGTGCGGTGGGTGTGCGTGTTGTGTGCAGCAAACTGACCAGAGTGAGTGAGTAGTAACTGACCAGAGTGAGTGAGATACAAGGAGGGAGAGGGAGACAGAGGGGGTGGGGTGAAGAAACACAGGTGAAGGTAGGGCCAGAGAAACAGGGAAGGGGGAAGGCGGTCCGTGATCATGGCAATTTCGTAATTATTGTTCTTAAAAGTAACAATATCTGCAATTATTAATGTATGGGTTACGCTAATGCAACATACTTTACCTGGTAGTTGTAGGTTAACTCTTTGCACCTAAAGCATCACTGCAGCGATCTGCTGTGTGGCAGTGAAATTGACAGACACCTGCAAAGTATCAAACAACATTATCAGTAAATATTATATTATTTTAATGAAGTAATGACTCAATATTATTAAAATATAATATGCAAAGATGTCTCAATGGTATATAAAAGAAATATGGCATAAATGATTTTCAATAAATATACTGCACCATCATTATAAATGTGTGAAGCATATACCGGATATACTCGAGTATAAGCCAAGTTTTTCAGCCCTTTTTTAAGGCTAAAAAGGGCCCCCTCAACTTATACTCGAGTCACTCTCCCCCTTGTGTCTCTCTAACCCCCCTCCTTGTGTCTCTCTACCCCCCCGTGTCTCTCTACCCCCCCGTGTCTCTCTACCCCGCCCCCGTGTCTCTCTAACCCCCAGTGTCTCTTTCCCTCCCCCTCCTCATCCTCAACCCCCCCCCCCTCGTTCTAGCCCCCCGTTCTCCTCATCCCCCCCCTCCCCTCACTTACCTGCTCCAGCCTCTGCTCCTTGATCCAGCGCGCATGTGACGTTACATGAGTGCCACGTCATTAGCATATACTCGGCTTATACTCGAGTATATACAATAAAATGAAATTACCTAAAAGCTAATCTACAATCTGTGATAAAAAAAAAGCAAAATCTGATAGCAATTAATGTAATGAAATATACTGTACCTTATCCTTCTAAGTAGCTGTCTTTAGTCCACTGGGAACCAAATGTATGTCACTGTTAAATTCACACACACCTGCAAAATGTTAAATCAGATTTGAGTAATTACTATATATTATACACTACAAACATATACAGCTGGTAATGTAGTAAATTACGTCATGCTAAAATGTATTTTTTTTGAGAAATCAATTAATGAATAAATGAATTAATTATCAGACTTTCAGCCTTATTAAATTGCGATTCAGCCAATTGAATAGGGCTCTATTTAAGCACATAGCATATATTTTTTTACAGAACTTTTAGTTAGTGAAGACCTTGCTTTTGGATAGAAGGTCACTAACTAAAAACTTCTGTAAAAAAATATGCTATGTGCTTAAATAGAGCCCTATTCAATTGGCCGAACTGCAATTTAATAAAGCTGTTTATGTCTTATGTTTCTCTGTATTTACTACAAATCATAAAGAAGTAAGTGAGGATTACGTCAATGAGATGATACTAAAATCTATTTTTTTGCATTTTTTTGTAATGAATCAATAATTAATTATTAATAGATTAAGTATTAATTAAATTAATATAATTAAATATTGTCGAGTTTGTCCTTTCAGGTTGCTCTCTTTTACTTCATGCACATGTGTCAGTCTGTTACTAAACAGCCAGTGCAGGCAAAATCTTTGTCACTGTCAAAAATTCGGAGACCCCTGCAAATTGTTATACAATAGAAAGATATACAGCTTTCAATGTGTTAAGTGACGTCGGTCTAAAATATAAATTTGTTTTAATTGTTTTTGCTGTTAATCAATCAATTAATCAATTAATGAATAATAAAGCTTTACCTGTTATCTTTATATATTTAGTTCAAAAATCTGAGATGAAACTTAACTTAGTCTTAAATGAGGTAATTGTAAAATGTAATATGTAGTAAAGTTCTTTAGTATTTTTGCAATGAATAACTAATGAATTAAATAAATAAATATTACTAATTTGAAGTAACTTGTCATGTCTTAAATGACGTCATCCTAAAATATATTTATTAAAATTCTTTATTATTTTTACAATTAATACATTAATAAATAAGTAATAATTACTTACCTATTATCTTTCAATGTATTTGTTGTAATTCATCAAGAGGTAACCATCTCTTAATCAAATTTGTCCTCTGATAACGTCCAGGCACAAAAAAAAAGTAAGAAAGTGAGAAAATTCTGGAAACAAAGTGTCAACGCGAGGACAAACTTGTGCATTCGCAATTTACCGATTGCAGTTTCAGACTTTTTAAGTTTTTAAAGCTTAGCGAGGCTTGCATGTGTGATGGCGCAGCTGGCTGCAATGTGCACCTTCGCAGCTCATTGTAGCCTAAGTGCTGCGCAGCTGCTTCGCCTCGCATTGCAAGGCGCGCATGTGTGACACCACCACTGACTGCAAAGAGTGCTTTTGGAGCTCATTGCAGCCTGAGTGCTGCCCGGTTGCTTCGCCTCGCTCTGCAAGGCTAGCATTAGGCCTGATAAAACATAGGGACTGCAGCATCTTTTCTCAACAGCGTTCTTCCCAGACCATCACCTGGTGACATGTTAAACAGAACCCTACGTGTCCACAGAGAAGAGGATCATGGACCATGTGATGGGAGGTAGCCATCTGCATACAAAATATCACTATCACATGGGCAAAGATCCAAGACTCTGTAGGCAGGCTAGATTAGGTTAACACTGGGACCAATAGATTGTCACTGAGGAGTGCTGCTGAGAAGGCACAAACATGTCCGCAGCCCCTATGTCCTCCTCCACCTCACCAAAGGGCCCTCATCCTCTGCGGCCAGATACCATCTCCCTGCTGGTGGTGGTAGTGGGGGGGCAGGATGAGGCAGCGGCACCACCCCTGGATAGGCGGAGGCATGGTGGGAGGAGAGGAGGGGCCTGGCTGCTGGTGGCTGGGCGATGCCTCCGGAGTAGAGCATGGGGGGCTGGGGACCAGCTCCAACCTAAGCAGCCTGGCCAGGTAAGTCTCGGTCATCAGATGATGCATCCTCTCCTCCCTAGAGCGCCTGACCAGGCTGCGCATCACCTCTGCATGTTTGGCAGAGAGGCTGGCCTGGATCCCCCAAAGTAAGTCACAATGCTCACGCACGATGGCCAGCATCTCCGTCTGAGCAGCCTGGCTCAGTGGTGGTGGAGATGGAGGTCCCGGTTTAAGGGCCCTGTTAGGAGTTAGCGGGGATAGAGTGGGGAGGGTCCAGGGCCCGTCTGGAGCCAGGTTTGATGCTGGTGGTGGTGGTGTCTGTGTCACTGGTGGCGGTGGGGGCCAGGCCAGCGCACTGTTGTGTGGGGAAGGAGGTGTTGGCCGGCTGGCTTGCAAGTTGGAGGGCCCCGGTGAAATCCAAAGTCGTCCAAGGAGGGGGATAGTGGGGTTAAATCCATGCAGGCTTGGTGTCTGTCCAGGGGGGACTCCTCAACCACAGTGCCAGGGTCCTCTGATTCTCCTCCTTCCTCTCAAGCCCATAACTCACACCCAGTTCAAATTAAATTTCAAGCCCCCAGCCATTGCTGATCTCAAGATGCACTTATGGACTTGGAGGTGACATGTCAATCAAATAGAGATTCGGGGTCCGATATGCGATCAGAACCCGCAAATCACTAAATATTAAATATGAATGAATCCATTGTTATAGTCAATGTTGGTGGCCTGATATGTATTAACTCATTGATTCCCGAAATTAATATGACCCTGAAAATTATACATTAAACAAATATATGAATATTTCATATTTATGGGCTTGGAACTGTTGTGCAATTAATTCTAATGTGTTGCATTGTGTTCCCCATCGTTTACAGTGCTGTATTTAATTTTTATTTGCATTTAATATGCTACAAATTTGTCGTTAAGCCGTTTGCAAGTCCTTAGAATCCTTAACTTGTGGTTCGAGTTTTGCCATTTGCGGGCTTGACAGAGTGGTTAGCGAGGGGGAATCGGAGCAATTGAATAGGGTTTTAGTGTTCGGAAATCTTGCCTCCGGGAAAGATCAAAGGCTTTGAGGGACATCAACTTGCGATTTTAAAATCGCAACGGATCGCAATAAATCGCTGCCCGGAGGCTAATTGAATAGCAAAATAAGTAACAGGCTCCATTTGCGAAGCCCGGATTTCCCGAATGGGCAATTGAATGAGGCTCAATATCTTTCACTGTTTAAGTCTAAATAACTGCCTAGGTAATCTTTTAGGATCTAGATATAAGTACAGCTAAATAATACAGTGGCTATAAAAAGTCTACACACCCGTGTCAGGTTTCTGTGCTGTAAAAAAATTAGACAAAGATAAATCATTTCAGAACTTTTTCCACCTTTAATGTGACCTATAAACTGTACAACTCAATTGAAAAACAAACTGAAATCTTTTAGGTACAGGGAAAAAAATATAAAAATAAAATAATATGGTTGCATAAGTATGCACACCCTTAAACTAATACTTTGTTGAAGCACCTTTTGATTTTATTACAGCACTCAGTCTTTTTGAGTATGAGTCTATCAGCATAGCACATTTTGACTTGGCAAGATTTGCCCACTCTTCTTTGCAAAAACACTCCAAATCCGTCAGATTGCGAGGGCATCTGCTGTGCACAGCCCTCTTCAGATCACCCCACAGATTTTCAATCGGATTCAGGTCTGGGATCTGGCTGGGCCATTTCAAAACTTTTTAATCTTCTTATGGTGAAGCCATTCCTTTGTTGATTTGGATGTATGCTTTGGGTCGTTGTCATGCTGAAAGATGAAGTTCCTGACCGTCCATGGGGGGGGGGGGGGGTCTGCTGATGGTCACGTGGCCCTCCGACCGACCCCAGGGGCCTGGGGAGGTCTCCAGCCCGTCAGTTTCACTGCTGTTTATTATTATGGTGTAGTTTTTCCAGTCACGGTTCACTTTAACCATAGTGCACGCAAACAGTTCACAAACTGCGTGCTTTCAGAAATACTGCCACCCTTGGCCTGAAAGACAATTATCATCCCCTTTTCAAAGTTGGATAAACTGCACATTTGACCCATGACCTTGATGGTGATGTCAAAAGTAGGCGGTGGTTATAATAATGTTACTCGACCCTGTATTTTCAATGTACTCCTTACATTATTCATGGCTAGTGATATAGAACCAAAATACCATAGTGTACTAGGACATTTTCGTGATCATTACAAGAATAAATTAAGTGGTTTACCAGAATTGAGACTGTATAAACTACTGTGATTTTCTAACTCTTTTATCATTATTATTATTATAGTTACCTACTGTGTACGGCTTTTATGTGTATGGCAACCTTTATTTCACTATATTGTGCCAGTAGGATATTTAGTTAACCACAGAGCATGGTTTGAATAATTGCAAGAGTTTTTAAAGTGTTTATTGATATCTTCATGTCTACTTAGTTCTTCAACATGCATTAAGGAACTTGTTTGTTTTTGAAAGCTCTGCACTGCAAGAGTTTCCAAGGAATGTGCATACTCTTGGAGCGTTTTACTTAATTTGCTACTTCTTCTATTGTGCCATCTATACAAGACTTTTGATTGTTGTTCCAAAAATATCTCTGCTTAGCATCAGTTGTTATACTGTTCTTAAATGTATGCAGTGTTAAAATAATTTGCCCCCTTTTCGGATTTCTTCTATTATTACATGTTTGTCACACGGAAAGTTTCCAGATCTTTAATAAAAATCTATTAGATAAAGGGAACCTGAATGAACAAATAACACTTTTTTACTTATTTCAAATATTTTAATATTTATTTTAATACTTATTGATTGCAACCGGCGCTGCTCAATATAAACCTCACTTATTTTGACCATTACCTTCAGAGTCAAGTTTCCAGCACAAAGATTCAACCAGCACATTGTACCACAATCAAAGGTAATTCCTGAAGACATCAGAAACATAGTTCTTGATCTATCAGTCTGGAAAATGTTAGAAAACAATTCCTAAGGCTTTGGACTTCAATCAAACCTCAGTGAGAACTATAATCTCCAAATGGAGAACTTGTGGAACAATAGTGAATCTTGTCAGTAGTGGGCAGTCTGTCAAAGGCACTGCATGAAGTAATTTGGAAAATCACCCAAAAAACTGCAGTTGTAGGTGTGCAGTTAAGTCATGCAGCAAAACAATAATCCAAAACACAAAAGCAAGACCACAATAGAACTGCTGAAAATAAGGAAAATTAAGTTTGAAATGGCAAAGTCCTGACTTAAATACAATAGAGATACTGTGGCAGGATACTGTGCTCACAAACCTACCAATGTTTCTGAGTTAAAGCAGTTTTGTGAGGAAGAGTGAGCTAAAATGTAAAGACTGGTATTGAATTATAGGAAGTATTTGTGCCACTTTTAGCTGCATTTGCCTGCAAGCAAACAGTTATCACTTTTTCACACAGGGCATATGGGTGTTGGATAACTGTTCATTAAATTAAAGAAATAAATAAAAAATGTTCACTCTGACAAATATGCAACAATATAGGAAATCAGAAAGGGGGCAACTACTTTTTCACTTTATCGTATATAAATTGTCTAAAATACCTTGGACTACATTATTGTAAAACAATTGGTAGTTTGCAATTTTATTGCCCGTACACAGATATGAACTGATTATATACGTGCAAAGAAAGTCAGACATACCATATAATTGTGCTATTTTTCAGTGACATATACTTTTTCACTTTCAAATGAGTTATATCTATAGAACATTTAAAAACAATTTGTCCTATTCTATTGCTCAATTTGTAAATTTATACACACTTAAAACAGCTCTTATAATTGCCAAATCTGCTATTAGCTACTTGCATTGCCAATACGGGTTACCTTCCCACAATCACTACGGGCCAGCCAAAGCCATAAAACTGGCCTTAGAACTCCATTGGTTTTAGCACAGCTCGAATATTACCACCTTTACTCAAAATAAATATTCTATTAGACACATAGCTCTAGCTTGTAAATAAAGGGCCCTATTGTATTGCCCAATTCAAAAAATGTATACACACTTAAAACTGCTCTTAATATTGTCACAGATTTTATTAGCTACTAGTCATCGATTATGAGTTCCCCAACCACAATCACTATGGGCCAGCCAAAGCCACAAAACCGGCCTTAGAACTCCACTGGTTTTAGCACAGCTCGAACATTTCGAGCTCTAAATAATTAAAGTTAAACACAATTAATATTCTATTAGACCAGTAGTGCTAGCCCGCAAATAAAGTCTAACCCACAATTTAAAAAAGTATCACTTTTCTGTCAAAAAATATTATGAGTACTAAATAGGACTCGCAAGGGCTTTTTGAAATACTTATTAGAGATGTAGCAGCAATTAAACACAAAATACTGTACCTTAAAACCATGGGAACACATAGAAACACATTATAATTAATTGAACAACAGCCTCAAACCCACAAATATGCAATATTATTATTAAAAGTTATTTCTGAATAATATCAATCCTGGGACCCAAGGTGGTTAATACATATCATGACACCCACATGGTCTAAAACAGATGATTTAATGCATTTTATAGATTTGTTAGATTGCTTGATTGTGAACCCGATCGGCAAATATTACTTATTGGCAACAATTAATTCTTAGCCTCTGATTCCAGATATGTCTATCATGTTTTACTGAAATCATGATGATGGATTCATTTACTATAGGCTGTGTCTAAGAAGTAAATTAGAGGCTTGCTTAAATATTGTCAGATCATTTGATCACCAATTAGTAATATATAAAATAAGTTTAATGATATGTAATGACCCCTTCTGTCCCGGAACTAGTATTACTTATTTGTAGGTTTGAGACTGTAGTGTAATGTGTTACAATGTGTTTCCATGCCTCCCCATGCTTTTAAAGTACAGTATTGTGTGTTTAAATGCTGTTACAACTATAATAAGTGTTTGAAAAAGCCCCTGCGAGTCCTATTTGGTATTTGTAATATTTTTGACAGAAACTTGATACTTTTTTCAGTTGTGGATCAGACTTTATTTGCGATCTAGAGCTACAAATCTAATAGAATATAGATTTTGTATAACTAATTATTTGGAGCTCATAATATTCAAGTTGTCCTAAGATCAATGGAGTTCAAAGGCCGATTTTGCGGCTTTGGCTGGCCCATAGTCATTGTAGGCGGGTAACTCGTAATCGGATTGCGAGTAGCTAATAGAATCTGTGGCAATATTAAGAGTGATTTTAAGTGTGTGTTGCTTTGAGAATTGGGCAATAAAATAGGGCCCATAGTTTACAAAAGTCAGGTGTAAATATCCTCAGTAAGTCACCCTTAGCTTGTGACAATTTATAGTATACTTTGAAGAATACGACTTGATAATGGACCAAATTATTTTGCAACGTTTAAAATAAAAAAATACAGCCTTGTTTTTTTTACTATTGTTTTCAAGTTTGCTTTAATTGCAGACTTTGTCCCTTTTTTCATAACAGGGTTAGAAACCTGGGAGGAATGGGAGGAACTGTGGATAGATCTAAAGTCTCTATTATGTTCTGTTGAAAGACTGTAAATTTAAATAGCTACTTGATAATGGGGCTTAATAGAAGAGTGAATCCTAGTAGGATAACCCTAAATGCTTTTTCCTTGTGTTTTTAGTTTCTTACACACTTTACAAAGAGATGAAATCTTTGCTAAACTATAGTGATCCTTTATTTAGAACTAGCTAATCCTAACTGAATATGAGCTTCATTCATTTTGAGACATTAACCAAAATACCAAATTTCAACTGTGAGTGATTTTTCCAGTAATGTTAATCTTGTGTCTGCGGAAACTTTCTCTATATATATCTGCAGTCTTGAGGGGCGGTTTGTACATATCAATAGTGTAGTGAATCTATGATTATGAATTACAAAAATAGTTTGCTTAAAAAGTCATTGTATTGACAGAATTATCTAGCATGCATCTAAATAAGCATATTGTACACATTTTAATAATTTTTGTTGTTGTACAAAGAATAAATACTTTGAAATCTGAAAATTACTATAATCCCTTGATTCTTAGGCATGTACTAAATAATATTTATTTTCAGTTCCCAAAAGACCCACCCGCTTCACAAGACATCGCATTTCATAAACTGAGTCACCATGGAGGAAATCTTGTACATCAGCAGTATTCCTTCATTACACTTTTAATATAATAAATATCATCTCTGCCAACCCCTACGCCTACCCCTTCAGATAATATCGGAAAGTAATTTTACTCTCAACGTGCCTCACACTCTCCTATCAACAAAACTTTAACCAGCAGGTGTTGCCCTTACCAAATCCTATGTGTGCAGTGGTCTCCTTTGACCCTGTAATTGAGGATAATGTTTCTGGTCTTCTGTCATTCTCACACCTTTCAAATTGCCCACATTTATTCTCAATTCTTACACACTATGCAACGTATCCCTAAATGCAGTCAAGTTCCTATCATCTTTGAAACATGCCTTAATTACAACCATTATTAATAAACCTTCATCTGATCCAGCTTCTGCATCCAGCTATCACCCTATCTCTCTCCTTTCCATGGCCTCAAAACTATTTGATTGGCTCTGCTGAACCCAATTCCTTTCCTCCAACTTCTTGACCCCTTCAGTCTGGCTTACAACCCCAACACACCACAGAGACCGTTCTCACAAAAGTCACGAATGACCTGCTTATAACCAAGTCAAAAGGTAACTTCTATTAACTAATTCTCCTGGATCTGTGCGTTGGCTTTCATACAATTGACTACACTCTGCTTATCCAAATCCTCCATTCCCTCGGTATCTGTAAAACAGTTCTATAATGTTTTATATCCTTTAATCCAGGAAATGATAGTGCTCTAAGCCTCACCTCTGTAGTGGGAAAGCTTTTAGAAGGGTTAATAATGGATAGAGTACAAGAATATGTCAGGTTTAAAGAAGATTATAAATAGGAGTCAATACAGATTTATGAGAGATAGGTTATGTCAAACAAACAATTAGTTTCTATGAGGAGGTTAGTAAGTACTTGGATCAAGGCAAAGGCTTTTGATACAGTGCCACATAGAAGACTATGGTGCAAACTAAGGGATTCAGGAATTCCCATAAATATCTGCTCATGGATAGAGAGCTGGCTAAAAGACAGAAGGCAAAGGGTAGTTTTAAATGGAACATACTCAGATTGTACTCATGTGGTAAGTGGGGTTCCTCAGGGTTCAGTATTAGGTCCTTTCCTATTTATTAATGACTTAGAAGTAGGACTGGAAAGTATTGTCTCCTTTTTTGCTGATGACACTAAGTTGCACAAGGTAATTAAAGCAGATAATTATGTACTTTCCCTGTAGAGGGATTTGCATAAATTAGAGAAATGGGCGACTAAATGGCAGATTAGACTTAACATAATTAAATGTAAAGTTATGCATCTGGGAAGGAAAAATAGCCATGCAATTTATATTTCTACTGGAGCAAATCTAGGGGTATCAGATATTGAAAGGGATTTGGGAGTACTTGTGGACAACCACCTAGATAACAGTGTTTAATGACAAGCAGCATCTGCAAAGGCAAGTAAAATATTAGCATGTATTAAGAAGGGTATAGAAGCCAGGGAAGAAATATAATTCTCCCACTATACAAAGCCCTAGTACACCCTCAATTGGAATATGGAGTACAATTTTGGACACCACTTCATAAAAAGGACATTTTTAGAGCTGGAGTACAGAGAAGGGCAGCAAAACGAATAAGGGGGGTTGGAGGGACTAAGTTATGAAGAAAGACTAACTAAATTAAACTTAATTTCTCTAGAAAAAAAAGGCGTCTAAGAGGGGATATGATCACCTTATATAAGTATTTTCAGGGTCAATACAAGGCTTTGTCAAGTGAACTTTTTGTGCCAAGAGGTTTTCAACTTACTTCTAAGCTCAAAGGATTCTCTCTTGTCAAAGGATTCTACCTTAAAAAAAGAAAATAGTTCTTCACAGTAAGGATGGTTAATCTGTGGAATTCTCTACTAAGGGAGGTGGTAACAGCAGATTCGATAGATAACTTTAAAAAGGGGTTGTATATATTTTTGAGTAAAAAGGGCATTCAGGGTTATTCTGTATAATTAGAGAGGGAGTATTGATTCAGGGAGGAGTCCTGTTGTGACATTTGTAGATAAAAAGATCAAATCTATATAATCTACTTTATTTGTTATTTGATGTTGATTATTTACCACCATTTTGTGGAACTTCATGCCTTGCTCTGTCAGAATATTTTCCTGCCTGAAAACCTTCATAAGCACACTAAAAACATATCTGTTTAAAGAAACTTTCAGCCTTAACATGCACAAAATGCATACTCTACAAAATTATTCACACACAAACTTCATTATAAAACACATTCACCTCCACCTGCATCAGTCTACTACCTTGATCACTGCAATCTTACATTTGTCATTCTCCTGTCTAGCATCACACCCTTACCTTCAAGATTGTAAGCTCTTCTGAGTATGAATCTGAACCTTTGTATTGAATTTGTATTGTATTGTATCTATACTTGTATTTCTACTTCCCTGTATTTTATTCTAATTTGCAAATAGCACTATAGAAAATGCTTGTGCTTTATAAATAAAGAGTGATAATCACATATATAGTTGTGAGCATGCGGGCAGTTGCTAACGCTGCGGGCTCTCACAGCGAGCCTGTGGCCCTCGACGAAGGTGCTCCTTGCCAGCAACTAAGGTGGAGGCTCTACAGCCTCACATGCGGTTACAAACCCCCCACAAGAAGCACTACCATGGACTTACGCTAAAAAAATAAGAGAAGTAAAAATACCACCTTAACGGAATAAATACGATCTTAAACGGCAGAACTGAGCGCACAAAAAAACATTAAAAACACAATAAATACCCTAAAAAAAAACATAAAAAGCTTACCCACAGCAAGAGGGGGCACCCAGGACCTCTGCAAGTGAAGTTACACCTCCATTTAAGTCCAAATTTCCGAGTTCAGACACACAAAAATCCTCTAACCGAGAGAAAAAATGGCCACCGAAAAAAACGAAAACGAGGCTCAAAGACCCAGGACCGCCCAGCCACCTACAACTTACCCTAGAAGGGATCCGAGATAAGCTCAGAAACTCTGCATTAACCCCACGGGATCTGAGATAAGCTCAGAGACCCGCATTAACCCCACATAAACCATCGCAGTGGGGGTCCCGATCGCACGTGATCGGGGACCCCCGCTGCTATTAAAATTCAAATTACCTGCAATACGGGTCCTTAAAGGACCGTAAAGGTCCATAAAGGACCTGTAATAAAAAATAATAAAAAATACCCTATCACGCATGGGGCTCTATACAGAGCTCCATCAACCCCTAAAAAACCCTGTCACTCATGGGGGTCAATAAAGACCTCCATAAGCCCATAAATAACCGTGGCACTCATGGGGGTCAATAAAGACCCCCATAAACCCTTAATTAACCCTGTCACTCATGGGGGTCAATACAGACCCCCATAAGCCCTTAATTAACCCTGTCACTCATGGGGGTCAATACAGACCCCCATAAGCCCTTCATTAACCCTGTCACTCATGGGGGTCAATAGAGACCCCCATAAGCACTTAATTAACCCCCTCACTCATGGGGGTCAATACAGACCCCCATAAACCCCTAATTAACCCTGTCACTCATGGGGGTCAATACAGACCCTCATAATACATATCATTAACCCTGACACTCATGGGGGTCAATACAGACCCCCATCAGCACTTACTTAACCCCCTCACTCATGGGGGTCAATACAGATCCCCATAAACCCCTAATTAACCCTGTCACTCATGGGGGTCAATACAGCCCCTCATAAACCTATAATTCACCCAGTCACTCATGGGTCTCAATACAGACCCCAATAAGCACTTAATTAACCCACTCACTCATGGGGGTCAATACAGATGCCCATAAACCCCTAATTATCCCTGTCACTTTCAGTCTTATCCACTGATCAAACAATGGCTTTGGACTGCTTGTTCTCTCCTCCCTCAGGCTTCCACTGATAACTACAAGCAATCACACCCATATTCCACCTCTCATAAACAGATAGGTAATGAATGAAACACTGTGCTCAAATATATTTCTTCATAATATAAATATAAAGCTACAGTATCCGTTTAGTATTTTGACTTGCAGAACTTCAGTCCCTACATCTGTTTAGTAATTTGGTTGTGTGTTGTCATCTATTATGACACATTATGCTTTTATATCCATATACCAAGGTATAAGAGATGGTGGGTTAATTTCCAGGGTTGATATTTATATCCTGAGGAAAAGTAGATTATACCAATAGGTGTAATATAATTGACTTTCTAATTTTAGCAGAAGCATAACAAATGTCTATTATGTTAGGTTACTTGTTGAAATTTACTGTTACGGTATGTTTAAATCTGTATAGTCATGAGTCCAATGTTTTTACTGTATCCCTTGTGTTTTTCTGCAGAAAATGCTAGCATGGTATAAAAATAAGTAAATAATTAATAATTCCACCTGGGAAGAAATAGGACTATGAGTGAGTATCACATTTGCTTTAGTTTATTTATCTGTAAATAAAGACTTCAGTGTATGTATGATAAGGAGGACAAACCTCCCTTAAAACTGGCATGGATTAACTTAGTTTTAAAGCAGAACTAAAATATGACTTTTTCAAAACTATCCCCATTGAAGGGGAGGTGTGGTCAAATTTTTTCAGAATATATATTATTGGGTACGTAATTATGTGAGGAGTGTTGTCTTCATGAGTATGGAGTTGTGTTGCCAACTTCCTTGGAAAACAAACCTACAGTCTCTTTAAAGGCTAATTATTTTACTTTCAAACACATTTTGTCTATGATCATACACATAACCTTCTCTTCTGTAACATAAATGTAATGTTGTAAAACTCCATTGTTGTTTAACATTATTTCACTTCTCTACAGAACTGCAACCCAAAACTCTAAATGTAAGTCAAATGGGAACTGAATTTAGGTTTCCCAGAATATTCTCTGCATTCTTTGACATTGAATGAAGTCTTGGCATGATAACATTTGAGAACATTAGGAGACATTCACAAGTTCATCCAGTAACTACATCTCTTCTCCTCTATTCAAATAGACAGTTATTACCAGCTTGATCTTAGCTGCATAAAAAATTGGAGACAGCGTGTTTGTAATACTGTATACAATCACTGAACTAGATACTCTGCATTATGTTTGTGTAATGCAACTGCCCAAGTTAAAAAAATACTATCCTTGAGGGGGGCAAGAACACAATCTCACAACTCCTAACTTAATATGTGGAGAGAAATCCCAAACTGTATTAAATACTGAGAGACCTTACAGGACAGACAGCCACCTCTTCCAGTGTGTACTGCCTGCTGACTGGATCATAGCCCATAAGACTCTCTCGACTTCTTGTGTCAATTCCCCATCTCCTTTACACTGTAAGTTTTCGGGAGCAGGGTCATTAGCTCCTCATGTGGTAGAATGTTTGCTTTTTCATACAGGGTACCCATTGGAAATATGTGTGTCATGTGTTTATCCCTTATTAATGTTCTGCAAGATTTGTAAAGGACACTGTGAAAAACAGTTCTTTACATGGTCAATCAGTCTCTCCTGAGCAGAAAATAATTTCTGTATCAGATGCCCTCTTTATTTAAAAATATATCTAACCCCTTTTAAAGTTATCCTTCAAATTCACTATCACCACCTCCTTTGGTAGAGAATTCCACAGTTTAACCACACTAACTGTGAAGAACCCTTCTCTTTCTTTAAGGTGAAATCTTTTTTCCTCTAACCTCAAGGGATGTCCTCTTGTCAGTTGAAAATCTCTTGGCACAAAAAGTTCACTTGGCAAAGCCTTATACGTGGATGTATTTAAATAAGGTAATCATATCCACTCGTAGACGCCGTTTTTCTAGGGAAAATATGTTTAATTTGGTTAGTCTTTCTTCATAAATTAGCCCCTCTATTCCCCTTATTAGTTTTGTTGTACTTTTTCCAGCTTTAAAATGTCCTTTTTTATGAAGTGGTGCCCAAAATTGTACTCCATATTCCAAATGAGGGCGTACTAGGGATTTGAACAGTGACAGAATTGAATCTGCTTCCCTGGCTTCTATACCCTTATTAATACATGCTAATATTTTACTTGCCTTTGTAGCTGCTGCTTGGCACTGCTACTTAGGTGGTTGTCCAGAAGTACTCCCAAATCCCTTTCAATATCAGAAAGATTATAAATTGCATGACTATTTTTCCTTCTCAAATGCATAACCTTACATTTATTTGTATTAAATCTCATTTGCCATTTAGCCACCCATTTCTCTAATTTATGTAAATCCCTTTGTAGGGAAAGCACATCATTATCTGATTTCATTACCTTGCACAACTTAGTGTCATTAGCAAAAATGGAGAAACTACTTTCGAGTCCTACTTCTACATCATTAAAAAAATGTTTTAAAGGAAAGGACGTAATACTGAACCTTGAGGAACCCCACTTACCACATTAGTCCAATCAGAGTATGTTCGATTTACAACTCTTTGCTTCCTGTCTTTTAGCCAGCTCTCACTCCATGAGCAGACATTTACTGCAATTGCTGTATCCCTTAGTTTGCTTAATAGTCTCCCATGTGGCACTGTATCAAACACATTTGCAAAATCCAAAAAGACTACATCCACTGAGTTGCCCTGATCCAAGTTCCTACTTACCTCCTCATAGAAACAAATAGGATTGGCCTGACATGACCTATCTTTCATAAATCCGTGTTGATTCCTACTTATGATCTTGTTCAAGCAGACATATTCTTGTATACTGTCCCTTATTAACCCTTCTAAAACAAAAGATGTGAGGCTTACTTGTCTATAGTTCGCTGGATTTGCTCTAGCTCCCTTCTTAAATATAAGTATCAAATCTGCTTTTCGACAGTCATCTGGTAGCGACCCTGTGGTGAGTGAGTCTTGAAAAATTGGATATAATGGTCTGGCTATTACAGAACTCAGTTCCCTCAGTACCCTTGGATGTATTCCATAAGTACCTGGGGCTTTATTAACATTTATTTTCTCCAACCTCATTTGGATTGCTATCTGTGTTAACCAATTTTTTGGGTGAAGGTAGTGTAGCCCTATTTTGTTGCAGTGTCCCAACCACTGGTACCTCCCTTGTATATACTGAAGAAAATAACCTATTTAGCTCATCTGCCTTTTCTGATCACTAATTATCACACAGCCTATGTCACAATTTAATGTTCCTATGCACCACTTTTTTAGCCACACATTAACCTTCCTAAGCTCCTTCTGTCTCCCTGGGCTAGAACGTGGCACTGGTAGTATTTTGGAAAATACTACCTTGGAGGTCCTTGCTTTAATCTTATTCCCAAGTTCTTTAAAATCATTCTTTATGACACTCCATCTTCAACTTACTTTGTCATTGGTACCAATATGTAGCAAGACCACCAGTTCCTTTCCAGACCCTCCCAATAATTCATCAGATCCACAACATGCTGACCCTGAGCATCCGGGAGACTGCAGACTGTTCACCCTTCCTACCTTCTTAATAATAGAGTCCCCTACCACCAAAACCTGTCTGTTGCTCTGTCTATGCTGCCTTCCCTTTCCTCCAGTAGAACTGTTCTCCCGGCTGTTGGAGGGAACAGCACTATCTGGCATTGCCATTCCTGAATGGACATCCGCAACATTTTCACTCAATCTGTCAAATCTGTTTGTGTTTGTCAACTCAGAACTGGCCTGCCTCCTCCTACTGTTTCCCCTGCTTCCCCTTGTAACTTTAACCCAGCTACCTGCCTGGACACCCTCACTAGCCCCGTCTCCACCCTCCATGCTAGGCCCAGCTAAACTATGCTCTGTGAGCATCAACTCCCTTTCCAGTGGAGAAATATCACTAAGTGTTGCAATTCTCCTCTCTAGTTCTCCAATTTGAGCTTCCAGAGAGGCAACATGCTCATACCTCTCACAGAGGTAAGACCCTGGATCATCGGTTCCAGTAGTGCATGCATGTGGCAAGATGTACACTCTGTGAGGTTGCCGCTGGGCTGACTCATGATTACATGTTACAAAATTACGGTGAGAAAACAAATCAATGTACAGTATTTGTATAAAGATTGCTTTTCTGCACCTTAACCCAAACACAAAAAATATATATATATATATTTTTTCTTATAATACCCCTTTTCTTTGAACCCCCTCCTTTTATTTAATTTCCCACACTTACACACTAACTACACTTACACTAGAAATGTTTGCAACCTCCCACGTTCACTCCTTCCCTTGTTAAAATAGATCCTGCCTATTAACCTGCGGAATGATTACAGAGCACAGGACAGAAAACACCCCTTAGCTTCCTGCACTGATTCACAGAGCTGATTCAAACAGAACACCACACAAGTGCACACAGATCTACCTTTACATAGGCCAAACCACACCCACTCTCATCTGGACACTGATTACAGAACACAGGACAGAAAACAGTGCACTAACTCACAGATCAGATATATAAAAGATCTGTATATTACAGGTATATATAATAATATCAAGATCTATATTCCCTGTGCATTGCAAGCATATGTAAAAATATCAAAATAGCTGATATATAAAAGATATCTGTACATTACAGGTATATATAAAAATATCAAGATCTGTATTGCTGATATATAAAGATATAGCAAGTTCCATTATAGCCCTGCACATTGCACTTATTAATGCTCTCATTTAACTTAATCCTCCTCTCCCCATGTACATTCCACCTAGACAGGCAGAGTGGTGGTGGGAGAGAAGACTTAAGTGGTTTGGAACCAGCAAACACTTCCATTAAGGCTTGATTGTGAATGCATATTTGCACCATTTCTAAACATAAACAGTGATTAAAAACATTTTCATTCTTGCTACAAAATGGAGTTCTGGAGCCCATTTGGCTCTGGAACCCTTACGAGTGGATGTCTGTTTCTTCAGCCCTTCCCAGAATGAGTGTGCACTGTCTATGCCATCCAGTCAGCTGTCACATACTGCTCTACAACTCTTTAAGAAGAGCAATTGATGAGTTGGGGCAGCAGAAACGTGGGGTCTCAGTTATTATTATATTTAAAAGCATAAAATAAAACAAAATAAAAATGTGCCTATTACCAATGGGGGTTAGCACTGAGCCTATTACTGAGAAAGGATCATGCGCAGCAGAGCCTGAGGCACAGCTAACACTGATGCTGGTGCACGATGGCCCTCACTTTCAGGGCACCACACAGTTCTCACTTTCTTTTCTGACCCCCCCCCCCCCACACACACACACACACACACACACACACACCTCTCTATGGCATTATGAGGTCCTTTCCTGGCCTTATCTGGCCAAAGGGGGTGCCTTTCTGGCCTCACGGCTCTCCAGCAACCTGTTCTGGTCTTTTTTCTCCCTTTGTTCAATTTTTCTCCATTTTTTCTCTCCCCTTCACTCTCCCTTGTTCTCCCCTTCTCTTCTTTCCCTCTTGTCTTTATCTTGCCCCTTTTTTCCAACTCTTCTCTCTCCCCCTTTTAATGTTTCCCCATTCTTCCATTTGTAATGTCTTGCTCCCATCTTCTCTATCCTTTCTATTCCCTTACTTGTTTCTCTTCTACTTTCCTCTCCGCTCTTTACTCCCTCACTCACTTTTGTCTCTATGTCTATATAATGTCCTCCTCTCTGACTAGTCTCTCCCTCCCCTTTTCTTTCCCCAATCCCCATTTAATCCCAAATGTCCCTTTCCCCCCTTCTCTCTACATTCCCTTACAGCTGTTTAACTCTCCCTCTCCCGTTCAACAATTTTCTTCCCATCCTCTCTTTTCTTATTATCTTACCCTCCCTTTTAATTTCCTTTTCCTCTCCTCTTCCTAATCTCTCCTCTCTCACCCCTACTCACTCCCGTTGATCTCTCACCTCTCCTCTTTCTGATCTTCTCCCATCATCTTTCCACCTTTCCCCCCTCTACATCACCTTAACTGTCTCTACCATTCTACACCTCCTTCTCTTTCATTTCTCTACTCCTTCTCTCTCCCTCTTCTCTCTCCCCCTTTTCTCCCAATTTTCTCTTTCCTCTCTCATCTTCCCTTCTTCTCTATCACCTCCGACTTCTCTCTTTTAATTTTCTCTCTTCCATCACTTTTTCACTCCTGCTTCAATTGCTCTCTTCTTCTTTCTCTCTTTCCCTTCTCTCTCTATACTCACTCCTTATCACCATTAATTTTGTCTCTCTACCTCTCTTCTCTGTTCTCTCTCCCCTGACCTTTATTACACAAGCGCCCTCAATTCACTTGCTCCGTCATTGCAAGATGGCTCCAATCTGGTTATATGAACTGAGGAAATTGTGTGGGGGCCCTGTCTGTTCAATACTTTGTGCTCACTGACATTATACATTAAGTGTCTCTCATCACTCCATGGTTTGCACATATTGTCCGCTTCAGTACGAAGCCACTGACTAACTGTCAGATCTCTGGCAAATTAAAGTACACTTGTCCACCACCCATCTTTTCATGCTTTCATTATTCTACTTGTTTATGAGTGCATCTATTGTGTTAAGTAATGCAATGTATTCCCATTTACTCACTATTTTGCACTTTTTTGCACATACACTATTGAAAGCGTATTGTGTGTGGAGGATCCACACCAAAGTGCACAAATGGGGTGGCTTGGGGCCCTGGAGATGTAAATCCGTCCCTGTGTATCATATGGATTTGGACCAGAAATAGCTGATAATACAACCGTCCTCTTGAATTCTCAACCAAATAAAATGTGGCCAACCCACTGCATTGTTTGGAGAACAGATTTTGGCAGATGTGCATTCAAAGGCAATGACAGATATCATTCCAAATAATTGTTTTCATTAATAGTGTTGTTGAACATTTCTCACCAGCCCTTTGTGTGATTAAACATAACAGTGTGGCCCTTCATGTAAAATGTTGAGAACCATGTACTAGCATACGTATCTAGCATTATTTTGCCATGAAAAATGAATGTCCATAAACATTTCACAAAAATGTTTGAAAAAAATGTTCAAATTATTTACTTACTCTGCTTGTTAATGTCTGACTTTATGTATTAATAACAAACAATAAGAAACTTTTAGAATAATTATTGGTAACATTTTTAGATAATACCGGTAATTCAAATGTTACTGTAGAAACTGGACATATTACAGTGTACATACATTTTAGCTTTTGTGCTAACCCAACATAATCTAATGGTTCATAAATTAGTCTTTTGATTGACCATCTAAAAGTTGGACCACTTATTACTGTTGTGGGTCTTTGTGGACCACCTACTGATTTCTCTGCCTGCTTCTTAACTATTATATTGGCTGTGCTTATAAACCTTTAAAACAAATTTCTATGAACTTCTGGAATATATTTTGATATGTTTATATTTATTTTTGTAGCTTGGTTTCACTTTTTTTTTTATAATCTTGCTTGAACAGAGGTCCAGGACCCTATGTTATCTGAGAAACATAGTTTGGGGTGTATTTTTTAAGCACTTGCACTTGATAGCAACTTCAATGAGAATGTCATGTGCCAAAATTAATTATCCCTTCTGTTCAATATAGTATTATATGATATTAATGTAAAATATGCCTTTCATACTAAGCATCTCAAGTGCATCTCACAACATCCCTTGATTTACTATGTGCTATTTACTATTTAGAAAGCAGTCCTCGTGACCTCATCTTAGCCCTTGAAACCCCACCTCAGGTCAGAAATTGCTTAGTAAATCCCCCCACTGACTATCCTATTTAGAATAATATATTGAAATAAAGTGTAGTTACTCCAACTTACCTGAAATCACTTCTGAAAGATGACATTTTGCACATTTTGTTATACATTTAAAAACATTCAAATAAGCCTTTTCTTTGTTGTTCCACTTGTCTGTCCAATAATATGTTCTTGACCTAAGTGAGGATTTATTACATTAGGTCCAAAAATTCTGCTTTCAGAAACTAAGGATTCAGACTGTACTAAATAGCATTGACTTTATCTAGATTTTGTATTATGTCTGCATTTTTGTCTTATAATATCTACAAATTCTAGATATAATAATACATGACTGCCTTGGCAATTGTGCCATACCAATATTGTCACCCATTTGTTTAAATATGAGAAATAGCCATCCAAAGTGCTTTCAAATAATATAATAAAGACGATTTCTAACACTATCAGCTACAAGCTGTTTTTTCCTTAACAAAAAGCACTATAAAATATACATATCTATAAATATTTGAAACACCAGCTAGGATCTTCATATTCAGTCCTTTTCTAGGACATATGAATTTTTCATACACAATAAAGAAAAAACTAGGAACACAACAAATGATCATAAAACAAATCACGGAGGCTGCTTCTTTTTCTCAAACACATATCATTATACTTATCCAAATTAATGCATGCTTTACCCTTTTGAGACAAGTAAGAAAATGGGTTACATATCCAAAAATCTCTGCAATTCGGAGACATTTTCAATCAGTTTACTAAATACAATATTTAAATGGCATTGTTTCTACTTATTTGGACTTATATAGAGTCCTTTAAGAGGTGACATATACTCGTAGGGCAATGGTTAACAGACTTATGAAACTATTTGTTGTAACAGGACTAGCAACCAAATCAAAGCCATCTTACCTCCTATACGATTTTTGTGTTTTGTTGCCTCACAACTTAGAATTAACATGGATTGTTGAGGATTTGCCTCATTTAATTTACAGAGCATGCCCACAGCATTGAAGATGTTTTTTGTTTTTATTATGAAGCAAACAAATAAGACAAAATAACAGAAAAAAGTCAATGTGCATAACTATTCACCGCCCTAAAGTCAATACTTTGTGGAGCCACCTTTTGAGGCAATCACAGCTCCAAGTCTCTTTGGATAAGTCTCTATGCGCTTGCCACATCTTACCACTGGGATTTTTGCCCATTCCTCCTTGCAAAACCGCTCCAGCTCCTTCAAGTTGGATGGTTTGCGCTTGTGAACAGCAATTTTTAAGTCTGACCACAGATTTTCTATTGGATTGAGGTCTGGGCTTTGACTAGGCCACTCCAACACATTTACATGTTTCCCCTTAAACCACTCAAGTGTTGCATTAGCGGTGTGTTTGGGGTCATTGTCCTACTTGAAGGTGAACCTTCGTCCTAGCCTCAAATCACGCACAGAGTGGTATAGGTTTTGCTCAAGAATATCCCTGTATTTAGCACCATCCATTTTTCCCTCAACTCTGACAGTTTCCCAGTCCCGGCTGCTGAAAAACATGGTGTTCTTTGGGTGATGTGATGTGTTGGGTTTGACCCAGACATAGCGTATTCTTTGATGGCTGAAAAGTTAAATTTTAGTCTCATCAGACTACAGCACATTCCTCCATACATGTTGGGGGTCTCCCACATGCCTTTTCACAAACTCAAGATGTGCCATTTTTTTTGTTGCTGCAAGTAATTCTTCTGGCCACTCTGCCATAAAGCCCAACTCTATGCAGCGTACAACTTATTGTCGTCCTATGTACAGATACTCCAGTCTCTGCTTTGGAACTTTGCAGTTCCTCCAGGGTTATCTTAGGTCTCTGTGCTGCCTCTCTGATTAATTCCCTCCTTGCCCAGTCTGGGAGTTTTGGTGGGCGGCTGTCTCTTGACAGGTTTGCTGTTGTGCCATCTTCTTTCCATTAGGTTATGATAGATCTGATGGTGCTCCTGGGGATCATCAAAGATTTGGATATTTTTTTATAACCTAACCCTGACTTGTACTTCTCAAGAACATTGTCCCTTACTTGTTTGGAGAGTTCCTTGGTCTTCATGGCAGTGTTTGGTTAGTGGTGCCTCTTGCTTAGGTGTTGCAGCCTCTGTGGCCTTTCACAAAAGGTGTGTATATGTAATGACAGATCATGTGACACATAGATTGCACACAGGTGGACATCATTTCACTAATTATGTGACTTCTGAAGGTAATTGTTTGCACCAGAGCTTTTTAGGGGCTTCATAACACATGGGGTGAATACATACGAACATGCCAATTTTCTGTTTTCTATTTCTAAAAAATAGTTTTATGTATATATTTTTCTCATTTCACTTCACCAACTTAGACTATTGATCCATCACATAAAATTCAGATTGACAAAACATTGAACTTAAGGCTGTAATGTAACAAAATATGTAAAAAGTCACTGTAGATGGAATGTTTATATAGTTCTGATCACTATTTTATTAACACCTGATGTAAGAAAGAAAAATGTTTTTATCTTTGTACTATCTTTGAATAAGATAATATTTTATTAGAACCCTGTAAGTGACTTTAATTCATAATTTAGTCTGCAGATGTTTTTTTTTTTTTTTAATGTCTAGAGCCACAGCCTCCACACATAAACCATGCTCTTGGTTTGGAAAACTTCCAGGTGCGCGATGATATGACGTTCACAAATGTGACAGCCCAAGGAATCCATAGGAACCCTAGAATGCTAATCAACTCTAAAACCTGTGTTGTAGTTAAACAAGTTCACACGCTAGTCTAGAAGTTGGTGGGTTGGAGATAATCAGAGAGAGAGAACGAGCTGTATTGTAAGTTTTTTTTTTTTTTTTGCTCATAAGCTAATAATTATTAACCCTTAATTTACACCACACATAATTACTGATATCACATAACTCACACACATAGATTAATAAGTTCACATGGCGCTATATAGAGTTAGGCCACTGCACATATACACCCTCTATAACCCCATCCAGTTGGGAGGGCAAGACGCTGTTGCAAGTCACAGGGCCCCTAATTATACCCCAAAAGAGATGAGAGTCCTCCTCCATGTAATCCGTGCCTGCTATAGGATCATTCATGAGGAAGGCAAAGGCGTGGAGTGAAGTTCCTACAATTGTCTCTGCATTGGCCTTTGCTAACAGGGATGTGAGGTCTGTTAAGCACAGGTATGATGAGCCAAAATCAATAAGAAGACAGGGAGGAGGCCAGAGCAATCTGAGCAACAGGTGGTGCCCTCCAATTAGCGTCAACTATACTAAGTGGGAGAGGACATTGATATACATCATCATACCCTCACATGCACCCACATGTACACCACACACACATGGGTTATACAAATAAAATATAAATGCTTCACAAATGTGAAAGGGATATGTAAGCTTCCTAGACTAGAGAAAGATGCAATCACTATGCAAATCCATATGTCTCCAATAGCTGCAGTTAACCCTGATTCTGAATAGCAGTCACTAAATAGATTCAGAGTTATTTAACATCCAATAGGGAGTACATGTATGGGTGTGCCTACTGCAGCATGTGCAAATGCAGACTCTGTAGGATTGCATGTGCAGTGTTATGTACTAGCCTATCCTACACCATGTCTCATCAACATATTAACAACTATTGCTGAAATATGGTCACAGATTGGCCAGTCTCACACACTGCACAGCAGGTTCAGTAGAGCACGAGTACTTATGAGTTAGAGACGACAGACTACAGCAGGAATACATCATTTGGTATGAGTCATGGTCAACAGAGCTCAATATACAGAGCAATATTCATCTGTGTAATAAAGTCACTACAGCCAATTATGTCTGAAGTGACCCTGATGTCAGGTATACAAAAACAAGCAGCAACCAGTTGTTCATATAAAATTGTTTGTCATTCTATTTCTGTACCCAGCAGAACCAGGCCTCCCACGGATGCACAGTCAGTGTGTGAGGTCGAACCAGATAGTTATATCCCAGATGATCCTTGTCAAGGGGTGGAAGAGGCACCACTAACTGGATCAGAGGGCACGGGACCTCATCAGTACGAGAACAGTAAGCCACTGTCCGGCCATTATAAATCTCCACCTTGGCCCTCCAAGAGATGTGGGTACCACTCTTTGCCTCCACCTCCAACTATCTACTGGAGCCAGGGAGAACCACCACTGCAACCCCCACCTCCTACAATCTGCTGAAGCCAGGAACAACCAGGCCCACTGCCACCTGCACTACTCACATCGCTGGCTCCTCAGGACCTCTTCACTCTTCCACCACCACCTCCACTGCTGCCACCTCCTATTGAAATGCCCGGTACATCCCAGGATAGACCTCCAAACCCCCTGCAAGTGAATTTGGATGATGTGCTACAACTTATGCAGCAAGAAGAACAGTCCAAAATATACTTGGTGATCTGTCAAACCAAAGCACTTCACTTACTGAAAGGAAGGACAGACATTCAGATAATCTCACAGCACTGTATAATAGCAACATGATGATATATGGTGAGGTAGGGAGACACAACTTAAAGATGTTGCGGTACAAGGCCAAAATAATCATGACAGTGAGGCCCAGATAGCTCTTAGGGAAGTGCATAATGAAATGTGCCATTGCACTTTTGCACCTCTTCAATCTTTGGTACCCCAGCCACTACCACCATCTGAACCTCAGTCTATGCCATCCTCATCTCACCAAATACCTCCAACTCCAGCTGATACACAGCCACAACTGGATGACATACCACTCAGATAAAGAGTAGGTGGCAGGAATACACTGAAGATCTATAAAGGAAGGATCTGAACAGCAGTGATGACCTCAATAGTTTCTCCGAAGAGCTGGAGCCAGACATCTTGGAGAGTGAAGTGATATGGGCCCTAGGATGTCTTGCTAATAATAAGGTTGCAGGTGATGATGGAATTCCAATTGAACTATTCAAAAGTCTACTGGATGATGCTTTTAAAGTGTTGCTTTCCTTATGCCAACACATTTGGAAAACTCAACAATGGACAATAGACTGGAAAAGGTCAGTCTATATCCCAATCCAAAAAAGGCAGTGCTCCACTTATTGAACAATTGCACTTATTTCACATGCCAGCAAGGTAATGCTTAAAGGGATATCTAAATTTAATGGATTATGAATGCATATAATGAAGGAGAATCCGTAGTGTGTGAAAAAAAAATGTTTGCATAAAAAAATACCAAAATATACACTCACCTTGAAGTCAGCTGAATTTCTTGCATGTGCAAACAGTTGGCTTTCAAAGTTGACACCCCCAGCTAATCTGTTCTAAAATTAGCATAACAGTCATATTCAGTTTGACCAATCACATGCAGCATGGTATCCATTTTGTTTTGGAATGATTTGTTTTGGCCAATTAGGTTAGCTGAAACTCTTGAATTAACTCTGGTTTCCTGTCTGTGGTGCAAAGCAGCATGGGATATGTAGCAAAGCAGCTGGGAAATGTAGTGCATCACACACATGTGACAGGAAGCTGAAAGGAGGAAGCTCCAAGGAGTTTGGCAGAGCAAGCAAGATCAGGTAAATAATGGGTTAATATTGCTCCCTGGATGCTGCATGCTGATTGGGGGGGGGGGGATTCGATGCCTGTTTAGACACCCCCTGGAGGTGTCAACATAATAATTAGAGGGATTTTTAGACATTAATAAAAAATAAAAGGTTTTATGAGATGTGCTGCATACATATAGGCTGCTTTTTGCATATAGAGTACAGAAATGTATTAATCCAGCTCACTTAGATATCCCTTTAAGATTCTACCAGCTTCCAACAATATATGGACCGGGAACTACCAGTTGTGCAAGATTGGTTTCGCAGAGGAAGAAACACAAGAAATCAAATTACCAATGTCCGCTGTATAATAGAGTCTATTCTAAAGCCTTTGACTGTGAGGGTCACAACAAATTGTGGCTAGTTCTTAAAGAGATGGGAGTATTAGATCATCTCGTCCTCCTACTAAAGAATCTGTATGTGGACCAAGAAGCCAGGGTCAGAACCAAACATGGGACAACAGAATGGTTCAAGATCGGAAAAGGAGCTGCAACAAGGTTGTATATTGTCACTTTATTTATTCAACTTATATGCAGTGTACATCATGCGTATGGTCAGAATGAATTCAAATCCGGAATTAATATTGCTGGAAGAAATATTAACAACCTCAGATACGCTGATGATAATACCTTAATGGCGGAAAGTTAGGGTAAAAGAAGAGAGTGCAAAAGTTGGCCTGCTGCTCAATGTTAAAAAGACGAAGATCATGGCAAATGTCAATCTCACTTCCTGGCAAATAGACGGAGAAGAAGTGGAGGCAGTGAAAGAATTTATTTTCCTGGGATTTTAGATCTCTGCAGATCTTGTCAGTAGTCATGAAATTAAAAGACGTTTGTTTCAGGGGAGGAAAGCTTTGGCAAGCTTGGACAAGCTAGTAAAAAGCAAATATATTCTCTATCAAGAAAGGTCCACATAGTTTGAACTATGGTATTCCCAGCAGTAACATACGGATGTGGGAGCTGGACCATAAAGAAGTATGAGCGCCGAGGGAATTGACGCCTTTGAATTGTGATTTTGGAGACTGCTTAGAGTCCCTTGGACTGCAAGAAGATCCAATAAATCAGTACTTCAGGAAATCAAGACAAACTGTTTACTAGAAGGTATGATCATGAGGCTGAAGCTAAAATATTTTGGCCATATCATGGGACGGCAGGATTCCCTAGAAAAGACTCTGATGCTGGCAAAGACTGAAAGCACAAGAAGAAGGGGTCGACAGAAGAGGAGATGGATAGATGAAGTCACTGAAGCAATGAACAGGAATTTGATGGAGCTCAGAGGGGCAGTGACTGAGAGATGTACCTGGCGTGCTGCAGTCCATAGAGTCACAGAGATTCAAATGCAACTGAACGACTAAACCCCAACATCATCGTTATGTGAACATTCCAAACCATTACAGTGACACAGGGCTAATTTATAACATGTATTAATATTTTAAAAAATGCATTCAATCACTATTTCATGTGTTATTATTACAATATTTTCCATCATGCGTGAACAATATTTTTGGTGAAGTTTGTAAGTTAAAACTCAGGACAAAATAAATATTGTAGCTCTGCTCAGTATCACCATTCCCCAAAAGGGTTGTTAACCAAATTACAGGATTTTTTAGAATATTTATTACGATAGCAATAGCTATTATGTAACAAAATTATTATTGTTATACATCTTCCCACATGCACAACAGCAATGGAGTGGGAATTTACAGGATGGGTGTACACAAGATAGCCCTTGATGGAGGTCAGTTTGCTGTGGCTCCATTTGCCTGTCCACAGCCTCCTTATGAGTTTGTTTACCTACTTCAACAGCTTGAACACATTATTACAACCCCCCTTTTCATGATTTGTCCCTGTGCCTCTAACAGCTTGTTCCTTACATGCTCCCTGGGACAACGCAGTGTCTGGCCTGTGCTATCTAGTGATATACCCGTGTAGCCACCATCAATGTCACCCCCTCCTCTCTTTAAGAGCATCACAAGGTTTTGGCGTAGATGACATACCTACCCATGGATTTGGGTAGATACTCTGTGTCAGTAGTTTGCTGCGGAGGTGATCAACAGTGTTGCTGAGTATTATTTAGGGTGTATATATCCCTTAATTTGTCAGTGAATTAGAGCACCTGTTGTGATCCCTTTATGTTTCCAGATTGATATTAACCTCTTGCGTACTGGGGTGTATGTTCCCCTTGTAATTGATATATGGCATGTGGAGGTATAATATTGCCAATAGTTTTTGTTCCAATATATATATATGATGATTCAAATATGTTAATGAAAATAGTCTTAAACTTGACTTTTATTGTCCCATATATTTAATATGGGACAATAAAATCAAGTTTTAGACTATTTTTACTTGTCAGTGCATCTTAGATCTCTTAATATTATCTGGCGGTTCTATCTTATCAACTCTGTTATACTTTGGTGGTTGGGGGCAAAGCCAGTTTCTGATTACTGTACTGTCTCTATTTCATTATGATGTGTTTTTTTACACTTTCTGACATTTGCTGCCCAATCTACATTCAATTTTGAATGTATGGGGTATGTTAATATACAGATATTCACTTTACATGTACGATTATGATCTTTAGAATACGGGCTAATATCTGCAAACACAGTAATTAGCAGCAATTTTCACATGGTGTTGTATTGACAAAATTCTGAGCTTGCCTAAATGTATCAAAACCAATAGTGTTTTTTGCGAAGGCCGACGAGGCCCACACATAGCACCGCATATTTTCAGGAGGATGCCAGTGCAATGCCATGGTATAGTGTGTGTAAATACATATACATTACTATATACTGTGGCATGTCTGTGTTTAAGTGTACCTGACATTGTATATATAAATAAAAAAATAGATGTATGATTTTGGTTATAGCAAGTAGGAGTAATAACTGGGAAGCAGGAAGCACAGAATTCTAAATGGGCCAAAGGCAGCAACTTCAATCAGAAACAGAATGTAAGGTTTTATCAGTCATTATCAAATTATTATTTTAATCATCAGACATTTTACTTCCACAATAACCTGTGTTTTCACACAGTGCTTTTGAATGTTTGACCTCACTGAACCAAATAGCTGACTTCAGCTTATGTGTAAGTTACATTATTAGTGATTGTATAAGGTCTGAATGAACCCCAACTCACATGATTTATAGATAGATAGATAATTTAGTCATGTTGATTTTAGTATGACAGGCATTAGTTTGCATGTTTCAATGGGGTTTCAGCGGATATATATGAAAAAATGCAAGTGCACGTCAACGTAGATTTGCATCCTTTTTCAATTTAATGCCACACCTATGCAATGTCTGGTTGAAGGTAAGACTTAAATGTCTATGGGGTGCTGTTGTCTCAAACCATCACAATTTCAGAAACTCCCCAGCACTTTTAAATCCATCCACATCACACGCATAGTAGTCCACTATAATTATAAACATCCACAGCTTTATTAAATTGCGATTTGGCCCATTGAATAAGGCTCTATATAAGCACAGAGCATATTTTTTTTTACAGAAGTTTTTCTTTGCAAGTTCTTTAATAATATATTTTTTCTTTTTGTAATTTACCATTTAAAAAAAAAAATCATAGGATTCCAAAAATATCTTTAATTGGCATAATAACCATAAAAAAAACACATGCAGTTCATGATGGATAATTTGCAACATTATGCAATGCATTCGTTTTGCAATTCAAGACACGTGAACATAAATGAACTGATGTTTCATTAGAAATATATATTTTCCATATTGGTGACTGTTCAATTAAAATACAAGCCTAAATATTTCCCAGCAGAATTGCTGACTGAATTTTGAGACACTTTCATAATTGTTTAATGTAGTCTGTGGCTGCAATAAAGCAAAACTTAAAAATGAATTATTTTGCTTCAGGCCATTATCCTAGCTGTGTTATATCTTGTATGACAGCACATTAAATAGAGATATAAGTAGACTGTTCTTGCTATCATTAGCATGGGATTAGCTAACATTTGATCACCAAGAATGACAAAATACAGAAAATCAAAGACCACTATACCCTATACCCCCACAATGGATTTGAAATGAAACAAACAAGATGTGCTTTAACTGCAGACTTTCAGCTTTAATTTGAGGGTATTTACATCCAAATCAGGTGAACGGTGTAGGAATTACAACAGTTTGTATATGTGCCTCCCACTTTTTAAAGGGACCAAAAGTAATGGGACAATTGGCTGCTCAGCTGTTTCATGGCCAGGTGTGTGTTATTCCCTCATTATCCCATTTACAAAGAGCAGATAAAAGGTCCAGAGTTCATTTCAAGTGTGCTATTTGCATTTGTTGCTGTTAACTCTCAATATGAGATCCAAATAGCTGTCACTATCAGTGAAGCAAGCCATCATTAGGCTGAAAAAACAAAACAAACCCATCAGAGAGACAGCAAAAACATTAGGTGTGGCCAAATCAACTGTTTGGAACATCCTTAAAAAGAAAGAACGCACTGGTGAGCTCAGCAACACCAAAAGGCACGAAAAACCACGGAAAAGAACTGTGATGGATGACCGAAAAATTCTTTCCCTGGTGAAGAAAACACCCTTCACAACAGTTGGCCAGATCAAGAACCCTCTCCAGGAGGTAGGTGTATGTGTGTCAAAGTCAACAATCAAGAGAAGACTTCACCAGAGTAAATACAGAGGGTTCACCACAAGATTTAAACCATTGGTGAGCCTCAAAAACAGGAAGGCCAGATTAGAGTTTGCCAAACAACATCTAAAAAAACCTTCACAGTTCTGGAACAACATCCTATGGACAGATGAGACTTCCCATCACTCTGGTACAAGTTGATCTTAGAGAAGAGTATGGAGAAGGAAAGGAACTGCTCATGATCCAAAGCATACCACCTCATCAGTGAAGCATGGTGGTGGTAGTGTCATGGTGTGGGCATGTATGGCTGCCAATGGAACTGGTTCTCTTGTATTTATTGATGATGTGACTGCTGACAAAAGCAGCAGGATGAATTCTGAAGTGTTCCGGGCAATATTATCTGCTCATATTCAGCCAAATGCTTCAGAACTCATTGGACGGCGCTGCACAGTGCAGATGGACATTGACCCGAAGCATACTGCAAAAGCAACCAAAGAGTTTTTTTAAGGGAAAGAAGTGGAATGTTATGCAATGGCCAAGTCAATCACCTGTCCTGAATCCGATTGAGCATGCATTTCACTTGCTGAAGACAAAACTGAAGGGAAAATGCCCCAAGAACAAGCAGGAACTGAAGACAGTTGCAACAGAGGTCAGGCAGAGCATCCCCAGGGATGAAACCCAGCGTCTGGTGATGTCTATGCGTTCCAGACTTCAGGCTGTAATTGACTGCAAAGGATTTGCAACCAAGTATTAAAAAGTGAAAGTTTGATTTATGACTGTTAATCTGTCCCATTACTTTTGGTCCCTTAAAAAGTGGGAGGCACATATACAAACTGTTGTAATTCCTACATCGTTCACCTGATTTGGATGTAAATACCTAAAATTAAAGCTGAAAGTCTGCAGGTAAAGCACATCTTGTTTGTTTCATTTCAAATCCATTGTGGTGGTGTATAGAGCCAAAAATATTAGTATTGTGTCGATGTCCCAATATTTATGGACCTGACTATATATATATATATATATATATATATATATATATATATATATATATATATATATATATATGTATCTCAATTAGAAAAAACTGTAGATCTACAGATAGCAAGTGTAAAAAACATTCAAAGGAAACAGAAACAAAAGAACTCGTACAATGTTACCTGTTAACCCTTGCTCTTAATAAAGACAAAGATGTGATAGTGTTAAACAAGTACTTGAAATATTATTCATTTCAATCTCCATGATTGGATATATCATAGAGTTTTATATATAATTAAATTGGGTAATTTATATTCTATTACTCTTATTTTTGCACAATTGCACTTTAATCTGAGTGTAAATATTATTATTGATTTATATATATTTCTTATTATCTATATAATATTCCTCATAGTTGGAGTTCCTTTTTTCATAAAATGTGATCTCGCTCATATTCTAGGATTCTTTTGCAATTTTGTGTGGATTAATACTTAACAATGTGATCCATTATTACATAACAATATTTTGGCTAATATGTTTAAGTGGGATTTTTAATCGCATGTATCTGCGTCAACAGTGGGGACAGTAAAAGTTTTGAACTTTTTAAATCAATGTTTTTTTATTTTACTGTTGGTTTTACAAATGTATAAATAAAGTTTAGATTTTAATTTATTCTGCCAATGTCTTTATAGCAAATAATTCTCTGTAAGGGTTAACAGATAGCATTATAAGTGTTCTTTTGTTTCTGTTTCCATTCATTTTTACTCAAAGGCGATCAATATCGAATTTTATAGTTCTTACGCAAGTTACTGTGATGCTGTGTAAAGCCTTATGGTAGGTGATTTCTCAAAAAAACTATGTGTACAGAATGCTGCCCGTAAGAGCTCCAAAAAGCCTTGCTGAGACCTGTCAAGAGACAGTACTGTACTAAAACATGATGAAAAATCATGTAAGCACATTAGAAATCCATACTTAACATTCCCATAGGCACATATGTTGAAATTAAAAATATATTTTTTATCAATATGTTTGAGTCAGTATACATCTTGGAACATCAACTATTGGCAATAATATACCTCCACATAACATATTATACCTTCAGTTATAACACAGACCCCAGTACTCAAGAGTTTAATACAAATCAGGAAACCCACATGGAGTACAACAGGCACCTAAATGCTTTGCCTATTAAATGGATAGCCACACCACAAACAATGGTCATCAGCAACATTAATCCTGAGCTGAGCACATCACTGTACTGACAGTGATAATATATGTCACATCCATGGGAAGATATGTTATGTACACAATATCACTGGGTGTGATAACTTTTAACATGGACAGCTTAAGAGAGGAGTGGTCGGTACTGATTGTGGCTAATTGTAGGCTGGTAATTCATACAGGAGATAAACCCCAACATAATTATTACCATGTAACAAAGGCCCGGATTGTCTTAGGGACGAGGTGTTATAGGGACATGGACATTGGGGGTATAGGACCAATGACTACAAGGGGTATTGTATTAATGCTTGTTAGCTGTTGAGGAAGGCCAGTAACAGCACAAGAAGGTTGTGGATAGGCAGATGGAGCCCCAGGAAACTTACCTCACTCTTGGGTACAACTGTACTATGAAGTTTTGCATTTGGCAATATGTACACCAATAATAAATTTGTTAAACCTAGCAAGCGTTTTTGTAGTGCCATTATAATAAAAATTATAACTATTACATGTGATTTGTTTAACAATCCTTCAGTGGAATAGTTATCCATAGCAGTGTTATGTAATTATTTTATAGTATTAACTCCCAAAACTCAGTATTACTTTTGTTCTTAAAATGTAGAAATATATGATCATAACATATAAAATAGTGCTTGAACACATTTTTGCCATATTAATGCAGGAAACATCCGGGAAATTATGCCTGTGTCAGTGTTATCGGCTGTACTGTGCACATGACAATGTTTTTGAGAGATAAGGCTCAATATTTAAACATGATGTCACACTAATTGCAAATTTCAGGTAATGTGTGCAACCATATGTGAATTGATGTTAAATTATGATGATGTTAACATCATATTTCACATGGAAAGTATAAACACAAGGGGCCATATTAAATTCCGAGCCCACAGCAGCACTGGTACACCCACAAAGCCTGCAGGCTTGAAATTTGGCAGAGTTACAGAGTGATAAAATTAGCCAAGCCCGCAAAAGACGTGGCCAACATCCAAACCCTTAAACCACCCTCGCGCATTACGGCCATGAACATGATCAATTAGTCAAACCTGTGGTTACAGGTTTAGACAGAGGCAATGGTAAAAGAGATCGTCATCATTACGTCACTGAAAAATGGATGTTAGATTTCAATCCCTTACGAGTTTGAAGTACGAGTATGAGTTTCGATCGGACCCACATTCCAGAAATAATGCAATATTAATAAATCAATTATATTCTAGTCCATGCAAGTTCTATTATATGTATTAACTAGTAATGTCGCGAACATCACATTTTGGGTTAGCGGACGCAAACTTCATCAAATGTTCGCAAACGGGCGAACATCGGCGAACTGCCATAGTCTTCAATGGGTAGGCGAATTTCAAAACCCACAGGGAATCTTTCTGGCCACAATAGTGATGGGAAAGTTGTTTCAAGGGGACTAACACCTAGACTGTGGCATGCCGGAGGGAGATCCATGGCAAAACTCCCACGGAAAATTACATAGTTGATGCAGAGTCTGGTTTTTAGCCATAAAGGGCATAAATCACATAACATTCCTAAATTGTTTGGAATAACATGCTTTAAAACATCAGGTATGATGTTGTATCGATCAGGTAGTGTAAGGGTTACACCCGCTTCACAGTAACAGACCAATCTCCCCGTTTAATGCACCACAAACAACCGCAAACAGTCCCTTCTTTGCACAACCGCAAACTCCCCATTTGCACAAGGTTGGATACCAAGCTAGCCATGTCCCGTTCCTTGTCCTCACTGATGTCATTGAAGGTCTCTTCCTCCACCCAGCCACCAAGGGTCCCCGAAAGGTGACAACAAGCCCCCTGGGACGCCTGCTGTGTTTGGTCTTCCACCTCCTCAAAGCCACCTTCCTCCTCTGACTCCTCTTCTTCAGACTCCCAGAGTCTGGGGGCTTCCACTGCCCAGCATGCAATATTATACACAGGTTAGAGTCTGGGGGCTTCCACTGCACAGCATGGAAGATTATACGCGTTGCCTCTGTCTGCGTTATTATAAGGTGTGTACTGTTAAGTAGTACTATTCCTATCGGTTTAATCCCTGTTACGTCCACTATCAGGGGACGTGTATATGGCATGGATTTTTGGAAGCGGGAGATGGAAACAGATGCTTGGTCGGTCCTCCTACTTCAAATTTGGGGCACCTCGCGTGCAATCTAAGGTGCCACCAGATATGAGTGTCACTGTACACTGGCAAAAGTTGGCAGAGTAGATGCAATAGGCTTCACACACACGCCTGTAGGGAGGCAATTGCTATTCAATCTATTACAGTCAAAAAAGTGTTGTTTTATGTCACTGTACACTACGGTTGCACCAGATATGACGTATCACTGTGCACTGGCAAAAGTTGGCAGAGTAGATGCAATAGGCTTCACACACACGCCTGTAGGCAGGCAACTGATATTCAATCTATTACAGTCAAAAAAGTGTTGTTTTATTTCACTGAGCACAATATAAGCTGTTAGGTGTTAGCCTGTCACACCCACACACTGGCAGGCAGGCATATGCAATTAGATTACACAGAAAAAAAAATATATAAAATAAAATAACTGATGTTCTAGCCCTAAAAAGGGCTTTTTGGGTTGCTGTCCTTCAGATGGAAGGCTCTGGAAGGGAGTGTATGCTGCTGATTGGCTGGAATGTGTCTGCTGACTGTGAGGTGCAGGGTCAAAGTTTTCTCAATGATAAAGAATAGGGGGCGAACCGAAAAGCGCATATGTTCGACGTTCTCTGCGAACGTGAACATGCCAAAATCGCTGTGAATAGTCCGCGGGCAAACTGTTCGCGACATCACTAGTATTAACACATTGATTGCCAGGATCAATATAACACGGAAATTAAACATAAAAAAAAGTATTTTTTATTGCAGAAGCTTGAGAATGTTGTGTTATTAATTTTAATACCAAACATCACTTTCCCTTTAATTCATAATATTGTTGCATGTTTATATTTGCATTTACAGTGCTACTGACAGGATCTTCCAGGTCCTCTCTAGTTCCCTTAGGCTTTTTGCCTCCATTTGCCATTTACAGATTTAAACGCCAGTTCATTCTTGTGGATTCGTAGCAATTTAATAGCGGTTTGCGAACGTAACATTTATGGGCTTGACAGATCAAAGGCTTAGCGGCAACGGAGTTCCAATTTTGACAGCCCATAAGGTTTTTCCACCTGTAACCCGCAGATCGTTTGCACGTAGCTGAAGGAGGCCAATTTATTAGCAGTAAGTCTAGCAGGCTCCTTTACGGGCTACGAGTTTTACTATTGGAGGAATTTAATAAGGCTGTTGGTCATAACAACATTAATTAATAATTAACATAGTGTAACATAGTGACAAGGAAACATAAGATTACAGTAATCAAATGCAAAAAGACATAGGTGTTCATACATATATTACCATCAACTATTATTGATCTATACATAGATAATGCTGTTATCCATATGTTATTAATATCTTCATGCAGATAATTTCGGAAAATATTATTTATACACATCTATTATACCATAACACAGGATGGTTATACTGAAAGATTATCTGGATACACAAATCATTAACTAATTGTAATGTACGTTTAGGTTCCAAATCAGTAACCATTAGAAATACACATGGATTACGGTATGATAAAATAAGTTAATTATATACACGGAGCACAGTCATAAATGTAGCTGGCAGTGCACTAATATGATTTGTGTGGTGCAAGTGAGGCCCAAGAGGACAAGAGGCTTTTTAAAACAGGATAATTTGAAGGCTTAATGGTAATACTGTATAATAATAATGGCACATAGTATCTAATAGAGTCACATGTGGTCATTACACTACAGTAACAATAATTATATAAATAACCAGAAGTAACCAGCAATAAACACAGCACTTACATTAAGTAATCATCTGCTCAATTAAACAGATGCATTAATGTGTAATCCAAATCAATCACCCACATACAGTGTGATTAGAGAAAATGAAATGATCAGTGTATGGTCATATTCTAAAAAATGCAGAAAATATAAATTTAGCAATGTTTGTGTGTAAGTGCTATATACTATTACTGTAACAATAAACCGATTTACCTGATGTTCATCTACAAGCAGTGGAAACCATGCTGCATCAGTCATGAGAAATCAGTTGCCATAACTAATTGAAGATATTTGGCAATGATGTGGGATCTCATAAGGAATGCTTAGCTGTGGCTACAATCAGTAGATGAAGAGTACTATCACTATCTCTATATGATATTGTTTAGCCACATTGATATCATATATGACCAATTGTTATGATATCATGATGTCTAGGCACGTACACATGCTTATTGATGGAAAACAAAGGTCATCAGCCTTAATGTTTGTTAATTAGATCAGAAAAATGTATCTGGTCTCATATAGTTAAGAAGATGATATGCATTGCTCACGTATGTATAACTGCTGAGTTTTGATTAACATAGTTATATTAAAAGTAACATAAATCATGTTTTTTCATGCCGTGTGAGATTTTTCTGCTGGGGCATGTCATCAATATAATGGCAATATGAAAGCCACTGTGTATATAGTTTACTTATATTATTTGATAGCACTGCTTGAAAATGAACAAACTACCACAATGGGTGTGAAATTTGTCTAAAATAAAAAACATAGGTTTTTCGTTAAACTTAATCTTAAAAAATACATTGACTAAATTATCTGTTCTCAACTGCATTCCTCAGTGACTATCAATTGATCAAATGTTAGCCATAATATTTGATCAATTGATTGTACATTGGCTGTTCTTGATACCTCTGCTCCTCTTCCTCATAAAATGAATCCTGCTAGTTAGGGGCATAATCAGCATCTTCATACTCTGTGTCTTCCTCAGCCTCGGCCTCTGCCCTTGCCTCTGTCTCCATGGATGCATCCAATATCCTGAGTCCTGAAATTAGATAGCAATAGTATATGAGATAATAATATTGAATGTACATATGATCTCTGTGTGTTACTATATATCTGACTTCATGATGTTTAACTCCTGGATAGTTCAATTACTTTTCATTGTGAAGAGTATGTATTGATTTTCATTGTTGTCATTGATGTGTATTATGAGCTTTGTTTGTACTGGCTCAAAATAAACCAATAAGCACTCTAGGGGTTCTATCCTCTGCAGCTTATGAAGACACAGACTCTGCTGAACTTGTTGTGCAGTATATCCTACTAACTGATGTGTGACCATCTCTCAGCAATAGTTAGTAAAAGGTAAAGCCTTTTCTTCTCCTGACTGTGCTTAAGGATCCTAGGGACACATCAAGTACCTTATTTTTTATTTATGTGGTTTTTATTTTTTTAGCATCTGGAGTTTGCTGTTTCGCTTGTTCAGGGTTGAATTGACTGGTATTTCGGGGCTGGATCACTCTGTTGAGTGAGACCAGACTTATATGTACTGATGCAGTGAACCTGATTACATATGCAAAATGCTGTGGTGCTCCTGGACTAATGGTGGCCCTTTATTATATTAAGCATTATGACATGTGTTAAAGTATTAAGAATCACATATTGATTGACAACACATTGATGAAGTTTATTATTATTTCACATGAATAAAGTAGCTGAGACACATCACTTTACATTTTAAATTTACACATATTACATGGAATAAAATATCAGATAAAACAGAATAATTTTTGGGGGATTGTAAATGTATTTGTAGGACAGATGAGTAGGTTCATTTTTATTTTATTATGGTCCTGTAAAAAGCTTCTTAAGGCCTTTTTTTCTGGTACTGAGTTTATACAAACACTCTTAACATCTTAAATGTCTCGTAAATGTTGTTGCAAGGAGTTTAGCTACTCTTATAGGAGGCTGACTTTACATGTACAGTTTATGCTAACAAAAAAACACCTGTATAGCTTTCAGAGAATATGTAACATCATCTATAAGTCTTTATGGTAGCCATGTAATTGCACTTTAGGTAAAATCATGCATTGAGCAGAGAACAGTTAACACATAGAGATCACTTGTAAGAGTTTATATGTAGGCGCTTGATAAGAGTAGCATGTAAAAGCCATTTTAGGGCTTATGTGAGCTTTTGACTAATATGAATTCCTATGGGAACATGTAATTGAGTATTAAAGATAGTGTTCTCAACACCAATCCTAATAAACCACTAAGGTACAATTTCAAGAATATTCCAGCTTGAACAGAGGTGGGTTAAAGAGTTGCCCAACAATTGTTATTAACCTAGTAGCGACTTTCCCCTTCAAAAAATGACGGCAATGAGATGTGTATTTTTGGAAAGTTGTTTAGTTAATAATATACGTATTTGACACTTGTAAGGTTTTAGTTATGATGAAATAAGTACTGTGACGAAGTGCCCTTCGCCACTTTGTCTTGGAGAGGACTGTTTGCCAGCCTCCTGCCCTGCGACTATGGCCCTGGGACAGATTGCCCTTTAAACACAGTATTCGGCCATACCAGAGTGTATGTCACTCATTCTGGTCCTTTACATACAGGGGGGTCATTCGGTACTTGCCCTGTGTGAGCAGTGATACCCCAGATAGCTATGTCATGGAGCCCATTCATATAATGAAAGACTATGGGAAAGACTTTAGCTACATGGCAATTGAACTGTGTGAAGAGGATCTGAGCGCTATTCGGTAGTTTTGTGCGCTCAGATCCCAGCTATCTGGGGATATGTGAAACGTGAGTAAAGGTGAATTTCAGTAATGCTGATGGGTTGTCAAACTAGAGAATTGACCAACAAATACTTTTGTCCGGACATCCCCAGGCGGATCCGTTGGGATCAGACCGTGTATGCCGGCTTATGGTCACGGGGGAGGTATGTAACGGAACCCATCACTGTTTTACCCTGTTTTATGATTATTATGGTTAAAATATGATCCTACTATTATACTGTATGTATGTTGGTTTATGCTCTGCAGAATATTGGCCCAGACTAGTGCAGACCTTGGCATGGGAGATAATCCTGTTACAGAGACTCATTATAAGATAAGGAAGTCTATTGTTTAAAGTGTTTTCATTCTCAGCCATAAGAACAAAGAAGGATGATCTAATCCATGTCTGATTGTATCAAAGTTGCCAGGTAGCCTCAGGGAGGTGTGACCCACCTATTGTCCCTATATGTGTATTGTGTGGTCAACTATGAGGGATGTGTATTGCCTGTGAAATGTCTGTGTGTTATGTGTAAAAGATACTTTTACTAACTTTTGAACCCCTGGTCTAATTCATGCCATTTTTTAATATGTTGTTCCACAATTTATGTTGTTCATAAAAATGTAAGATTTATTTATGTACTATGTAAAATCATAAAGTTATATAAATGGATAAAAATGTGTAAGTTTTAGCTGGGAGATAATTGAGTAGATACAGTAATAAACTCAATTATCTCCCAAGCAGGAGGGGAGGTAAACTGTGGGCGTTACTAGTATGTTATTGGTTGTTTATACCTCCCCCTGGGTGTGTTCTGTTTACCTGACTGTAATAAAAACCAGGCTGGGTGTGCCAGCACCAGAGTACTCTTTGACCCTTCAAAACGTAGCCTCGTCTCGTTCTTGGAGGGGATTGCTATATCATACTGGGGATTTGCTATGTTTTTGCATACTCCCTTGAGCTGTAACTACTGAACCCTTGTTCCTGATGTACGCTCCTTGGAGGAGAGGTCTTCCCCACACGATCCTGGATGCTGGAGATTCATACAGGGTGGAAGGAAGACGGCGCGGCTACAGTTAAGCTACGGCGGTTGTGGAGTCTGTGGTGGTTGTGGTGTCCGGTGCGATGCTTGTAGTCCTCGGCGCAAACTAGGACGCGTCCATCAACGGAGGTACCCGGCCGGGGTGCCAGGAGATCCGTTACAATTACTATTGTGATCTTAAACATGTTTATTTTTGTAAAATGTTCTTTTGTGATCTTAAACATGTTTATTTTTGTAAAATGTTCATTTGAATGTAAGAACAGTTGAACTTTATATTAATCAGTATTATAAACTTGAGGTAATGGTTTTTTAACATGCAAGTTCCATATCAAGAATTGTTATCTTAAATATACATTGAATCCAGAGGAAGGCAAACAGTAAAAACCCTCCTTGAAACGTAGCCAATTGTATCAGAGAGGGAAAAAAGAAGAATTCCTTTCTGACCCCATTAAATGACAATCAGATTACTCCCTGGATTAATGTTTAACATAAAAGACAACATTTACATTGTGACTTAAAACGTGGTTGAGCTCTTAACATTAACTTTGGAATATGTATAAGTAAGGAACTTGAAAGTATATTTTTTTAAACTTGAACTTTCTTATCTGTGTAAGTAAGGAACTTGAAAATATTTTTTTCAAACTTGTAACATTAGAAACTGTAACATAGTTAATTAACATTTGAACCTAATTTGTCAAAATAATGCAAGGCAAGTGTTTTGTGAGGCTAATCATGCATAAACAGTACTTCCATTAATTATGACTGAATTGCTTATTGATTTGTATTTTTCAATGGTTGACGTTTGTTTGTTGCTGTAGTAATTGTTTTAAATCGGACATATAGTTTCGTCTGTGGAAAAGTGGTTCTGTAAAAAGAGAACGCAAGAACTTAAACTTGTTGTACGCTCTGTAGGCAGTGTTCTGTATGTTTTTGACAATTTAATGTAGTATAACAGGAAAATATTGTTTTTGTAAATGTAATTTCTGTTACGTAATAATAATCATTTGAAAGGAACGGACATTTATGTGTATTTTTTTTTTCAAAATGTGGTGGTTATATTGTAGTTTTTTATATTTTTGCATTTGCTTTTAATTTGGTTTTGCTTGGCTTTTGTTTGTTTAATGAATAGTTAGAGTACTTCATAGTAGACAATGTTTTTAGTAAAAATATGTCCATCTTCTTATAAATCACCTTGACTTTCATTCTTTTCAATGTAAACTTTAATAGCCTGTGGATTTTTGCACCGTGATAAGGCAAATACTGGTTGTTCTAAGAAAATACCCACAGATTTGAAAGTTTGTCCTTGTGATTTATTATTGGTCATGGCAAATGCCATAATGATGGGAAATTGTCTTCTTTGAAGTATAAAAGGGAGACTACTTTCACTTGGTGCTAAATCTATTATTGGTATGAAAACTATCTCTCCTTTATGGGTACCAGTTAAAATTTCAGCATCTATGAAATGGTCCTTTAATTGTTGAACAATTAATCTTGTCCCATTGCATAGGCCTTTTTTGGGGTTCATATTTCGCAGTAACATGACAATTGCACCTTTCTTTAGCTGCAAAATATGTGGTGGCATTCCAGAAGGAGTTAGTGAGTTTATGAATTCAGTGGAAAAGTTTGCCTGACTTTCTTTGTCATCAGCAAGTACAGAATCAGCACTGTGATCATTTCTTTGTAGTGCATTAATTTTTTTAAATATTTCATTATTGAGGATTAATGCATCCTTATTTTTACACGTTAGGATGACTTGGTTGGCAAGCTCTGAATATTCCTGCTTATTTATGCTACCTTCAAATATAGCCGATATAAGATCTTAGTGACAAATCATATGAGGTGGGATGTGCACAGTGTCGTCAGGTAAATTTGCTATTTTTTCTGTTCTGCCTTCTCCAATTTTAATAAGCCAATCATTGAAATCAGTTTGGCCTTCTGATCTCATATTTTGTTGCAGTTGAAGATGGGTAAAATGTTTCCATAGGGTGCTTGACTTTATACATGTTTCTATAATGTCAGTTCGATTTCCATGTACAACGACAGGTAATGTTTGTCTAAAATCGTCACCTAACAACATTACCTTTCCACCAAATGGCAAAGTATTACCCATGACTTCACGAAGCAAACGGTCAATACATTGGAGGGCATAGCATGACATCATTGTAGCCTCATCTATTATAATTAATTTACTTTTTTTTTCTTTTTTTGCTTGTAATGATGTCATGCAAATATCTGACACAGAGGTTTCTAAAATAGGCACTGGAAGTTTAAACCCACTATGTACAGTTCTTCCACCTTCTAACAAAAGTGCAGCAATTCCAGTAGTGGCAAACGGCAGTGCTATTTGACCTTGTGCTCGTACAAAGCTCATTAATAAATTGTATAGATATGTTTTTCCTGATCCGCCAGGTCCATCAAGATAGAAATAACGCTCTTCGACCATGTCTTCATCTAGTGCATTTTTAATGGCATTAAATGCTTGCAATTGTAACGTATTTAAAGTTGCAAGTCTTTCTTCTGTTCTTTGTACTTGTAGTTGAATGTCATAGTCTTCAAAGTTTATGTCATCTATAAGACCTGGATCAGGCAAATTAAATCTTGCACAACTTAATCCATGAGTTAAAAATACTTCTTGGATTTCCATTAACGCTTTTAGGTGTGCAATAGGTTCATAGTATCATTGCATAAAGTCTTCAGCCATATTACTTTTAAATGTGTCCCACAAAGCTAATGCATTTGGAGCATTTGAGAAGATACAAATAAATGCAAATTGTTCTCTCATCTGCCATTTGACATAGTGCTGCTTCTTCTAGACATCTTTCCCATTCTGTATCATCAGCTAGTAAGTTTCTATGTCTTGCAGCTAAATGGAAGAATACATATACTATGCCATTAACAGTTCTTAAGTGTTCAAAACGTTGTGCTCCAGGAACATTTAAAAGTAATAGTCATAAGCAGAAATGTTCAAGATCACTTGGACTGACTGTGTAAATTATTTTATTTCCTCTGCTTTTTCTAGGTCTCCATAATCCATTCACAAAAACATAGTGATATGGAATTTCAATATATAAGAATTGTGTTGCTTGTGAATCTGTGGAATTTAATTCAAAACATGCAGTTAGTGTAGTGTGACGATGTTCACTTTGGGCCAATGCATTACTTTCATTTCCAGCATGGAAATACACTAAGGGCCTCATTCTATTATCGGCCGTAAAACGTCCGCAAGGCTGCAATTCCTTGCGGGGGTTCCGTTACCTCGCAATTCTATTAAACGGCCCCGCAAGGATCTCCTCTTACGGCCGGCCGTATATCTTGCAACCGGCCGTAAGCTCAGAAATCTTTAAAGTCAAAAATAAATTCAAGACAGCACTGTAAAGCTCTGTAAATGCTAGGGATCATATTGGGGGACATGAGGATTAATAGTAACCCACTCTCAAGCTTGCACATCAGCCCAAATCCGAGTTTACATTAAATGTTTATTTTCCGGCCGCAGTGTGGCCGGGTCTGAGGTGCTCCAAGCACTCTGGACTTTTTACATGGATATTTGACATATGTAAAAAAAATTATTTTTTTACGGATTTGAGTATAGGGCAATGTTGTGCTATTTTTGCTAACACCTACAATCACTTTATAGTCTCCTCAGAGTGCAGGATGGCTTTATTTGGGCTATATTATGTGCTTAATTAGTGCTAGCGGGACCTTTTTCCTGCAAGTAAGCTGCGGCTCGCTTTTAGCCTTGCAGAGAGGGTTCCCGAAGCAATAGAATAGCAACCGGGCTTTTCTTGCGGCCAAAACTCTTGCGGCCGTTTTAGATCAAAGGCTTTCCTCCGGCGCGTGCGGCCGCAAGGGATAGCAAGGAGCTGGCCACAAGCCTGCCGGAATCCCCGGCCGGAGGGGAATAGAATAGCCGAATAGCTTGCGGACGGTCCTTGCGGCCCCGCATCTCCTAAGGCCGTTAATAGAATGAGGCCCTAAATTTCTTTGTGGCAAATGTACTGCTAATCTATATACTGCATGTGATCTATCATGCATTTCAAATTTTAAAAGGCGCCACATAGCTTCTGGCGCACTTACATAGTGAGCATCTACATGAGATGCAAGTTCATCATGTACTAACTCAGTGCTTTCAGGGTTGTCTGCACTTTTGACGACAACAGTAGCTGCATCATAGCCTTTGTAAATATATTTGTAGACATATTTAATGGATTTGATGGAAGTGCAGGCTTCTACATTAATGTGTGCGTTATACTTCATGAGTAAATGTGGATTGTAGGGTACAACATATCTATTGTCCACTTTTTCCCCACGAATAATGGCACTATCTCCTTCTCTTCTTTTATAAAGTGGATAGCCATCACAATTGGCATACGTTTAGTCTCTATAATCTTTTGGAAAATCTTTGGAACATTTATTATTTTCCATACATGGTGTTTGTGGATTAAGATCTACACAGGGTCCATGAATCATGCTATGAGTAACAATCTCATATAGTCTACCATATAGTTCTGGATCTGGTAGTTCAGCAACAATGACTGCATCCACTTTGTCACCAGTATCTAATTTATCTTTTTCTTGAAGTATTATGAGAAGATGTGCATGTGGAAGGCCTCTTTTTTTAAATTCAATGGAATATACATAAGCAAGACATTTGCCAAATAAGTGACTTATAGTGATGTCACGTATTTATTCATTTAATTTAATTTTAAAAACTCTTGCTACTAAATCTGGTCTATCGGAAGGACTTTGGCCAAGAAGTAAATTGTGTGTAATTTCTGGCTATTGTGGATTACATGTAAACGTAATAAATAAATTGGGTTTGCCAAATTTAGTGACAATAGCCATGGCATCATTGTATCTTTCTCTCATATTTCGAGGAGATCCTTGAAAAGAAGATGGTAAAATGATGGCTTTGCCAGCTGTCATGTCTCTGCTTGTAGCCACCTCAGCAACATAGTCCATGAGTCCACAATATTGTTCTACACATAGTTTATCTTGTTGATATTTTATAAAGTTTAAATTATTGGCCTCAACTTGCAAATAGGAATCAATAATCCATTGTTGTGTTAGTTTTCCACCACATAAAATTGGATTAAATGTATTTCGAATGGCAATTTGAGCTACCTTAAATTCAAGGATAGAAACATTATTTCTGTTTCTAGCTTTAGCATTTGAATAACTGGAAAGTGTTAATTTTGGTTGCCAACCTGCTTCTCCGTGTGGGAAAAAAATGGGATATGTAATTGGATCTAAATTTGGACTTAAGATACTGATATTAATGAATGGTTGCTCCTCATTTCTGGGATATATTCTAATGTCTCTTTGAAATGGTGGTTCTCCTTCATCATTTTGAAACACCATTGCAATCTAATTTGATGTTGGCAAGTTATAACAACGTTTATTAGTATGTCTATCTCTTTTAAGCACCATATTGACCTTTGGGATTGGTAATTGATGTCTTTGTGCATGAAGTTGTTGTTCATTTTCTACTTCTGCCAATTTTTTATAAGCTTTAGTGTAGGGGTTATTGGCCATAATGTTATCTAGCTCTAGAAAAACACTGGGTAAGCATTTTTTATTTTCTTGCAGCTGCATACGTTGGTCAACAGCTTCCTTTGTATCTAGGACATATAGTTGAGCAAATTTTATTTGCTCTACTTCCTCTGGATGTAAATGTGAAGTCTGATGGTAAATTTGGCCTTGGACTTTAAAACAGTAAGGACCATGTCCTGGTACATTAGCAGATAATGTTGCCCCCATAGATGCAAGAGGATATGGCACTATTGTAGGATCTTATGTTTGTCTTAAAATTTTTGTAGTTTTGAAAAGTAGGTTCAGTCATAATGTTTTGTAAATAGATTGGGAATTGTTTTCTTTCTGGAAGTTTGACCTTTGACTTTTTGACAGCAACTAATAAATTGGCCATATCTGGGTCTCTCCTGTTTAAAATGATAAGCTTCACAAAACTGACATTGAAAATTCATGTCCCCACAATTATGAACCTCTACTGCTAAAGAGTTGAGTAAAGGACAATTTGGAAAGCATATATCAGTTTCATTTTCAAATTCATCAGTTGAAATGTCATGTGATGTTTCAGGAACAGGTTCTAAATGCTTAGTTTTTTGGTGGCTTTTTTTGGTATATCTTTTATTTGTTCAGGTAAAATGTCATGTGATGTTTCAGGAACAGGTACTAAATGCTTTGTTTTCTTAGTAGCTTTTTTATGGTGATTTTTTTTAAATAATTTAATTGTATTTGTATATTACAGTTATCCTTTTTTTTAACTGTAATTATTAATGTTTTTACTATTTTGGATATAATCATAATGTTTTTAGCATTATCCTGTTTTGTGCCCACCACTTTTGGTATGCTTATTTAGGCTTCTTTGTAAGGGTTATAGGTTGTTAAACAGTAAAGAAGAATATTAATTTACTTTTCTATCTGTTTGTGTGATTATTGGTAGGATCCTGTTTTGTGTCCACCATATTTTGCATACTTTATTTGCTTAGTCTTTTTTTATGAGGATTAAATGTTGTTGTACAGTAAAAATTAATGTTTTTCCTATTTTCGATATGATTGCAATGTATTTAGCATTATCCTGTTTTGTGTCTACCAATTTTGGTATGCTTATTTAGGCTTCTTTGTAAGGCTTATAGGTTGTTAAACAGTAAAGAAGAATATTAATTTACTTTTGTGTGGGTTTGTGTGATTTTTGGTACAATCCTGTTTTGTGTCCACCATATTTTACATACTTTATTTGCTTAATTAGTCTTCTTTATGAGTATTCAATGATGTTGGACAGTAAAAATGAATGTTAATTGCCTTTTCTATACCATGTGGTGCTTTTTATTTTTATCCTGTTTTGTGTTCACCACTTTTTGTTTGCTGCATTTGGCTTGTGGGTGATGGTTGGAGGTTATTTTACAGTAAAGAGGAGGAATACTTTTGTTTTATGTATGTTGCTAATGTTTCTGATGCTATCCTGTTTTGTGTCCACCTCTTTTTTTTGTGAAACTGTCTGTCTTTATAAATTGTATAGGTTTTTGTGAAGTTTGATGAACTGTGTTTTGTTCTTTATTCAATTCGTATGTATTTTATTTATTTTTTACTTAAATTTTTTATATTGGCGGCCATTTAACATATATACAGTAGTTCCTACTTTTTATACTATACCTTGTTTGAAGTGTTGTTCTTGTCCGAATTACAGAGGGTCCCCTCCTGCCAATCTTAATCCGCCAGTCTTCTTGTAGTGTCTGTTTAAAAAATAAAGTTAAATGGTTAATTGTATATTTTTAATTTTTGATTTTGCAAAGCATGGTCTTTTTCAGCATGTAATGTATTTTTCTATCTTAACTCTTCTTCTTTCTTTCTGTTGTTTAAAAGTAATTCTCTTTGACAGTCCACGGTGCAAATTCTTGAGTGACGCTGTTGATGCAGAGTCTGTTTGAATAGTGAAAAAAGGGGAAAGATTCAGCTTCAGGTTACATATGTCTTAGTGTCCCATTTTCATAGTTAAAGTTTGTATTATTTTTTTTTTTTTTGCTGTCTTGGTATTAAAATGTAATATATTATAGCTTACCTCTCAGTTGTAATTTGCTACGCTAGCCTACAAGCGTTAGCAACAACTCGCATGCTCACAACTATATATGTGATCTAACCTCAAACATAGCTGTCTCAGCAGTTGATAAATACTGCAGTGAAGTGGGCACTGTATGTTCCGAATCTGTATGCATTTAGGCTTTTAATAAGTGCAAACATTTGGTAATGTCAACAGACACCCCCTAAAAATGAAAATACTGTATAGTAATCTGCTTGTATACATTGTTATATGTGTTGGATAAATCTGTGTGACTTTATACATATTCAGTACCTGTATTTTCTAAAAGAACAGTATTTAAAAAAAAAAAACTTTTATATTTAGTATCTATGCATTTTTGCAATGTAATTTGTGAGATTATTATTATTTTTTTTACATTTCCTTGGGTGTTTGTTGTAAAAGATATCTATGCTATATGTAATATAATGTTCTGGCATAATTTGCTCATATATAAGGCATTTGCATTTATGTTTTAGCCATATAAATGATTCTTATGCAATCTTACAATGTAGGATCATTTTAGATGCAAATTTGGATTATACGTTTTGGAATCAGATAATTCATCTTTCCCAAGCACATACTCTACTTTATCAGCCGTATTAAATTCCCTCAACGTCTTAAACCGTAGCCCATAACATAGCCCACAAGACTTACGGCTATTAAATTGGCCCTGTAAATCAACCCGCTAACATTCTACAGACGTCGAATTTGAGCTCCACGGCCGCAAAGCCTTTATTCCGTGAAGCCCGTAACTGTTATGTTTGAAAATCTCTATTACATTGCAGAAAATCCACTGGCGTTCAAACCCGTAAACCCGCAAATGGAGCTAAGGGGGACCCTCAAGGGTGTTAAAGTCCTATCCGTGGCACTGTAAATGCAAATATACACATACTACTTTACTGATAATCGAAGGGAAAGTGATGTTAGGTATTAAAATTAATAGCACAACATTCTCAAGCTAGCACATCTGCAATATAAAATACTTTTTTTTATGTTTAATTTCCGTGTTATATCGATCCTGGCAATCAATGTGTTAATACATATAATGGAACTTGCATAGACTAGAAAATAATATTTACTGATTTTTTTATATTGCATTATTTCTGGAATGCGGGTCCAATCGAAACTCGTAATTGAAACTCGTAAGGCTTTGAAATCTAACCTCCATTTTTCAGTGACGTAATGATGACAATCTCATTTGCCATTGGCTCCATCTAAACCCGTAACTACGGGTTTGACTAATTGATCATGTTCAGGGCCGCACATCCAACGTGCGCAAGAATGGTTTACGGGCTTGCAACTAGGGCCCGTAACCTGCGGCATGGTTAAATTTAATAGCTCTGCAACACTTATGCCTGCAGCCTTTGGGGGTGTGCTGATACCGCTACAGGCTTCAAATTTAATGGGGCTGTAAGTCTCTGACAATTAATTATATATTTTTATTGGCTATTTAACAAAAAACTGGTGGGATTCAGTTTGCAAATTAAATATTTAGGATTAAATTCAGTTCTATGCATATAATTTCTCCTTGATTATTTAAAAATATAATGCATGAGTTAAAATAATATCAACACCTTGCAATTACTTTCCTGGGTAGATGCCATTCAGTAAAAATGATTTATTTCCATAAATTATTATATCACCTCCAGATGTTACTATTATTCTTGAAAGAACAAGACATAAAACATAAAAAAAATGTTTATTTGTCAGCATTAAGAAAATTGCAAAAATATAACTCTGAAGGAAAAGTTAATATTCTAATTTTTTTAAATATAATCTTGCTGCTTTATATTGTCATGCTGCAGAGTAGATTACTTCTTGATCCAATCTTACCTCAATATTGAGCAATACTGAACAGTAATTTTGTTATATTATCAACATTACTAAATCTTCCACCCAATTTTTTTTTTAAAAATGTAAATCATTTCATCTTATATGGTCAACAAAAAATGTATGACATAAGGTCAGAAAATGGACTCACATTTCAATATTTTTACCACTAAATTCTCTACTATTTGTTAGGATTATCTTGCTCACAAGAGCATGGAGACTTACAACTCAATTAGAGGCTGAGAATTGTTGAAAGTAAGTTTAATGAATATAGATTTTCTGAACTGTTTCATAGACATGTTATTAATCATAAATTAATAATCATAAATAGATAAAGCATCTAGCTCATTTTATTAAGACATTGCAGGACATTACAGTGGTTATTTAAAAAATATAACATAACATAACACAGACCATTTAGGCTTTCTGTTTACCAGTATGGGAGCAGCCATATTGTTATTAACAGTCCTCCCTTGATAGCAAAACCTCCACGTTGCAAATGAAGCATTAGCAAATTAGTATACAACACAGAACCATTCATGTGAGACTTTGTTACATAATGACTTACAATTGTAGCACTAGCAAGACGGAGGGTTTAATATCAAGAATGATAATAACAAAATGGCTTTACCTATAGAGGAAAATTTGTAGCCTAAATCATGAGTATGTATTAAAAATATATTAATATAATAAAACATTTTGTAAAGTGGAGTATTGATTAAACCGATCTTTTTTCAGTGGTCCTTTAAAGGATATTAAAAATGAAGTAATTATATTTAGTTGTAGGCATTGCCTAATATGCTTCTGAGTGAATTCAATTTAGATTTTTAGTAAATTGCAAATAAAACTGTGGCATAATATGCTACATTTTAAGTGCCAGTTAGCAAAAATGGGCACTCTCAAACATATTATGTGAATCAGTAAAGTAAAAGTCAAGATCTTTCGGTTTGAACCAGGATATGATTAATCGCATTATTATTGAATACATTGTTACTGTTTGACTTCTGCATGTACCAAACAATGTTTCACATTTATAAAATGAATAACTGCAAACTGAAGAAATTGAAGTCATTTTTCAACTGTAAGCTTGGAACTTGCCTTCTCATCATATCCAACCTTTTGCTCTGAATATCACACTATTTGTGTAGGACTGCAGTATCTTCTTAATCTAGGAATGCTGCTGGTAACATAATACAATACATTTTATTGTAACCAAATAAAACAGAGGCTTAGACTAAGGAGAGAATCTTCCTGTAAGAAATGCAACATCATCATCAAGATGATCATCACGATAATGATCAAAACATTTGGATTTCAATTGTTAATTAAAGTTGATGTGATTCCTTGATGAAGCTAGAGAATGGAGTGCCCCAGTGTAAAAAAATGGCCCCAATACCCTTTTCCTTACCTCCTGTCTGCGCAAAGTTCCTCTGCCTGCAGCACAGCTCCAGAAAGTGCAAGCTCCACTTTCCCGCAACATCCTCACGGGGTGGGGGCTGCTGCTGCAGAGGGGGCCCAGGGTTTTGTGTATATATATATATATATATATATATATATATATATATATATATATATATATATATACAGTGCCTTGCAAAAGTATTCACCCCCCCCTGACTTTTTACCTATTTTGTTATATTACAGCCTTAAGTTCAATGTTTGATTAATATGAATTTTATGTGATGGATCAGAACACAATAGTCTAAGTTGGTGAAATGAAATGAGAAAAATATATACATAAAACTATTTTTTAGAAATAGAAAACAGAAAATTGGCATGTGCGGATGTATTCACCCCCTTTGTTATGAAGCCCATAAAAAGCTCTGGTACAACCAATTACCTTCAGAAGTCAAATAATTAGTGATGTCCACCTGTGTGCAAGCTAAGTGTTACGTGATCTTTTATTAAATATACACACCTTTTTTGAAAGGCCCCAGAGGCTGCAACACCTAAGCAAGATACACCACTAACCAAACACTGCCATGAAGACCATGGAACTCTCCAAACAAGTAAGGTGCAATGTTGCTGAGAAGTACAAGTCAGGGTTAGGTTATAAAAAATATCCAAATCTTTGATGATCCCCAGGAGCACCATCAAATCTATCATAACCAAATGCAAAGAACATGGCACAACAGCAAACCTGCCAAGAGATGGCCGCCCACCAAAATTCACAGACCGGGAAAGGAGGGCATTTATCAGAGAGGCAGCACAGAGACCTAAGGTAACACTGGAGGAGCTGCAGAGTTCCACAGCAGAGACTGGAGTATCTGTACATAGGACGTCAATAAGCCGTACGCTCCATAAAGTTGGGCTTTATGGCAGAGTGGCCAGAAGAAAGCCATTACCTCCAGCAAAAAACAAAATGGCACGTTTTGAGTTTGCGAAAAGGTATGTGGGAGACCCTCAACATGTATGGAGGAAGGTGCTCTAGTCTGATGAGACTAAAATTGGGCCTCCAGCAAACATCATATACTGTGCATGGGAGCAGACCCTGAGGGAGTGGATTCAACCAGCAGCAGTGGTGGGCCTACCAGGATGGGTGGACACAGGTGTGCCAGGAACTATGTAGAGTGAATATCATAAAACACCACACATATTGGTGTATGAACTTTGGAGGGTGGGGGGTGGACAAATACCTCACAGATATCATGATTTTTGTATGTATGTATAAATAAGCTTTTACCCTGGCTGATGTATACAATGAGCTGTATCCCCCTAGAATTATTCTGCCTCCTACACCCCTGCCCACATGAACATATACCTGATATACAATAGCAATGTAAGCCCAATGGTTATGAATGAAGTTATAATGGGCATCAATAACCATGTAAATCCTGGTAGCAAACATAACATTTTCATAAATTGTATCAATGAAATATCTGACAAATACCTGCATAAAACTGATCCTGAGTACAATTTGCTATGAGATCAAGATTGATTTGACATTCAAAAGACTACATTTCGGGATGTGTGCGTTATGGCTTATATGGCTACAGACTCTATGGGACTGCATGTGTGTGTCATATACTGGCCTAACCTGGACAATGTCTCAGCTGCATATTAACAACCATTGCTGGGTACATGTCACAGATTGGTCAGTCTCACACACTGCTCAGCAGATCCAGCCGAGCACGTGTCTGATGCACATACAGATGGCAAACCGCACTTGAAGTGCTTATATATATATATATATATATATATATATATATATATATATAACCATGATTCACAATGCTCATTATGTAGGCTGTAGTTCATCTGTGTAACACAATCACCACAGTCAATCACAGGTGACCATGATATCAAGGATATGGAAACACATAGCTGTCAATAGTGTAGGGAAACCAACTGAAATATATGCTTTCTTCCATTTCAGTGCCCAGGAGGACAGGGCCAGCCACAGAGGAACAAAGGGAGGCTCCAATTAAAGGATGGAGAGATTTCAGGAACGGGTGATCCGTGACAGACAGCAACTCCTCGCTTAGCCGAACACCACCTCTCCAGCCTTGGTTGCACAGCAGCAATCAGAGACATCGGCCTCCGCATCTCAGACCTCCCCACCATCCCAACCAGATCCACAGCCAGCAAACGTAGAACTGGAAAAAGTACAGAGAAGGACAACAAAACTAATAAGGGGAATGGAGGGGCTAAGTTATGAAGAAAGACTAACCAAATTAAACGTATTTTCTCTAGAAAAAAGGCATCTAAGAGGGGATATGATTACCCTATATAAATACATACAGGGTCAGTATAAAGATTTGTCAAGGGTGCTTTTTGTGCCAAGAGGTTTTCAATTGACACAAGGACATCCTTTGAGGTTAGAAGTAAAAACATTCCACCTTAAAGAAAGAAAAGGGTTCTTCACAGTAAGGGTAGTTAATCTGTGGAATTATCAACAAAGGGTGGTGACAGTGGATTCAGTAGATAACTTTAAAAAGGAATTGGGTATATTTTTAAATAAAAACGATATTCAGGGATATCGTGGATAATTAGAGAGGGAGTATTGATCCAGGGAGAAATCCGATTGCCAGTATCTGGGGTCAGGAAGGAATTATTTTTTTCCCTTTTGAGACAATTGGCAAAGTTTCACTTGGGTTTTTATTCTGTTTGCCTTCCTCTGGATCAATTAACAACGAATCTGCATATTGCAGATCAGAGGATATCTTAAAAGGTTGAACTTTATGGGCTAAAAGTTTTTTTTTTCAACCTCAATTACTATATAACTATGTTACTATGTAATATATATGTGTACATATATATATATATATATATATATATATATATATATATATATATATATATGTTTGTGTGTGTGTGTGTGTTTTGAGATATACATATAGTACATTAATCTGGACCTTGACAATATAGATGAAAGTGTCAGCCAGAGGGGGGTGAAATCATGAGTCATGTCAATATAGGTACAGGGTTGTCTGTAATGACTTTAATGGCTTAACTAGAATGATGGTATTCATCTACATTCATGATTATGATGCAGTAATGTCAAAACATATTGAACAGAATATCTACACCCCTAACTGATGAGCACATCTGTTGAATTTCATGGTAATTTAAATGTTGTTTTGGAAAAGCTATAGTATGAACATTAGCGAGGATAACACAAACTACATTGCTGATAAATAATATTTAGTTTTTTTTTAAATAACAAATAACAACAAAGCCACACAGTGACAAATTACCACAGGTATGCACAGTATCATTTTAGAGGTGGATATGATACATAGTTCTAGTAACCCTATAAGGATATAGGAACAGAATGCAGGAAGGGGGAATGACATTGATATAGATGATCAGTTGACATTGAGATTTACAGTGTATCAGCCATCATGAGGTATTATCAGTTACATCATATTATTACAGATATCAAGAGAACTATAACATTCAATAAGCAAAAACAATAATACAGAATAAGGAGATATACTCATGTGGAGAAGTAAACCTTAGGCTTATGTGTCCAACAGACACTCCTATGCAACTGCAGAGGTATAAATGCTAAATCAGTAAATGTTATGACCCCATTAGGTCAGTTCTCTGGCAATGCTAATCCGCTATGAGAGCAGCCTCTCCATACTTAAGTTTGGACACTCAGATGGGGACCTGACCAGGACCATGTCAGTGTGTTCTAACATAGACATTCCCAGGAACATGTTAATATGAACACTACACATGCTATATGAGCACCTACTTCATCATATACCAAGACATGCTTGTAATTTAATACATATGTTTTCACTGTTATTTACTTACATATGAAACTAGCTACTCATCTGTCAGATGATGAGGAAATATATATCTGATTACTAATGATGTAGGAATAGCACACCTTTTACACATAAATGCATAATTTTAGAGCCACATGTGGTGTTTTACCTTGGATATGGTCCTGAGATGATCCTTGAGGTGATTTGTTTCACCAGGACACCTGTGCTGTGGATCTTTATTATATTGGACCACTTATGGATTACGTATGGGATGTATTCTGGGGATTGAAAGGTAGGCCTGAATTAAAGGAGTTGTTATTCATGTGTCCTTAGGCATACATGCACATGATATTCAGCAGATACTCACTATATAGTTCACATTGATGTAGCAGTTGTTCTATTGCTGTACATGGTGTTTTTCCTTGTCTATGTTGTTGGAAGATGAGTTGACACACAGCAGTAGTTCTGTAATGGCAATATGATGTGATTATTTGAGTCACAAATTATCCATTGCAATAATTTTGCTTTCAACATTGAATTAAAATATGATTAATGATCACATATTTTTATCTCAGGCAGTACATAAGTTTGCGAGTATTCAATCTTGTGTCGGTGCCTTGGAAACAAGCTCTATGTACATTTGATTTTATGCTCAAAAACAGGGCCCTCCATTCTTTACAAGGTGTTTAATTTCTTTTCGGCTATGTACTCAACCCCTGTACATGTTGGCGCGATATAAATAAAGATAATAATAATATTAATAATAATACATATATTCTTGTTACATATCTGTAGGGATGTTCATATTTCAAGATTGATATGAATTGTATCGATCCACATCGGATGTGGATTTTCATGATCAGACAATGTACCTTGTGGGGCATACATACAATGATATTGTGGGATATATAATCCACTACATTTATCTATGCGATTGATGTTTTGAACTGTCAGTACTTATGATGTGTATGGGAATTTGTGCTACTTACCTGTAACTGATAGCATGGCATATTCTAGTGTATTCATTGTTAATCAATTGTGCATCATGAGACATCATCATATGAGGGAGCTTTCCTCTACTGTGGACTGTTTCATATTCTGTATGGCAATGGGGATGGAGAAAAGAGTTTTAGTAGTTATGCATAATCAAGCTACATTATAGATATTTCTTATTGGGTTTGTACTTACATGTGAAGTACTCACGAAGGATGCGGGCACGTTGTTGTGCCCCCTGCAGATTATCCACTACAGGGAGAGGTAAAGGCTCTTCCTCCCCATGTAGCGGAGTTGTATCAATGTCCCCTAGACAGTTGGCCTGTACTACTATATTGTGCAGACAACAGAAGGCAACAATGATACGACAAACCTTGTCCGGGGTATATTGTAGAGCACCCCCATCTTCAGTAAACCGAAGGTGCGCTCAATTACATTCCTGCATGGCTTATGCGCTGCATTATAACTCTCCTCTGCCTGGGTCTGGGGATTGATCACAGGGGTCAATAACCACGGCAAACATCCATATCCTGCATCACCTGATGTAAACAAAATGGGAAATGTTTATATTAATAGGATGTTGTGATGTTTGTCATAGCATATGAACGTATACCTAATGATTAATCTATTGTTCTTTTTTTGTATGTTGTTGTGAACTGCATACTGTTTGGGCAAGCTAACACAGGGTTATGCACAGCAAAGAGCAATTATGTTATGGCTCAGGTAGTATTACTCCCTTATGCACATCAGAGCATGAGGGAAACATGATGTATATGTTATTGTATTCAGTGTTAGTAAAATACGGTTGCCTGCGATTACTTTTGTGTACTCACCCAGTAGTCATCCGGATGGAAATTGCCCGGGCTCAAACATATCATATGTGGATGATTGACGCAGAATATGGGCATCGTGAGCACTTCCAGGGAAAGCTGAAAACACATTTTGTATGTGCATGTTCGAATCACAAACAACCTGTACATTGATCAAATAATAATATTTGAGATTTCTGAACAGCGCTTCTTGCTTTCTAGCAGGTATCTATGCAACATGTGTGCAATCAATGGCACTAAGTACATTAGGGACACATCTTAATCGGTGAAAATCAGCTTTCACCTTCAAGATATCTTCTGTACAGTGGATATAAAAAGTCTACACACCCCTGTTAAAATGTTTCTGTGCTGTAAAAAAATGAGACAAAGATAAATCATTTCAGAACTTTTTCCACCTTTAATGTGACCTATAAACTGTACAACTCAATTGAAAAACAAACTGAAATCTTTTAGGTAGAGGGAAGAAAAAATATAAAAATAAAATAATATGGTTGCATAAGTATTAATAAAGAACCAGAGAAATCAAAACAATAAATCTTTATTTATATAATTGGAGACAACGTCGATTAAAAACTTCTTTAAAATCAAGGGAATGGGAAGTGATTCCTTAAAAACATTTAATATTGACTCCCTTATTGTTGCACACTAGACCAGTTATTGAGAGATAAATTCAGTGTTATAATCTCTCCTATTTTGTCTTAATAGGTGCTTTAAACAAATATTAAGCTTGGCTTCCTTTATATATATATATATATGTATCTCAAAGAGATTTTATTTTATATATATATCCAAAATTGTAAGTCCTACAGGTTACCAGTCCATACATCAATGTTATATGGTGCCTTATCATACCCTTCTATATGCTTTTAGTATGCTGCAATATTTATATCTAATCTCATTCACAGGTCTATATACAAAGGGAATACCACCTCTTTATATTAATATGAGGTATACTGATCGTTTTTCCAAATATGTATATATATCTCCTTTTAGTGGCGTTTTTAATCTTTTTATATTAGTCACTTGGATTAGATGTACCACTTAATAGTATATATATTTGGTCAATATATCACCATGATTAAGATATAAGTTCCAGTGTATTTAAGATTCAAATGTAGCATATATATTAAATATTGATGTTCATAGCACTATACTAGGGAGATCAATGTTTGTATATATCTCTTTTATGTTGTCCACATTGGGACTACCTCCGTAGGACTACCTCCGTGTATAGGCTCCTTTATATTAACTCAGCATTTGTATTCAAGATGGCATTTATATTTATATCCACATTTATATCTACATTGGTCTAGTTTGCAGCGTCCTGTGTTATAAATCAATCTATGCTACTTGTTAGGACTCGGCACCGGGCTCTCCAGTGTGCTGTAGCTAAAGCACCAAATATATTACTGATAAGGACTTAGAGATCTAGTTTGCAGCGTCCTGTGGTAGAAATCGATCTATGCTACTTGTGCTGGAGCTAAAGCACCAATTATATGACTGATAAGGACTCAGAGATCACGGAGCTGCGTTCAGCTACATGGAAAGCGCTTGCTTATTGACAAAATTAGCGTCTGACGTCAGACGCTACCCTGACGCTACCCTGACTCCCTAATATAGTGCTATAAACATCAATATTTAATATATATGCTACATTTGAATCTTAAATACACTGGAACTTATATCTTAATCATGGTGATATACTGACCAAATATATATACTATTAAGTGGTACATCTAATCCAAGTGACTAATATAAAGAGATTAAAAACGCCACTAAAAGGAGATATATATACATATTTGGTAAAACGATCAGTATAACCTCATATTAATATAAAGAGGTGGTATTCCCTTTGTATATAGACCTGTGAATGAGATTAGATATAAATATTGCAGCATACTAAAAGCATATAGAAGGGTATGATAAGGCACCATATAACATTGATGTATGGACTGGTAACCTGTAGGACTTACAATTTTGGATATATATATAAAATAAAATCTCTTTCATCTTGCCACTCTACCCCATAGCCCAGACATATGAAGAATACGGGAGATTGTTGTCACATGTACCACACAGCCAGTACTTGCCAGATATTCCTGCAGCTCCTTTAATGTTGCTGTAGGCCTCTTGGTAGCCTACCAGACCAATTGTCTTCTTGTCTTTTCATCAATTTTGGAGGGAGCTCCAGCTCTTAGTAATGTCACTGTTGTGCCATATTTTCTCCACTGTGTTCCATGGTATATCTAATGCCTTGGAAATTATTTTGTACCCTTCTCCTGACTGATACCTTTTAACAATGAGATCCATCTGATGCTTTGGAAGCTGTCTGTGGACCATGGCTTTTGCTGTGAATGCGACTAAGACATTTTTAGGAAAGACCAACTAGAACAGCTGAACTTTATTTGGGGTTAATCAGAGGCACTTTAAATGATGGCAGGTGACTCCTATTTAACACAATTTGGAATGTTATTGCTTAATTCTGAACACAGCTACATCCCCATGTATAAGAGGGTGTGCAGACTTATGCAACCAAATTATTTTTCTTTTCTTTTTTCTTACCTCTACCTAAATTATTTCAGTTTGTTTTTCAATTGAGTTGTACAGTTTATAAGTCACATTAAAGGTGGAAAAAGTTTTGAAATGATTTATCTTTGTCTCATTTTTTTACAGCACAGAAACCTGACATTTTAACAGGGGTGTGTAGACTTTGTATATCCATTGTATCTGGTAGCTTTCAGAACAATAGCACGGAGGAATGTACTCAAACAATTGGACAGGCTTGGCTGAGATATTCCTCCGGCTATGCTTAGGGTGTTCTGGAGGCTACCAGAGGCAAGGAGGTCTATTGCGGCTAACATCCATGTCAGCCCTGGGGTGGCTCTACTGTTCCATGCGCAAGGCTCAAGGTCCTTGCTCAGGATTGCATAGAGCTCACCAAAACTGGCATGGGTCAGCCGAAAATGCTCATACACTTCCCCATCAGTTTACCCCTTTAATGTGAGTCTCTCCCTATATAAATTGGGTGCCCGTACCCTCCTCACAGGCTCCTGTACCTGCTCCCCCTCATGTGCCTGTTGGTGTGCCTGAGCCACCTCTTACTGTGCACCCATTTCTTGGCTTGATTCTACCCCAGCATGGACATGGCATTACCACTCGCACCCATGTTTACTCCCAGACACTCCTCTCTGACACTCCTCATCCACTCCTCAATCACACACCTTGCATTCGGATCTCCATCATGCATCATGCTGTGCAAACAATAATACCTCATCCATATTCTCATGCATCTCTCTGTCATGTTGGGAATCCATGCTGGGAATCCATGCTGTTCCAGACATGCTGATGACTTGTTGGAGATGGGGTTATATAGCTTGTTGATTGCAGCACCTGTTAATAGGCAGGATTTCAGGTTTGGAATTGATCATCTGTGGATCTGAATCTTATCTGGCATTCCAGCTGATGATTGCTCTGCTCCATATATAGATCACACTCACTGTTTGATGCAAGGTAAACAAATGATGTTAGTGACAACGGTATCATATTATTGATTGATTCCTGATGTCTCTGATTGCATTGCTATAGTTAATGTTTTGATGTTTGTTTTACTGTAGTGGCAGGCCTCAACATGGTCTTTACTATTCACATGTATTTCTTGACCTGTGATTTTCATTTGGATTGATATATTACATTGCTCTTTTGTGCCTCAGTGTTTGCTAAGTGATGATATATCTAATGGCTCAATGATTGTACATGGTTTTATATAAGTGTGCTATCTCTTTAAATGCTGCATCAATTCTTTTTGGCAATTTGTATAGCAGTGTTTCACAAGCTAATCCTCAAGGCTAGCTTGACAGGTCAGTTTTTCTGTATAACAGTGTGTAAACACAGGCGAGGCAATTATTATTCAACAGGAGCCTCAGATTTGGGGTTGTTATGCTTAAGCATTGTATTTGGCCTGTCTGGGGAGTCTGGGGGTAAAGGCTCATGAACCACTGGGATATGATGTTTATATGATGAATGCCACTTGAGGAGCAAGGCAGATTTTGTATTTTGATAAAAATGTGGCAATGGGAATGATGAGCATGACAATCTGATGAACTTCCCTGCTTTTGTATTGTTTAAAACTGGTTTATTGTGTTTTTAATGGCTACTGGGGCACTCTTACATCTCTGTGGGAACCCTTTGTGTACCACATGAGTGCCTCTATGAACGAGTCAGGGTTAATATGGCATGAGTTTCATGTTTTTGGGTTGCAATTTAATCATGTAGTGTGTCTTTAGTTGCTTTGTGCATGTTGCAGCTTGACTTTTCATATTGGCAAATGCATGACCATTACAACATATAAAAAACAGATATATTTTTAAATGCATTATTTTTTTATTTGGGGATTATTGTGCAAGTACTTGTAATGTATTTTCATGTCTTCCCCATGTTTTGAAGTGCACTGGTGTGTTTATATTGGCCTTTACAGTGTTTTCTGTAAACCCTTTGCGGGTCCTATTTGGACCCTGTATTATTTTGGCCTCCATTTGCAGGTTACGGGCTTGAATGCCATGCCGTCTTTGCAAAATCGTTTCAATTCAATAGCGAAATTGGAACTTGCAGTTACGGGTGTCACGGCCCACTCCCTGGCTGGGTCTGTTGACCGGATTTGGGTTACTCTGGACCTTGGAGTAGCTTTGATTACAGGAACATCATGTCTCAGCCCTTGGTTTAGACTGAGCAATATTGACAGTAAGTCTGACGAATCTTACTGCAAGCATATGTCCCCGGGTAAATAATACATCTACACACCACGTCTTGATGAAAATTATGAACAACGTTTTATTTTGGAACAACATATTTAAAACATTTCACACACACACAGTGGAGGGAGTGGGTCAACCTTTCCCCTTTCTCTGGCCTCCAGAGTAACCTAATTACCTCTGTCCAATGTAACAGAGGTAGGCTATGGGCACCACCAGACCCCTCCCATGGGCCAACCCCAGGCGTGGCTATTAAGCTCATTCTAACCCAAACTCTCCCAGTGGATACTTCCTGTTTTTCCTCCTGGACTATGCCCCTGGGGAAACCCCATACTGGCCCTTTGTTCAAGTCCTGGCGACACCCTGTGAGGTGGATCTCGCTCAGCTCCTGCCTCAGTGTTTACCTACTGGGGGATGGTTAACTAAATACAATCACTCCATAGTACTATATACAAGCTTATACTGTAATTAACTATTACAACCAAAACCATATTTCCCCATTCCCACATGGTATCAGGGTGGGGCAAGTTTTCCACGTCAATCCATTTTATGCAGTAATGCTGACTTTATTAAATGGTGACAGTGGAACCCCCTCTTCATACCATTCACAAGCAGTGACTTTGTGAGCCCAAACCTTTTGTTCTTCCACATGGCAACAGCATGTGGAAGATAACCCAGCCCCAGATGGCCACTGCTGTCAGTCACAAAATGGCCCCAGCATAGTTCACACCAAATCCAATATGGCCCCTGGGTGACAACGGGCTTGACAGAACAAAGGATTTGCGGGCTCGTGGTAGACTTTTTCTCGTCCCATAGGCTTTTCTTCGCTCTAAAAGATTGGCAGCGGGTTGCTTTACAGGCTTAATTTAATAGCCGCAAGTCTTGCAGGCTACGTTATGAGCTATAGTTTTACATGTTATGCAAATTTAATGTGGCTGATAATCTAATGATTAATTGGCAGATTGTCTGAGTAATGCCATATAAACACTGGAGAAAATACAAATGGCTGAAGCAGAAAACACCAGTAATATGAGGCAGACATACTTCATATACCTATGACTCTCATCTACCTACTTGACCTCTTCAGGAGAAGAATAAAAAAGGTTACTTGTATGTTATAAAACATACTGTAAATTGCACTGCATGCGTTCTATCTACAAGTCTGAATGTTTATTCTGTGCTTTATTCCAAAACAGTTGTGATAGTCAGCCAGACTGTTACCATAGTTATCCATAGTTATGATGATTCAAATTTCACAGAAAATGTGATTACTTCTGTTACCTGAGTTATTAGTGAAATGTATACAAATAAACTAAGAAAAGACTGTGTGCTCAGAAGTCATATCCCCATCCTTTAGAACTCCATCCTCAGTAGTAGATACTGTACATATGGATATAATGGCTCTATTCAAATAAATGATGAAAGGGATCAATTCAGATGCAGAGGAGGTAAAAACACAAAACAGCCTTTTGCTGCAAACCCTGTGTTGTACTATAATTTATTTCTTTTTTTCCTTTTGAACTGTAACATCTATTATAGAAATGCAAATATATTTTTACATTATCTACAGCTGCTCTCCACAGTTTCCATCTATTCCGTTACATTTCAGACCAGTAATCATTAGATTTGTGACCTGGAGGTATAATAACTTAACATTATTTTGCTGCAGCAGTGAAGGAAACGTGTGTTCATCTTAATAATATGCAATTTGCCACCTGTATGAGTAAGGATAACAAGACATAGGAGAAATTAATTGTGTTTATTCCAAGTACCACATAATGAATTTGTATTTCTGATAACTTTATTATCTTTACTTTGATGATTTCATGCATATAGGGACTATGCAAATACATGCACAAAAACATTAATAACAGGCAGTACAGCACAACGAAAAAATATATATTCAGTTTACTAAGTACCATACCACTTTTTCTTATTACTCTTTTATTAAATATATATCTACAAAGAAAGTCTTAATATAAATAAAGGGTTACTTTGCAACTAGTGAAAAATATAAAATGACAGTACCATTATATGCTTGTGGCATGTCATTTATAGTATGACACAGGATATAGTATTCAACAGTATGATTTGGAAGTAATTATACTATATCATGATGTAAATGTAAGCAAGCAATGCAACAGGAAAACATTTTTATATACAGAACTAACTAACTAACTAACTAACTAACTACATATATATATATATATATATATATATATATATATATATATATATATATTAATATATATATATCCCCTTCTCTCTCTCAAATCCCCCTTTCTCTCGCTCTCCTTTTCTCTCTCTCCCCTTCTTTCTCTCTCCTATTTCTCTCTCTCCTTCCCGTATCTCTCACCCTCTCTTCTCTCTCTCTCTCCCTTCACTCTCTCTCACTCTCCCTTATCATCCCCCTCCCCTCTCTCTCCCTACTCCTTCTCTCTCTTCTTTCTCTCTCTGACTGTCCATTCTCACTCTCTCTGTCTCTCCCTCTTTTCACTCTCTCTAACCCTTCCTTTTCTTTCTCTCTCCCTCTCTCCCTCCATTCTCTCTCTCCCCCTCCCTCTCTCTCCTTCCCTCCCTATCTATTCACCTCCTATCTCTCTCCCCACTCTCTGTCCCTTCTCCCCCTCTCTCTCCCCTTCTCTTTCTCTCTTCCTCAATTCTCTCCACTCCCTTCTCTCTTCCCTCTCTTCTCTGTCTCTCTCCCTTCTCTCTCTCCCCCCACCTCTCTCTGTCTGTCTCTCACCTCTCTCTCACTTCCCCTTTTCTCTCTGTCTCTTTCTTTCTCCCCCTCTCTCTCTTCCCCGTCTCTCTCCCCTTCTCTCTCTCTCTCTCTCTCTCTCTCTCTCTCTCCCTCTCTCCCTTTTTCTCTCTCCATTCCCTTTCTTACCCCTCTCTCTATGTCTTTCCCTTCTCTCTCAAACACCCCCTCTCTCCCTCTCTCTTTCTTTCTCTCTTTCTCTCCCTTCTCTCTCCCCCTCTCTCTCCCTTTCTCTCTCTCCCTCCATCTATCTATCTCTCTCCTTCCTTCCTTCTCTCTCTCCCCTTTCTATCTCCCTCCCTTCACTCTCCCCTCCCTTCTCTCTCTCTCCCCCTCTCTCTCTCCCCCTCTCTCTCGCTATATCTATATCTCCCCTTCCTTCATTCTCTCTCTCCCCTCTCTCTCTCCCTCCCTTCACTTTCCCTTCCCTTCTCTCTCTCTCTCCTCTCTCTTCCTCTATCTCTATTTTCCCTTCTCCATCCTTATCTCTCGCCACTCCTTCACTCTCTCTCTCTCTCTCTTACTTTCTCTCTCCCTCTCTCTCTCTGCTCTCTCTCTCCCATTCTCTGTCTGTCTCTCTCTGTTTCTCCTCTCTCTATCTCTCTCTCTATAGTCCTTCCTCCTCTCTCTGTGTACCTTATCTCTCCCCCTCCATTTCTCTCCCCCTCCATTCTCTTTCTGTCTCTCCTCTCTCTCTCTCTCTCTCTCTCTCTCTCTCAATCTCTCTCCTGTCTCTCTCTCTGTACTGTCACTGTCACACATCTCTCTCCCCCCTCTCCCACCTCTCTCTCATTCTTTCTCTCTCCCATCTCTCTCTGACGCTCTCCCCCTCTCTTCATTTATCCCCCCCTCTTTCTCTCTCCCTATTCTCAATTTAACTTCAGCTTCTCTCTCTTCTCTTCTCTCTCTCCCTTCTCTCTCTATCCTGTCCTTCTCTTTCCCTGTCCTGTCTCTCTGTTCTGTTTCTCTTTCTCCTATCACTGTCAAACATCTCTCTCCTCCTCTTCCTCTATCTCCTGTCTCTCACTCTGTCATGTCTCTCTGCCCTACACACTCTCTCTCTCTCTCTCTCCTGTCACTGCCACACATCTCTTCCCCCTCTCTCTCTCAATCCTCCCACTGTCCCCTCTCAATGTCACACATCTCTCTCCCTATCTCTCTCTCTCTACCGCTCTCTCTGCCCTCTCTCTCCCTCTCTATCCCTCTCTTTCCTTTCTCTCCTTCCCTCTCCCCCTCTCTCCCTATCTCTCTCTCTCATGTCTCTCTGTCCTGTCACTATCTCCCCTGTCCCACCTCTCTCTCTCTCTCTCTCCCTCTCCTTCTCCTCTCTCTCCTGTCTCTCTATCCTATCACTGTCACACATCTCTATCTCTCTCCTCTCTCTCTATCCCCTCTCTCTCTCTATCTCCCCATCTCTCCATCCCCCTTCTCTCTGTCTCTCCTGTCACACATATCTAACTATCTCTCCCCCCCCCCTCTCCACTCTCTCCCCCTTCTCTCTCTCTCTCCTGCTCTCTCTTCTCTCTCACCCCTAGAAAAACATTGTGCCATCCTGAATCAAAATGGTAATTAGAATTGGCGGACAGAGTGCCCCCCAGAGGTTGGTGCAAGTCACAGAGCTGTGAAGATTTCTCTCCAGGACAGATAAGAGTTAACTCCTACAAGCGTTTAAATGGCCCAGGTGTTTACAGCCTAGAAAAGGAGACACCCAGAGAGATGGGTGTGGCCCCAAATAAGCCCTGCTGAGTGACAGCCTCATTCAATTGCTCCGTCTTTTAGATCCGAGGTTGCATGTGGAAAACACAGGCAAAGTTGCTATTTAATTACCTCCATTTTGCGACCTCAGATCAGGTTCCGAGTGACGGCCCTGCGAAAATGGCTGACCTGCAACTCAGAGCTTACACCAGTCTGAAGCCTTTGATGTTACATGTTCGCAGCCCAGAAAATGCAAATCCCTATTCAGTTGCCTGATCCCTCCCTCTCCGACAAAGTGTCCCAGCTTGCAAAGCTCAAATGAAGGACGAAGTCCTGTGTGTGCTCAGGAGTACTCGCAAGGGCTTTAGAAGCCCTTACGTATGGTCCCGATATGTCCCCAGTGCACCTAACACCCCCCCACACACACACTCCCACGAGACCCCAATGATGCAGGGGCCCGTTCGGACCCCTGCAGGGTCCCCACATTAACCCCTTGCTGCGTTGTTTTCAATGGGGACACCCGCAGTGTGCCAACATTAACCCCATGCTGGGGTTCCCGAACGGGGACCCCCGCAATGTCCCCAAATTAACCCTTGCTGTTGGGGTCATGATCGGGCCCCCCACTGCAATAAAGAAAGTTTAAATTCACAGTCGCAAGTCCTTAAGGTAAGTACCCCCGGCACCTAAAATTAACCCCGCAATGCTGGCGGTCCCCATCGGGACCCCCGGAGGGTCCCCACATTAACCCTTGCAGTGGGGGTCATGATCTAAGCACTGCACTATTAACCCTAACTATACCACATTAACCCAACCCTGGGCCTATTTAACCCTATCTGGACCCAATAACCCTAACAGTACCTATTGAACCCTAACACTACCTATTTAACCCTAACTGGGCCAATGAAACCCTAAATGAACCCGATAACCCTAACTGGACCTATTAAACCCTAACAGTACCTATTTAACCCTAACTGGGGCTATTTAACCCTAAATGGGCCTATCTAACCCTAACTGGGCCTATTTAACCCCAAAAGTATCTATCTAACCGTAACTGGGCCTATTTAACCCTAACTGGACCCAACAACGCTAAATGGGCCTATTTAACCCTAACAGTACATATTTAACTCTAAATGGGCCTATTTAACCCTCAATGTAACCAGTAAACCCCTATCCTATAAACCCCTTCCTACCCTGCCCTATTAACACATACACTACCTACCCAACACTAATTTAAAAAAATAAAAAAAACACCTAATTACTGAAAATAAAAAACCCACCTAATTACTGAAAATAATAAAATACATTACTGAAAATAAAAACAGATCACTATAGAAAATAAAAAAACAAAACACTGCAAAAATAAAAGAACCCACTTTACTGAAAATAAAAAAATTAAAATTTACAAAAAATAATAAAACCTAATTACGAAAAATAATAAATCCTTATTTACCAAAAATAAAAACACCCCACCACTACAGATATACATGCACATATAAACATAACATTACAATACATCAATATATACAGTTCAAATATCCCCCTAACTACAATACTATTAACCCCTATCTACATACAGTATTAACCTAACTACATACATTAACCCCTATCTAAATACAGTATTAACCTAACTACATACATTAAACCCTATATAAATACATTAAACCCTATCTACATACATTAACCTCTATCTAAACCTATATACATACATTAACCCCTATCTAAACCTAACTACATACAATAACCCCTATCTGAATACAGTATTCACCTAACTACATATATTAAAACCCTAAATCTAACCTAATAAATAAGACCACTTACCTTGCCTAGATGTCCCTTCAGCTATGACGGTGTTCCTGCTGCAGGTCTCACCCTAAGAAAAAAATATGAAATAATTACAAAATTAAACACTACATAACATTATAAACATTATAAATATTAAACTTACTTTTCCACCATGTCCCCGCCCTTCCTGTAGTCTTCTCCGGCTGGGCCCCTGGAAGAAAAGAAACATTACATTAGTCAAAGAATAAACACAAAAATAATAAACTAAACATTATAAATATAAAACTTACCTTTAGCGATGTCCCCAGCCTTGTCCTCTTCTTCCCCGGCTGGGCCCTTAAAAAGAAACGCTGCTCTAAATAAAAAAAACTAACTCTAGGGAGGAGCTCAGGGACACTAACAAGGCTTCTATCGCTTCTTCCAGTAACAAAATGTCAATGGCGCCTTCTGATTGGCTGAAAACGCTGTCAATCAAATGTCAGCTAATCAGAAAGCGCCATGTTGTGAGCCAATCAGAATGGCATACGCCCCTATATCCTATTCTGATTGGTGGATGGACCAGTCAATCTTTTTTAAACCAATCAGAAGGAACTATTGCTTTCAGCCAATCAGAATGGGATATACTTCCACAGGGTATATCCCACTGTGATTGTCTGAAGGCATGTGCCCCTTCTGATTGGCTGCAATCTGATTGACAGATTGGAAACAGAGTGGAAACACAGCTTGCAGCTCACTCTGAGACATCCAACCCTATGTGAGTGAGCTGTGAGCTGGTAATTAAATGAGGGTGTGTCACAATGTGTAAGCTGTTTGCAAGAGTGGCAACAGAGAGAAAGTCTGTTGAATGCACTGCAGCCTTTGAAGAAAAATACACGTTTTGGCTGCAGAGTTGCCACAAGGAAAACGCAGAAAATTGGAGCCGAGATTCCATTGCAGTTGGAAAAGCAGTACTTGCCACATGTTTTGGGGCCTGATATGCTACAAACTACAGAGAACAATTAAAAAGTTTAGAGAGCAAGCTGTTTGATGTGAAGGTTTGCTACACCAGCGTTTGGAGAACAGCCTGTAGACTGTTGGTGGAGCAAGGTACTATTCTAAGAGACTGTTCAAATCACTGCAGGGAGAAATCTGTGGTGTAAAAATATTTTAGCACTAACCAAAACAAGCAGTTAAGGGTCCCTCGAGTGGGCAATTGGAGAGAACGGCAGGCTAGTACCCCATCCATCTTATTGAAAAGTATACAGTGGTCTGAGAAAGAAAGACCTGAAACATGTATATGTTGTTCAAAGTGAACTATAATAAGGAGAATGGACTGCACAAAGACAACAAAGTTTTACCTGAGAGACAAGAAGCCCCTTTAGAGCTAGCTAGGGTGTTCCTGAAGTTGGCTAGTACGTTTATGCAGATTTTTAGTTTATTGCCGAAGTAAGCTATTTTCAGTATATGTTGGGACTTTTTATTAAAAGATTAAAAGAAACCTTGGACTCTTTGCAGTTTATATATGTTTATTCTTTAGTGAAACACGGCACCAAAAGCCACATTTTCACAATTTACACATACATACAAACATACAGTATATACATGCATAAACACACATACACCTATGATTTGGGATATAGCAAGGGGAAAGTAGAAGTAGTTGCTGGGATGTGAGAGAGGGGACATAAGAGCTCAATAAGCCCCTGCAAATAACATTGTGAACATACATTTCTAAATGCTTTGTTTGCAATCGTACAGGATTGATAGAAAAAAGTCAAATTCTGTTTCAGAATAACGCTATACACTTCATACACTTGCAAGTCTCTTCAGATATATAAGGATGTATACTAAAAATTACAGATATCATTTCAAAAATGTTTAATAAAAAGTAACACATTTTCACCCACTATTGCTAAGGAACCTTTAGAAAGAAAATCACGGATGACACTTTGCTCCGCTTTATTTACTAAATACAATTATCCAAAATACCCTAAGTATGACAAATCTTTAAACAAAGATGTCCCGTAGACTTCCATTGTAGCTAACTCAGATGGTGCAAAATCCATTCTTCTTTTTTTTCTGTGAACTATATATTTTGTATGAAATTATACAAAATGCTGATAGCAAAGTATGACTGCTGATACCAACGCTTAGAGAATACAATTTAGGATATTTGCTGACACCAGCCTTCACATAAACAGCTGCTGGTATCAATGAGTATTTTATTGTACATTATAACTAAACATTTCTGCATGGTATATAGATCATACAGCCCTGAGGGTTTACACTAATATAGTAAATGAGACATATATGGACATATAAATCATGATTAATCCTTACTACATTTTCCCAGAACTATAATTCTTAGTTATGTCATGAACACATTCCAATAACTGAAATGGGAGAGGATAATTTTTCGACTTGCATTAAGCAATGGAAGCAATTTTGTCAAACTTACATGTTTTCTCAAAATGCTGAATTGATTTCTTTTATTTGTTCAGTAGCAAAAAAGACTAACATATATATATAATATATCATTTTCATTGTATTGCAAATTTAGCAGAATAAACATTTACCTAAAAAGTAATAACTACAATATTTTTTTTTTATTTGTAACAACTCATTTGTGTACATATAAACATAAAATAGCTCTATAAGCACAATATACACACAAAATGGAAAAGTAAACCATAAAGGACATCAGAAGTTAAAATAGATTTGAATAACTTTAGAAAGGAAAAAATACAGTGTTTACTTTATTTAGTTATATGCAGTTATGTTGTGCCTTTAGCCCCAATGCAGTGTGTATAAACCTGCTTTACCAGTGAGGAGGATGTTGATTAGATTTCCATTGCCCCTATTAAAAGAGAAGGCTTTTTGGCATCCTGGGTCCTCTGAATTTTTTGACAGCAAATAATTTTAGCAGCATATTATTAAATAATGTTAGGACTATATTTTTTCTTGTAATTTTCTACAAAATTTTTGATATTATTCCACCATGTGTAGAAATATAATGTATCACATACGCAAATAAACCCATATATTGTTGAATATGCCTTGATTATTGTTTATCTTGAGGCTATTGTTCTTTTTTACATCATTTGAGACACTAACCCGACATGCTATTTAGAGTATGTCTGGCTATTTTACACTTTAACCTACTGAGCGCTAAGGATGTCTCCCAAACTCTCTTGTAATTTGAGAAGTAGGATGGTGGTCCCTTATGTAGAAGGAAGCTTAAACATATCTCTAACTTGAATTGGCCATTTGCACCACAAAATATGATGTTGTAATTAGGATCACTCCCCTGATGATGTAATATCCTAACATTCATTGATACAAAACAAAAACAATGTTTAAGATCTCAAAAGGTGGTGGGTCTTGAATACTCACTCCCCACACAATATACATAGCTTTAATAACACTATAAGCAAGGAACTAATTTTAACTATAACATTTCTTGCCTCAAAAATCGTAAGTAAACATTAGACATCCTGGGAGATTTGTATCTTTCAGGTTGTTAATGTAGTAATCAATATTAGCCAATAGGTTAACTAGCAATTAGGGTTTTATAGGTGGTGAGTTAGCACAGTATAACAACAATTAACTATCATTGTGTACACTACAAAGAGACAACTTATTTGGAAATGGATGAATCCCTCTTTAAAATGAGGGGTCCCCTGTCTTATTCTCTGTTACAATGATTGCCTGACTGTTTCAGCATTACTTTGCAAGGCAAGGCTATAAATTAGCTTCTCAATATATTCCAAACAATTTTACATGAACATTTTATTTAAATTAAAGGCTTTAACATTCTTTTAGCTAGCAGATGGTTGCTTTGATAATGTTAATCACATGAAAGTATCACAATACCAATGCTTTTATAAAAACTTTAATTACCCCCGTGATATTGTAATGGGCCATTAAGCATGTCATTTTAAATAGGGACTCTCTTTCCACATGTCCCCATTCCATTTTAGCTGTCAGATGTCTCTGTTCTTGAGGTTAGGAAGCACCTGACTGCATCACTAGAATAAAATATATATGTAATAAAATATATTATTATGAGGATGAGACTATATGAAAGTCCATAGAATGATGCCAACTCCTTTAATTGTCATCACAGCCCTTTTCAAATGATATGGGTATTTATTTTAAATCAGGTATCCTATACAAATAAGCATTTCTCACGTTTGCCGTACAAACAACAAAAACCTTGACTCTTCCAAGTAGAGTAGGCTATGATCTAGATCCCCATATTGGATTGTTACCTTGTCTTGGTGAACAGGCTTGTGTATCTCAATGAGGCTAGGAGCTATACCATGTTGGGGTACTCCAAACAGACAGGACGTTGTTGAGTGGTCAATTAAAAATCCACTGGAGAAGGTAGCGTCAAACCGTTTCAGTATCCGCTAAAAACCCTCATGGACAAGTGCAAGCAAAGACATATCAAATGATACAAAAAGATGAGCCAATCAAAAGGTGTCAAATATATTACTGGGGAAGGACATCAGACAAGTAGTCCGACATTTTATGATGTGGAAAGTTCAAAGCCAAAAACAAGACATCTCTTCAAGATAATCAGAGATATCAAACGAAACTTCCATGCAAAAGATGCAAAAAAACAAGCATGGTATGGAAAAGAAACAGCAGAAATTAAGAAGTGGTGGCAAGAATATAGGAAAGAACTATGCAAGAAGAACCTGAATATGACTGATACTTATGAATGTTTGTTCACTGATGTAGAGCCAGATATCCTGGAGAGGTAAGTTAAATTTGACCTAAGAAGCATTGCTAATAACAGTGCTGCAGGAGGTGATGGTATTCCATTTGAATTGTTTAAAACCTTTCAAAATGAGGCAATATGTCAACAAGTACAGAATTAGAAAAGGTCAATGCCAGAGAGTGCTCGAAAATATCAAATAGTTGCACTCATTTTACATGGCATCAAGATAATGATCAAGATCCTGCAAACTCGGCTACAGCAATTTATGGAACAAAACATTTATTTCTTCCTCAGTGACTACTCTAAAGCTGTTGACTGTGTGGACCATAACAAACTGTGGAAAATTCTTAAAGAAATTAGGATACTCGGTCACCTTACTTGACTCTTGAGGAATCTGTACAGGGACCAAGAATATGTATATTATTACCCTATCTGTGATAATATATGTGGAGGATACTAGTCTGAAGGCTAAAAGTGAGGAGGAGTTGGGGAGCCTAGTGATGAAGATGAAAGATACAAGCATAAAAGTGGAATTGCTGCTACACCAAAGCGACTAAGGTCCCTACATAAATCAGATGCTCTAATTTAGGACACTTCCGTAAATCGGCTGCGGGGGCTTTTTTCCCCAAAGTTCCACATTGATGTTTACCCCCCAAATTACGTCACTCATGCCTTCCGCTGTAGCTGTGAAGGGGCTGGGATTTCTGGCACCCGCCAAAAACACTGCTGCAATGACAATTAAACACAAGTAATGGCTGTGGAGGAGTCATAGGAACCAATGGGAATCGCAAAAACTGCTAGACTGACACTGACTATGTGGAAACTGAGCAAGTAATCACACAGGTCTCAGGAGTTTGGAGAGTTCTTAAGCGAGAGAGAGAGAGAAAGAGAGAAGGAGCTTTTTGGTGTTTTTCCTATTGTTTGCATTGTATCAAGATCTATTATATTACACATAAATTCTTTAACACATAATAATAATAACAGATAATAATAATATATATATATATATATATATATATATATATATATGGACTGTATATATATATATATATATATAGTGATACCTTTTTTATTGGACAAACGTATTCATAATAAAGCGACAAGCTTTCGAGAGATAATGCCTCTCTTTATCAAGTCAAAAAGCGACACTGATACAAATATGAACTAAAAGCAGTAAACAGAAAGACGGGGGGAAAAATTGGAAAAACAAGAAACACAAAATTCATTGGCCAGAGTTAAGTGAGAAATAGACCAGCATTGTGAATAATGTTCTGATAGATATCAGGTTGTGTTCTTATCTACAACCTGATCTATAGACTTACTGACCTATCAGGACATTATATATCAGGTTGTGTTCTTATCTACAACCTGATCTATAGACTTACTTACTGACCTATCAGGACATTATTCACAATGCTGGTCTGTTTCTCACTTAACTCTGGCCAATACATTTTGTCTTCCTTGTTTTTCCCCAATTTTTTTTTCCCCCATCTCTTTCTGTTTACTGTTTTTAGTTCATACTTGTATTAGTATCGCTTTTTACATATAATAGTTGTCAAAGCGAGGGGAGGGTCCGCATTTACGGAGGTAGAGGCTCCCACGTCGGCTGCCATGAGCCGAAGGCTCATGGCAGGCTGCAAATGCGTACCCTCGCAAAGCGAGCGGCCGGATTTGCGGAGGTGGAGGCTCTACGGCGCCTCACAAGCGGTTACAAACACCCACAGAAACGGGACTTGGAAAAAATAGATCTAACACGCAATGACTATATACGGACTTACACAAAACAATACAAGCCGCCAGACTTAGAAAGAAAAAATTACGGACTCACACTAAAAAAATACGAGCCGCGGGACTTAGAAAAAAAAAAATTACAAACTCGCAAAAATACGACCTTAACAGCCAAACCATGCGCAGCAGAAAACATTAAAAAAAAAACAATAAATACACACAAAAATTACATAAAAAGCTTACCCACAGCAAGGGGGAGGGCACCCTGGACCTCTGCAAGTGAAGTCACACCTCAATTTAAGTCCAAATTACCAAGTTTAGACACACGAAAATCCCCTAAGCAAGACAAAAGCAAGAAAATACAAAAACGAGGCTAAACAACCCTAAATCCGCAAAACACCACCAAGCACATACTGCTTTGCCAAAAAGCTGTACGAGGTACAAGATACACTTTTAGCAAGAACGCTAAATCCTCCACACCCGCGTACTACATACACATTCGCCACCATTTTACAACACTAACTTACAAAATGAGGAATTACACAGCTACACTAATGGCTTCCCCTTGCACACACAGCCTATTTACACTACACACTGCACACATTGCTGACACTTACACCTCAGCTCCACAACAGTGCAAACCTACATTGTATGCTGCAGGAACATCAAAACTGATTGTCAGCTCTTCAGCACAATGCTTCCTGCATATATTACTTACAAATAGGTAAAGTATAATAATTTAATAATTTATTAATTATTTAATTAGCATACAAAAATACATATACATATCATATACTATAATTGTCAAACTGTGTTTGGTCGTCATGCTTGTGAGCCTCATGAAGCGAGGTGAGTCGTTTGCGGCCCAGAGGGCAGCAACTGCGAGCCTCCCAAAGCAAGAAAAATAATAAAAAATAAAAAAAAACACATTCGCACACAGCACAGAGGAAGAGACAGGAAGCCTGGTAGTGAGGTTGCAAGTGATTTTGAGCCTTATTTGACGTGTTCTATGTTAGAAAAAAAATGGTGGACGAAAAACTTCTAAAAAATCTAAAACTGGTTGAAAACGAGGCTGAGAAAAGCCAGGCATGCGGGACTTAGAAAATTCATGACGGCAAAGACACTAACACTTACACCAACAAAATACGACATTTGAAAAATACGACTTTAACGGCCGAGCAGCAGAAATAAAAAAGCATGAAAAACAAGAAAAAAAAACAAGCATGGGAGGAAGCATGGGAGTGTGGTTGCAAGAGATTTTGAGCCTTATTTGAATTGTTTTGTCACTCGACAGAACTTAGGCTACAATGAACACGCTCATTGCACCAGCGCCACAGTGAGGGTCACAACTGCGAACCATGAACGTAACTCAAAAACCCTACAAACATAAAAATAATTTAAGAAATATAATAACACACTCATTGACAGCACAGCGGGAGAGCCAGGAAGGCTGGAAGTGAGGTTGCAAGCGATTTTGAGCCATATTTGACGGTTTTCGTCAAACTAAAATTGAAAAAAAATGGCTGACGAAAAACGTAAAAGTTTCTAAAACTGAATGAAATTGAGGCAGAGCAAAGCCAGGCACACCAGACTTACACAGCAGCAAACACGGTAACATTTACACCAATAACGCCAGGGGGGGACTTTGAAAATAACACAAACGGCCTTCAGCGCATAACATGCAAACATTCAGCAGACACACAGAGGACAAACACACAGGGAAGGGACAGGGGGATGATGGTGGAAAGGGTCGCAATGAGTACCAAAGGCGCTCATTGCGAGCCCCGTGATGAGCGCCGAAGGCGCTCAGCATGGGTCTCGCAATGAGTGCCGAAGGTGATCAGTGCAAAGCAGGAAAGTTGAAGTACACAGGGAAAGGCTCGCAATGAGCACCGAAGGCGCTCCACAATTGTTGTGGATCTTGCGAATGTTGGTGACGTTTATGATGTTGATCATGCATTTGTGAGCCTAGCAAAGTGAGGCGAGCAGTCGAGGCACGCAACTGCAAGGCCCCTGGGACTTTTAGGCTGCAATGAGCGGCGAATGGACTTAGGCTGCAATGAGCGCCAAAGGCGCTTATTGCAGTGATCGCGATCAGAGCCGATGCTTGTAGATGAAAATGCGTCCCTCGCAAACTGAGGCATTTGAACGGTTGCGCAAAATTACGATTTAAACGGCCGAACCACCGAACTGAAAAGATCACCCAAAAAAAATATGCTTTAAAATAACTTACACACTCATGCACAGCACTGAGGGAGAGCCAGGGAGCCTGTGAATGAGGTTGCAAGTTAATTTGAGGCATATTTGGCATTTTTTTATGATTGAAAATCGGCTAAGTGAGAAAAAAAATGGCGGCTGAAACAACATAACAAGATGAAACCGAGGACGAAGGCAGTAAAAATGGTGATCATTGCAAAGCAGAAAAGTTCCCAAAACGTCAATGAGTGGCGAAGCCACTCATTGCGGGGCTCGCGAAGATCTCCGAAGCCGCTCATTGCGGGCCCTGTAAAGTACACGGGGGGAGAAGCTTGCGATGAGTGCCGGAGGTTTTCAGAGGGCCCATAGCCTCACATTGTGATAATAAAAAATCATTTACGATTAGATCTTCTTATTTTCACCCTCTTTTGAATTTATCATGTGGAGTGAAACCCCTTTGAATTAGCTGATTTTGTTTTATGGCTCCTACATCTGGGACTCACTTATATTATAACAAACTTTTTTGATTCATGTCACGGTCTGCTTCTTCAGGGGGGCTTGCTATGAACCTAGTTCAAACCTACCCCAGCACACAGTATTGCCAGGCTTACATTTTTATTCCTGTCATTTTTGCTGGGCAATTTCCTAGTAAATATATATATACTAGCGACTTGCCCGTCAAAAAATGACGGCAATGTGATGTATATGTTTGTCAAGTTGTTTAGTTATTAACATATATTTTTGACACTTGTAAGTATTTTAATATGAACGTGTATTTTTGTAAAATGTTGATGTAATGGTTTTTTAAAATGTAATTTGTATCTGAAGAATTGTTAACTTTAATATACATTGAATGAATAGGAAAGCAAAAAGTAAAAAGCCTTCTTGAAACGTTACGAATTTTAACATGAAGTTTAAAATATATGTAAGCAATAACCTTCAAAGTATATATTTTGAAACTTTAACTTTATTTTTTATGTAAGTTTAGAAGTTGACAAAAAATTTGTATAATTTTGAACATTATAAACAGGAACATAGCGAAAACATTTTGTAACCTAATTTTTTATTAAAAGTATTAACATTTGAATGTAAAAACAATTGACCTTTAAATTAATCAGTATTAACATGCAATTTCTATCACAATAATTGTTAACTTGAATATACATTGAATGTAGAGGAAGGCATACAGTAAAACTCTGCTTAAAACGTACGTAATTAAAGTAATTCATTACTGAGCACATAAACTGGCGATAAACATTAATGTAGTTAGTAATCTTAAGATAACAGACAATATTTACATTGTGACTTAAAAGGTGCTTGACCTCTTAACATCCACTTTGTAATCTGTTGAATGAAATAACTTGCAAATATATTTTTTAAACTTGTAACATTAGAAACATTAACATAGTGACTTAACATTTTAACATAATTTTGACTAACAATGCAAGGCAAGTATTTTGTGAGGCGAATCATTCCTAAACAGTACTTTCATTAATTATGACTGAATTAAACAACCAAATGTTATGTATTTTGCAATGCTTTTAAAAAATGTTGGCATCTTGAATTTGTATCCTGCAAAGTTATAGTACTTCATAGTAGACAATGTTTTTAGTAAAAATACGTCCATCTTCTAATAAATCACCTTGACTTTCATTGTTTTCAATGTAAACTTTAATAGCCTGTGGATTTTTGCACCGTGACAACGCAACGTACAATTGACCATGTGCAAAAACTGGTTCTTCCAAGTAAATACCCACAGATTTGAAAGTCTGACCTTGTGATTTATTAATGGTCATGGCAAATGCCATAATAATGGGAAATTGTCTTCTTTGAAGTATAAAAGGGAGACTACTTTCACTTGGTGCTAAATCTATTCTTGGTATGAAAACTCTCTCTCCTTTATGGGTCCCAGTTAAAATTTCAGCATCTATAAAATGGTCCTTTAATTGTTGAACAATTAATCTTGTGCCATTGCATAGGCCTTTTTTGGGGTTCATATTTCGCAGTAACATGATAATTGCACCTTTCTTTAGCTGCAAAATATGTGGTGGCATTCCAGAAGGAGTTAAAGAGTTAATGAATTCAGTTGAAAAGTTTGCCTGACTTTCATTGTCATCAGCAAGTACAGAATCAGCACTGTGATAATTTCTTTGTGGTGCATTAATTTTTTTTAAGATTTCATTATTGAGTATTAATGCATCTTTATTTTTACACGTCAGTATGACTTGGTTGGCAAGCTCAGAATATTCTTCGTTATTTATGCTCCCTTCAAATATTGCCGATATAATATCTTGTTGACAAATCATCTGAGGTGGGATCTCTACAGTGTCGTCAGGTAAATGTAGTATTTTTTCTGTTCTTCCTTCTCCAATTTTAATAAGCCAATCATTGAAATTAGTTTGGCCTTCTGATCTCATATTTTGTTGCAGTTGAAGATGGGTAAAATGTTTCCATACTGTACTTGACTTTATACATGTTTCAATAATGTCTGTTCGATTTCCATGTACAACGACAGGTAATGTTTGTCTAAAATCGCCACCCAACAAAATTACCTTTCCACCAAATGGAAAAATATTATCCATGACTTCACGAAGCAAACGGTCAATACATTGGAGGGCATAGCATGACATCATTGTGGCCTCATCTATTATAATTAATTTACATTTCTTCAATTTCTTTGCTTGTAAGGATGTCATGCGAATATCTGACACTGAATTTTCCAAAATAGGCACTGGCAGTTTGAATCCACTATGAACAGTTCTTCCACCTTCTAATAAAAGTGCAGCAATTCCAGTAGTGGCAAACGCCATTGCTATTTGTCCTTGTGCTCGTACTGAACTCATTAATAAATTGTACAAATATGTTTTCCCTGATCCGCCAGGTCCATCAAGATAGAAATAACGCTCTGTCACCATGTCATCATCTATAGCATTTTTAATGGCATGAAATGCTTGCAATTGTAGTGTATTTAAAGTTGCAAGTCTTTCTTGTGTTCTTTCTGCTTGTAGTTGAATGTCATAGTCTTCAAAGTTAATGTCATCTATTAGACCTGGATCAGGCAAATTAAAACTTGCACAACTTAATCCATGAGTTAAAAAGACTTCTTGAATTTCCATTAAGGCTTTTAAGTGTGCAATGGGTTCATTGTATCGTCGCATAAAGTCTTCAGCCATATTACTTTTAAAAGTCTCCCACAAAGCTAATGCATTTGGAGCATTTGAGAAGATACAAATAAAAGCAAATTGTTCTCTCATCTGTCGTGGCATTTGACATTGTGCTGCTTCTTCTAAACATCTTTCCCACTCTGTATCATCAGCGAGTAAGTTTCTATTTCTTGCAGCTAAATGGAAGGATTCATATACAATGTCATTAACAGTTCTTAATTGTTCAAAACTTTGTGCTCCTGGAACATTTAAAAGTAATATCCGTAAGCAAAATCGTTCAACATCTCTTGGACTGACTGTGTAAATTCGTGGAATTATTTTATTGCCTCTGGTTTTTCTTGCTCTCCATAATCCATTCACAAAAACATAGTGATATGGAATTTCAATATATAAGTATTGTGTTGCTTGAGCATCAGTGGAATTTAATGCAAACCATGCAGTTAGTGTAGTGTGACGATCTTCACTTTGGGCCAATGCATTCATTTCATTTCCAGAATGGAAATAGACTAAATGTCGTTGTGGCAAATGTACTGCTAACCTATATACTGCATGTGATCTATCATGCATTTCAAATTTTAAAAGCCGCCACATAGCTTCTGGCGCACTGACATAGCGAGCATCTACATGAGATGCAAGTTCATCATGTACTAACTCACTACTTTCAGGGTTGTCTGCACTTTTGACGACTACAGTAGCTGCATCGTAACCTTTGTAAATATATTTGTAGACATATTTAATGGATTTGATGGAAGTGCAGGCTTCTACGTTGATGTGGGCGTTGTACTTCATGAGTAAATGTGGATTGTAGGGTACTACATATCTATTGTCCACTTTTTTTCCACGAATAATGGCACTATCTCCTTCTCTTCTTTTATAAAGTGGATATCCATCACAATTGGCATATGTTTTGTCTCTATAATCTTTTGGAAAATCTTTTGAACATTGATTATTTTCCATACATGGTGATTGTGGATTAAGGTCTCCACAGGGTCCATGAATCATGCGATGAGTAACAATCTCATATAGTCTACCATATAGTTCTGGATCCGGTAGTTCAGCAACTATGACTGCATCCACTTTGTCCGAAGTATCTAATTTATCTTTCTCTTGAAGTATTATGAGAAGATGTGCATGTGGAAGGCCTCTTTTTTGAAATTCAATGGTATATACATAAGCAAGACATTTGCCAAATAACTGATTTATAGTAAAGTCAGGTATTAATTCATTTAATTTTATTTTAAAAACTCTGGCTACTAAATCTGGTCGATCTGAAGCACTTTGTCCAAGAAGTAGATTTTGATTAATTTCTGGCCATTGTGGATTACATGTAAATGTCACAAATAAATCTGGTTTTCCAAATTTTGTCACAATAGCCATAGCATCATTGTATCTTTCTCTCATATTTCGAGGAGATCCTTGAAAGGAAGATGGTAAAATGATGGCTTTGCCAGCTGTCATGTCTCTGCTTGTAGCCACGTCAGCAACATAGTCCATGAGTCCACAATATTGTTCTACACGTAGTTTATCTTGTTGATATTTTATAAAGTTTAAATTATTTGCCTCAACTTGCAAATATGAATCAATAATCCATTGTTGTGTTAGTTTTCCACCACATAAAATGGGATTAAATTCATCTCTAATGGCAATTTGAGCAACTTTAAATTCAAGCATAGAAACATTATTTCGGATTCTGGCTTTAGCATTTGGGTAACTGGGAAGGGTTAATTTTGGTTGCCAACCTGCTTCTCCGTGTGGGAAAAAGATGGGATATGTCATTGGATCTAAATTTGGACTTAAGATATTAATATTAATAAATGTTTGGTCCTCATTTCTGGGATATACTCTAATGTCTCTTTGAAATGGTGGTTCTCCTTCATCATTGTGAAAGACCATTGCAACCTCATTTGATGTTGGCAAGTTATAACGACGTTTATCAGTATGTCTGTCTCTTTTAAGCACCATATTAACCTTTGGCATGGGTAATTGATGTCTTTGTGCATGAAGTAGTTGTTCATTTTCTACTTCTGCCAATTTTTTGTAAGCTTTACTGTAGGGATTGTTGTCCATAATGTTATTTAGCTCTATAAAAACACTGGGTAAGCATTTTTTATTTTCTTCCATCTGCATACGTTGGTCAACAGCTTCCATTGTATCTAGGACATATAGTTGAGCGAATTTTCTTTGCTCTCCTTCCTCTGGATGTAAATGTGAAGTCCGATGATAAATTTGTCCTTGGACTTTAAAACAGTAAGGACCATGTCCTGGTACATTAGCAGCCAATGTTGCCCCCATAGATGCAAATGATATGGCACTATTGTAGGATCTTATGTTTGTCTTAAAATTTTTGTAATTTGGAAAAGTAGGTTCAGTCATAATATGTAGTAAATAGGTTGGAAATTGTTTCCTTTGTGGAAGTTTGAACTTTCCTTTTTGACAACAACTAATAAATTGTCCATCTCGGGGTCTCTCCTGTTTAAAATAATAAGCCTCACAAAATTGACATTGAGTAGTCATGTCCCCACAACTATGAACCTCTACTGCTAAAGACTTCATTAAAGGACAATTTGCAACGCATATTGGATGTTGACTTTGATATTCATCAGATGAAAAGTCATGAAATGTTTCAACAACAGGTTCTAAATGTTTAGTTTTTTTCGTAGATTTTCTTGGTATATGTTGGACTTGTTCGGTTGAAATTTCCTGTAAGTTTTTAGTAAGAGTTTGTAAATGCTTTTTTTTTTGTAGTTTTTTTTTTTGGTCTGTCTTGACTGGTATGTTGTAAAATGTCATCTGATGTTTTAGGAACAGTTTGTAAATGCTTTATTATTTTTTTATTTATTTTGGTTGTATCTTTCATTTTTGCAGCTGATATTCTTTTATTTGCAAGTCTTTTGCGTTCTTTTTCTCTTCGAATTTCTTTCTCCTCCGGTGTCTGCTGGGCGGCCCATCTCTCTTGTCTTTCTCTAGTTTGACGTCTTTTCTTCTCTTCTTTGGTCTCGTTATCAGCCATATTAATCTGTAAACGGAAACAAATAAATGTAATTGTGTATATTTAAATTTGTAATTCCTGTTAAAGATTATTGTGCACAATTGTTGAAATAAAAGGCAAATCATGAATGTATCATTGATATTTAGTTAAATTTATAATTCCTGTCTTCAGTGGCTCAGAATTTGTCCAATGGAATACTGCTGTAAATAAGCATGTAACATATTTATTTAAAATAATGGTTTTATTTATTAAAAACTTTGTTTGTGGATAGATATTTACCACTGCAAAACTTCTTTGCTGAAAAAAAAAGTGATGTGGTTATTGAGCTATGTATTGCATAGTAGCAATTTAAATAAAATAAGGGAGATAGTAAATTAATTAATTTATTTTTCTGTTGAGACGGATGCAACTGAAAGCAGTTTCTTTAGTGTTATACTTTAGTAGTTATTATAGTTTACCTTGGTTGAAGTGTGATTTAAATCCGAATGTTTGTTGGTCCTCGTTTCAAAATCGTTGTCCAATGGTGTGGTCCTCTGTCGGAAGTCCTCGTCCGATGGTGTGGTCCTGTGGCGATAGCCCCTGTCCGATATTGTGGTCCTGTGGCGATATCCCTCGTCCGATGTTGTGGTCCGTTGGTGAAAGTCCTCGTCCGATGGTCTGGTCCTGTGTTGAAATTCCTCGTCTGCTGGTCTGGTCCTGTGTTGAAATTCCTCGTCTGCTGGTCTGGTCCGAGTCCTCGTCCGATGGTCCGGTCCTGTGGAAAAAGTCCTCGTCCGATTGTCTTCACGCAGTATCTGTTGTAATGTAAAATAGAAAATGTTGTTTGAGTGAAATGTCTTTTAAATAAGTAAAAAATGTATGAATTTTGCTGTATTGTATCAGTTATGGTTATTTTTTTCAAATATTTTTTTTTTAACTTTCTGTACAATCCCAAGACTTTTGTTATTCTTATTTAAGGTTCTTAGTAAGGCTTGTGGGTTGTGATATATTAAATAAGAATATGAATTTATTTTGCTATGTGTTTATGTTAGTTTTTGTACAATCCTGTTTTGTGCGCACCACTTGTGGTATACTTATTTAACCTTTATTTGGATGGTTATAGTTAGTGAAACATGAAATAATATAATTAATGTAGTTTGCTATGTGTTTGTGTTAGTTTTTGACAATCCTGTTTGGTGCGCATCACTTGTGCAAAACTAATTTCTTCTTGATTGTACAGGTTATAGGTTGTTAAACATTAAAGAAGAATGTTAATATAGTTTGCTATGAGTTTGTGTGCTTTTTTATACAATGCTATTAGGTGCACAACACTTTTGTTATTCTTATTTTTGGTTATTTGTAAGGCTTATAGGTTGTTAAACATTTAATAAGAAATTCTGTTTTGTGTGTAGCAGTTTGTGTGTCATTGAATTGCGATTTGGCTAATTGAATTGTGCCCTAAATAAGCACATAGCATATTAGTTAAAATAATTTTGTAGTCATTGAAAAACTGTATTTTTGATATTTTTTTATTAACTAAAACCTTAGTTTTAAGCAATTGTTATGTTGTTATTTAGAGCCCTATTCAATTGGGCAAATTGCAATTGAATGAGGGCCTTTGTGTGTACCATATGTTGCATAGTTTGGCCCTCATTCAATTGCATTTTTTACAATGTAATAGTACTCTAAGGCCGTAATTGAATTGCAATGTAGAAATTTGAATAGGGTTGTAAATAAGCACATCACATATATTTGTTAAAATAGAGTAAGGGCATAAAAGTTCTTATTTATAGCCATATTTAATTTTTCAAAATAGCAATTGAATAAGGGCCTTTGGTTACTGCATTTGTTATATTGTGAGCTCCTCATTCAATTGTGTTTTGGCCAATGGAATAGAGCTCAATATCAGCACAGAGCATATGTTTTTACGGAATTTTGTATTTAGTGAACTTGTATCCAAAAGGAACGTGTTCACAAAAGAAAAATTTCCTTTAAAAAATATGCTCTGTGCTTATATAGAGCGCTATTGAAATGGGCAAATCACATTTGAGTGAGGCCCTTGGCCATTAAAGACATATAGGTCCTCATTGAATTGCAATTTTGCCAATTGAAGAGGGCTCTATATAATCACATAACATATTTATTGAGCAAAGTTTTTAGTTATTGAAAACCTTGATTGTGGTTAGAAGTTCAGTAACTAAAAAGTTCTGTTTCAAAAATATGTTATGTGCTTATATAGAGCCCTATTGAAATGGGCAAATCACATTTGAGTGAGGCCCTTGGCCATTAAAGACATATAGGTCCTCATTGAATTGCAATTTTGCCAATTGAAGAGGGCTCTATATAATCACATAACATATTTATTGAGCAAAGTTTTTAGTTATTGAAAACCTTGATTGTGGTTAGAAATTCAGTAACTAAAAAGTTCTGTATAAAAAAAAATGTTATGTGCTTATATAGAGCCCTATTCAAATGAGGAAGTTGCAATTGAATAAGGCTCATGGTTATTTCTTGTTTATACTTAATACTTTACCTTGATAGAAGTTTTGAATGACAGACGGTCCCCTCCTGCCAATCTTAATCCGCCGGTCTTCTTTTAGTGTCTGTTTGAAAAAGAAAGTGAAATAGTTATTTGTATATTTATAATTTGTCATCTAGCAAAGCATGGCCTTTTGAGCATGTAATGTGTTGTTGTATCTTACCTCTTAAAATTTGTTGGTGTTCTTTAAAAGGGATTGTGCTTCACAGTGCACGGTGCAAATTGTTGAGAGACGCTGTTGATGCAGAGTCTGTTTGAATATGAAAAGAAATAGAAAGATTCAGCTTTATCTGATGTATTGAATTGCAGTAAATTAATTCAATTAACCTTATTTTTTGTTGGGGGCTACACACATATGTCACATACATGAAGCACATTACATAGTTTAATGTAATTATTTTGTGTACGTGTGACATATCAGTATACATGAGTCAAATTTAAATGGTTAAATTAACCTTATATTTTTTTTTTCCAACACACATAAATGTGTGTGTGTGAGATGTAACTATAGATGATACACATATATGTGCGTGTGACATATCAGTATACATGAGATATAATGTCATTAAAATGTAGTTGTTTACTGATTTTGTTGTAAGCTAATTTTGTTGCATTGGCAATACACATAAATGTGCGTGTCACATGTCACTATACATTATAGACATATATGTCGGTGTCAGATGTCACTATAAAGGGGCAATACACAGAAATGTGCGTGTCAGATGTCACTATACATTATAGACATATATGTGCGTGTCACATGTCACTATACATTATACACATATACGTGCGTGTCACATGTCACTATACATTATAGACATATATGTCGGTGTCAGATGTCACTATGAAGGGGCAATACACAGAAATGTGCGTGTCAGATGTCACTATACATTATAGACATATATGTGCGTGTCACATGTCACTATACATTATACACATATACGTGCGTGTCACATGTCACTATGAAGGGGCAATACACAGAAATGTGTGTGTCAAATGTCACTATACATTATAGACATATATGTGCGTGTCACATGTAACTATACATTATAGACATATATGTGCGTGTCAGATGTCACTATACATAAAGCTCTGTTTAATTTTTTTTGTGAGCCTATACACATAAATGTGCCATACATGATGACTACATAAATCCTAGTTTATTTTTTTATTTGTTTGACCTGACCTGATAATAAAATGTAATATATTATAGCTTACCTGTCAGTTGTAATTTGCACAATGTAAAGTAGTAAATTAGTAAAGAATTGTCTTCTCAAGTAAAAGCAGCAGTTATCTCAGAAGTCACTCCGTTGATCACCTGAGGAGAAATGTATTTTTTAGTTGGAAATAGCCAGTATTTATAAACTTGTAGAAAGTTCTGGAAAGTGAGACCGTTAGAACGCAATACGCATGCGCTATTTGCGTTCCAGCTTACAATTTGCGTTCCATCCGCCATTTTAGGCGTATTACTGTTCAAAATGGTGTTTAATATGATTGTGATACGTTCCGCATAGTATGTGTTTCATTATTGCGAGTAAGTGTAGTGTAGTTACGTCTGAAGCCTCGTTTTCGTTTTGTTCGTCGGCCATTTTTTCTCTCGCTTAGCGATGGTATTAGTGTCTAAAGTGTTTATTTTGATTTAAATGTAGGTGTAACTTGTTTTTTTGAGGTGCTGGCTGGTTCCTCTTGCTGTAGGTAAGCTTTTTATGTGTTTGTTGTGTGTCTTTGTTAAGTTTTAAATGTTTGTATGTCGGCGTGTTGCGTCCGATGTTTGCGAAGTCGTAATGTGTGGTAACGTGTCTCGTATGGTGTTTGCGTGTGTAGCCTCGTTTTCGTTTTATTCGTCGGCCATTTTTTTTGTCGCTTAACAAACTATTTAGTGTCGAAACTCTTTTATTTTGAGTGCAATTAAGTTGTAAGTTGCATTTTTGAGGTCCTGGGTGCTTCCTGTTTGTGTAGGTAAGCTTTTTATGTATGTGCTGTGTGTATGTATTGTGTTTGTAATTTTGTAATGTTCGCGAGTTGCGTCCGAGTGTTGCGAGGCCGTAATGTGTGTGAACGTGTGTCGTATGTTGTTTGCGAGTGTCGTAATGTGTGTGAACGTGTGTCGTATGTTGTTTGCGAGTGTCGTAATGTGTTTGAACGTGTGTCGTATGTTGTTTGCGAGTGTCGTAATGTGTTTGGACGTAAACTTTTTTTTTCAAGGGTCGCAGTTGCTGCAACTGAAGACCTCGCTTTGCGAGGTCCTCAGGTGCTGGCATGGAGCGCCTGCGGCGCTCCAAGCCAGCAACTGAGGCCCTCGCTTCGCGAGGGTCCTCAGTTGCTGGCAAGGAGCGCCTGCTGCGCTCCATGCCAGCAACTGAGGCCCTCGCTTCGCGAGGGTCCTCAGTTGCTGGCAAGGAGCGCCTTCGGCGCTCCATGCCAGCAACTGAGAACCTGGCACAGTGCCCTCGCTACGCGAGGCCCGCGACTCGCTGCGCGAGCCACGGCCCTCGCTACGCGAGGCCCGCGGCCCTCGCTTCGCGAGGCCCGCGTCTCGCTACGCGAGCCCGCAGCGTTAGCAACAACTCGTACGCTCACAGCTATATATGTGATAGCCAGGTCACCACACCCATACACGTCCCCCCTCCCCCATTTTTTTTGTCGCTTAACAAACTATTTAGTGTCGAAACTCTTTTATTTTGAGTGCAATTAAGTTGTAAGTTGCATTTTTGAGGTCCTGGGTGCTTCCTGTTTGTGTAGGTAAGGTTTTTATGTATGTGCTGTGTGTATGTATTGTGTTTGTAATTTTGTAATGTTCGCGAGTTGCGTCCGAGTGTTGCGAGGCCGTAATGTGTGTGAACGTGTGTCGTATGTTGTTTGCGAGTGTCGTAATGTGTTTGAACGTGTGTCGTATGTTGTTTGCGAGTGTCGTAATGTGTTTGGACGTAAACTTTTTTTTTCAAGGGTCGCAGTTGCTGCAACTGAAGACCTCGCTTTGCGAGGTCCTCAGGTGCTGGCATGGAGCGCCTGCGGCGCTCCAAGCCAGCAACTGAGGCCCTCGCTTCGCGAGGGTCCTCAGTTGCTGGCAAGGAGCGCCTTCGGCGCTCCATGCCAGCAACTGAGAACCTGGCACAGTGCCCTCGCTACGCGAGGCCCGCGACTCGCTGCGCGAGCCGCGGCCCTCGCTTCGCGAGGCCCGCGTCTCGCTGCGCGAGCCCCGGCCCTCGCTTCGCGAGGGCCGCGGGCTCGCTACGCGAGCCCGCAGCGTTAGCAACAACTCGTACGCTCACAACTATATATGTGATAGCCAGGTCACCACACCCATACACGTCCCCCCTCCCCATACCGTTACAGGTAATATCAAACATGTTGTTCACACATTTTTATTTTACCTCACACACACATACAGAAATATATTATTTTCATTTATCCTTATATTTGTTTTGTGATATCTTGAGGAGGGTAGATGAGGGGAGGAGAGTAGGAGGAGAATAGTAGAGGAGACTGCGATTGCAAGGCCCATGGCACTTTTAGGCTGCAATGAGCGTCGAAGGCACCGATTGCAGGGTTAGCAATCAGGGCCGAAGCAGGTAGATGCAACTGCATCCCTCGCAAACTGAGGCACGCAGTTGCGCCATTGCGCAAAATTACGATTTAAACGGCTGAACCACAGAGCTAAAATGAGCACCAAAAAAAAACACTAACGCACAGTATAGGAGGAGAGCCAGGGAGCCTAAAATTACAAACATAAATAACAAACACAATTTTTGGCTTAAACATTATTTTTTGCGGGATTCATAGAGTACCAAATTTGCTTTTCAAAATCCCTGTAGCTACCAATGTGAGTTCTTACAGGAACCATGGAATATAGTTTACTATGACCTTTATTCCCACCTATCCCACTCCCCTTAGACTGTATGGCCTCTATCCCATGGCTCTTGTAAGAATTTTCCAGCATCCATAGAATAGTTATGGTACTTAGCTACTCAAAACACCCATAGTTGCAGGCCAACCTTCTATCAAGGGGAGCCATGGAATGGAAGCCTTGGTTCTTTTCCCATTGGGGCCATGCAATAGAGGCCTATGTCTACAAGTATTTCAATCTTGTAAGCTACTTTGGACAAAAGCACTATGTACATTAGGTTGTCAAGTCAAAGTCAGGGCCCCAGTCTTTTGGTATGTGCTTAAATTATATTTTATTATATACTGAGTCCCCTGTGTAGTTCTATGTTACAAATAAATGGTAATATAAAACAGTTGATATATGAACCCTATTAAATAGTTGAGAAACGTACGTCGGGTTGTACGTTACATAAACGCTGCGACGCTGACCTATGACGTCAGTACTAGGTGCATAGGCAGCGTCCGCGGAACAGGGAGCTCTAACCTTCTGTGTCTCTGCATGGGCTTACAGTCCATTAGACTCCATCAAGACGCAACAAGTTCTCCTTACTTGCATTTAAATTAAGAGTATTGCACTCAATATACTTAGGCCCTCATTCAATTGCGATTTGGCCAATTGAATGGAGCTCTAAATAAGCACATAACATATATTTTTTAAGAAGTTTTTAGTTAGTAATCATCTATCCAAAAGCAAGGTTTTCACTAACTAAAAACTTCTTTAAAAAAAATATGCAATGTGCTTATTTAGAGCCCTATTCAATTGGCCAAATCGCAATTGAATGAGGGCCTTAGGAAGTAGGAGTCTTAAGTCTTTACCAATACCAGCTCCTATTAATTGATAGTAAGAGTGGTTCTATATAGTTTGCAAGACCTTGTGCAATTATTACTATTAATTATTGTTAGCCCACGAGACTCCAACACTCTACATTGAATATTGAACATTGATAAATCCCATTTTGGGCAGTTTATGGATATTATATATTTTATATCCACTATACTCAATACTGAGCACTCAGTATTTATTTAATTCATAATCATGTGATTCCACATAGTCATTTTTTGCACAGATGCACTATTCACTTGAAAAGATTTTTGTGCATAAACATTAAAGATATTTAATCACAGTTTTCCAAGAGCACTTAGCACTTTATAACTGGATCACAATTCCCCAGTGGTTTTAAGGGATTATTTATATACAATAGCTATAGTAGCACATTGAGTCTTTTCCACCTCTTATTCAATTCTATGTTACGTACAAATATCAAGATTTTAACTTTAGTTTTTAATTACATTATTAAATGTTAAGTTTGAACATATATTACTCTCTATATTATAATTAGGCCCTGTGTGTGCACTATGTAGAAGGGATATCCTGTCTCCTTTGTTTCTATTGTAATGAATTGTTATCCCAGTAGCACCCCATTATACCCAGTTCTTCTTGTTCACACGTGAGCCCCCTATTATGTTGTTGTTTTCATTACAAATAAATTATAATAATAGTAATATAAAACAGTTGCCCAAATAGTCCACTTAATGATATTAAAACTTTACTTCTAAGTTATGTTATTTTAGACCAAGTACTATTTCTGTAGTAAGTACTCTGTGAACAAACATGTACACAAACTAAAGCTTTTTTTTATCATGTAAGTGCAAGTGCCTTTTTTGTAAATATCAATTACTACTAATAAGTTGTAATAAACAACATTGCTACATAAATAAGGAAAACAGAAACTCAGATAGTGCAGTAATAATTGTGCCAATAAACACTGTATAGGAATTGTATAAATCCCTTTACCCCTGACTTTACTGTATATATTACATTTAATATCACTCACTTTAAAGGACAAATGCATTGATTTACGGAACAAATAAGACTTACTAAGCTTCTTGCTATTTTAGAAATGTGACATATAAAACAGTACTTTTTCATGGTAATGTGCTGATTTATATGACTCATTGATCCCTGGGGTGAAATTTATAAGATGCAAATGTGGAAATATTGGCATTTAATGATAAAGAGCTATTACAAGTTATTAATGTGCTTTTAGATCTACATATTAAGCTGGGTAATTGGGTATTACATAGTCTTTCCTGAAAGGGGTTAGAAATTTGCTTTCAGATTTCCATAATGAGCTGAGAAATGGGACATTGAAGCTCCTTTCCTTAAGGCATTGCAAAGCCATTTTTTGTATAAAATGTTAAGTTCAGTTAATTCTCCTCATGTGCTTTTTGTCTTATACTCTCTGGAGTGATTACTTCAGTCATGTTGTAATTCATGTAAACATTTATTGCAATGATGAAAGCAATTATGCTATTAAAATAATAAGAAATATGGTTTCTTTGAATTGATTTTTTTACCTATTTTTATTATTATTAACTTTTATTTGTATTGTGCCAACATATTCCGTAGCGCTGTACAAGGGATAAGAACAAAGCAAATACAATATTAACAAATTCAGAAAAAGAAAGGGCCCTGTTTTAAGCTTGGAATCTTTGTCGAAAGTGTTTTTTTCCCAAAGTACCCTACAAAACTTGGTACTTACAATCTAAAGGGAATGAAAGGGCAGAGATCTGGGGAAGAGTAACAGATAAGGAATAGCAAGGGTCAGGAAGAAGTTAAAGTTAGAAGATTATTATTTAATGGGTGAGGGATCTGAGGTGAAAGGCTATAGTATGTAATATGTTGACTGACCCCTAGTGGTGAAATAACATAATCTGAAAATAGGAAGTCAGGTGATTTCCATGGCTCTATACATTAAATCTGACTAGGGGCGGGTGGGTGAGGGGCAGGGAGGGAGGGCAGTGTTCTCAGGATCTCAGATTCAGCAGGCCTGGTTTCAGGTTTGAATTAGCACTAAAATAAAATGGAAACAGGTAGGAGGGATAGAGAGAACAGGAAGAGAGAGGAATTAGAGAGTGAGATAAAGAGACAAGAAAGACTTGAGACATGTGAAAAGAAGGGGTTTTAAAGAAATTATGCAAGCCATGATTTAATTAATGTGGGCTCAGTAGGACGTGATCATTGTGTTGATCCCATTATCTGTGGTAACAATTAAACAAGTTATATTGAGCAAATAATATCTATTTGTTACTTGAAAAAAAAACAGTATGATGTCAAGTCTGTTTTTAAAGAAGATGTCAGCCTAGAATCAAATCATAACAGAGCAACATTATTTAAAATGGATTCTGAGATAATTAAAGAAATAAAGACAAAGACCGTGATCAGAGAAAAGAGAATGAATGTATCTAAGGATAAAATAGAAAATAAGATGAATAAAACATTCATACCAACTGACTTACCATCTCTGTAAATAAATGTTCTGCTATCCATTTTTCAAGTGGTTCTCAACATTGTCAACACCAAATAAAGTGAGCTATCGTGAGTCATGTTTTATAGAAATGTAAGTTGTTTTAAGCTGTATCATTCAGTGTAGTAATAAAATATGTCTTCATAGAGGCAAATATATAATTTTCAAAATCCTTGGAGATACAAAAGTTCTTCGGTTGCTTCCCATTTATTCCCAATTGTTATAGCCCATTCAAGAAACCCAAGAAACATAGTAGAGACCAACTGTACAAAAATCACACAAATGTTATTTAAATGATCAAGCCACTCAGAATAGAGACTTCCTCCAATACACCTCCTCTTTCTAACATGGCAACCATTATCTGTTATCATAGTTATGGCTAGATAAATGCAAATGGACTTAAAGATGTTTATAGGTTTAGGTTTTATAATTATGAATAAAGCAGAATTTATAGTTTTCATATTCAATGTATTGCACCCTTGACATCTTAAACAAATAAAAGTCCTGATTTCTAGTTCAATGGTGTGTAATCAATCATGTGTAAATATATTTTATTTTGCTATTCTGCTTGGGAAATACAATATAACTACACATGAAATAATAGAAGTGCCCATAGTTTGTTGAAAAGGGATTATCAAGCAGAATCTCTGTAGACTAATATCCAATTTATAATCTCAAACATTTTTGTGTTCAAGAAGCTTAGCAAAGACTATCTACCTATATGTTTACCTATTTATCTAGCTACAGTATGCACTCCAATTGTATTCAATGTTTCTGTTTACATAAAGTCAGTATTCAGTATTTCTGAATTCACAAAATGTTGTATTCCTAATTATGACAACATGCTTCATCTCTTTATGAGCAATAATTTGATGATGACAACCTTCTCTCCAAATAATATCCCAGTATCTGCCCTACTAGCTACAGCAGCTTTTCTACAGCATCTGCTTTCTCTGTGAATTTGTTATTTCCCTGTACTATTATTATTGAGCTAGAGGTTCCGGCTGATGACCCAGCAGAGAGTTATACAAAAGTGCAAATAGCACAGAAAGTTCTAATAATACATGCACACTGAATTATAATAAAATGTGTTATAATAAACAATCAGTGCTTCTCATTTCCACAAAGCTCAAAATATATTAAAAGAGCTAAGTTAAAGCCTTTTCACTATTAAATGGTTAACTATTTTAATTAGTCTTTGTGCACAGCAGATGCTACTGCTGATCTGCTCAGCATGTTTATCAACAGAGTGATGAATTGCTGGTTTTTGTGCTGAGTATCACTTCACATAGAACTGGTGTTCAGCAGCAAGTAAGCCACACATTGTATTATATGCTTTTACTTCATAACAAGAGAGACTTGGAGAAGCATATTTTAAAATGTGTATCTTAGGCAACGCTATAATTATTTATAATAGGTGATTTAGTAAAGGAAACTAGGACAAATAGATCAGAATTTCACTTTCTGTGAATGAATTACAGTGTCTTATGTATGATAAACTGTTCTATCCAAAGTATGTTGTGGCTTGTATAGTTGTATTACAAAGTCCTGTTTTTCAATATATTAATTATTGTTACACAGTGCAGCCTACAATAGCAAAAAAATCACTTAATGTTATTTAATATCTAAATGGTATAATAGAACATATAATTTATCGGTTGTCTTTAACAGCTAATGTTTCCAGTAATACAGATGCCATCAAAACCCCTTAGAAGAAAGCAATGTACTAGCAGTGTCACAGGGGCAATATTATATGCTGATAGAGAGGTTCATATTGTCAAAAGGGAATTCAGCAGCCATTTCCACAGAAATCCGCTCATGCAAAATGTACATTCTTACAATCTGCTTTATTTGGGATATGAGAACCAGATCCCTAAGGTCAAGTGTTATTATCTGTAATTCAGTTCAAAGTGTTCCCCTATTTGCAGTTTTGTTTTTCTCTCTCCTCCTTCTCCCATATTTTTGTTTTCCTCATTGTCCCTTTGCTCCCTCTTTGCTTAATTTGCCCTTAATTTCCTCTATTGCTATCCCTAGAGTTATCCCTCTCTTGCTATGTATCATGACTTCACAGAAGGAATAAACACGACAACATTGATTCAGGGGGTTACGTGTATGTTGATATTTGTGTTTGTATGAGAGAGATCACTCTTATGTTTGTTTGCAATTAAAGGAGCCACCCTGTGTGTGATTAAGGTGTCTGTAAGTGAGGGATGTCTGCTTGCATTCCTTTGAGGAGTTCAGCTGTGTGATTGAGCTATATTGTAAGAATGAAAGAAACACACAGCATAGTGTGAGCGAGAAAGGGTGTGTTTGTGTGAGAGAGAGAGAGAGAGAGAGCTGTGCAGTGTGTGCCTTTAAATGTTGGAGCTCTTACCTGTTTTTAAGTGTAAAAGCTGTACTGTGTGTGACTATTAGTGTGTCTGTAAATGTGATAGGAGACTTTTTTTATCTGTATATGTGTGCTATTTTTATATGTCCATGTGAACAAAAGCTGCTGTGTGTGTTCAAGGAGTCAGACTGTTGCGGAAGTGAGGGAGAGCATCAGTAATTTGTCTTAACAACCTTTGGGCAGCGGCTATAGTTCCTGACACAGACCAGACAAGGGACTAAATCATAGGAAAGTCAAATGGAGGGGAATGTACCCAACATACAAAACCCCTAAGCCAACAAACCTAAAATAATAATATGTCATTTAAAATACAGTGATAAACGTCCAACAACAAACATAAAAAACCCCACAATAAATGGCAAACAAAAATATTAAACAACCATTAAACAACCTACAACAAACAAAATAACTAGAGGGGGTGCGCCCCACAATAACCAAAGGAAAAAAGACAAAATCCAAGGGCAACCACCTGACTTCACGTCATGCAAGGATCTGACGCCACCTGTCAACAAAAAACCTGCATGAAACCTCATGTTGGCTCATTTGGCCTACTCAAAGCCAAGGCCCAAATAATACCATCCTTAAACATGCCCATGATGATTTGGAGGCCTGATTCATTAAAGTGGACAAAATAGAATTGGAGACTCGGACAGAGACTGCCTACGTTCATGAGTATGGACGCGGGAGTGGAATGTGGACAGGCAAGTTACTTAAAATTCTTGGAACTGCAGGGTGTGACCGGTACAATATTATTTTTACTTTGTTGATACTGTTTTAGATAAAATTGTTGATGGAAATTGATTACAAACTCACACATATACAGACAACAACAAAAATATATGTATAGATTCTTTATTGAAGAAAATTATAGCATTGTTGTAACATAATCATTCTGTACCATTTACATTTTTGTTTAGAAAATGGAAAATGTATGGTGTAAGACAGATAATATGAATTTTGTAACATCAGTGAGATATTGTGTAGTGTCTCAATATAAAGTGCCTTGCAAATGTATTCACCCCCTTCACATTTTAGTGTTTTGTTGCCTTAACATGTATTGTTTGAGGATTTGCATCATTTAATTTACAGAATATGCCCACAACTTTGAAGATGTTTTTTTTTTATTATTGTGAAGCAAACAATAAATAGGTCAAAATAACAGAAAAAGTCAATGTGCATAACTATTCACCTCCTAAAGTCAATACTTTGTAGATCCACATTTTGCGGCAATCACAGCTCCAAGTTGCTTTGGATAAGTCTCTAAAAACTTGCCACATCTTACCACTGGGATTTTTGCCTATTCCTTTTTGCAAAACTGCTCCAGCTCCTTCAAGTTGGATGGTTTGCACTTGTGAACAGCAATCTTTAAGTCTGACCACAGATTTTCTATTGGATTGAGGTCTAAGCTTTTCCAACACATTTACATGTTTCCCCTTAAACCACTCAAGTGTTGCTTTAGCAGTGTGTCTGGGGTCATTGTCCTGCTGGAAAGGGAACCTCCGTCCTAACCTCAAATCACGCACAGAGTGGTACAGGTTTTGCTCAAGAATATCCTTAACTTTAGCACCATCCATCTTTCCCTCAACTCTGACCAGTTTCCCAATCCCAGTTGCTGGTTTGTGCCAGACATAGCGTTTTCTTTGATGGCAGAAAAGTTAAATTTTAGTCTCATCAGACCAGAGCTTCCTCCATACATTTTGGGAGTCTCCCACATGCCTTTTTGCAAACTCAAAACATGCTATTTTGTTTTTTGCTGAAAGTAATGGCTTTCTTCTGACCACTCTGCCATAAAGCCCGACTGTATGGAGCGTACGGCTTATTGTTGTCCTATGTACAGATTCTCCAGTGTCTGCTGTGGAACTCTGCAGCTCCTCCAGGGTTAGCTTAGGTCTGTGTGCTGCCTCTCTGATTAATGCCCTCCTTGCCCGGTCTGTGAGTTTTGGTGGGCGGCTGTCTCTTGGCAGGTTTGCTGTTGTGCCATGTTCTTTCCATTTGATTATGATAGATTTGATGGTGCTCCTGGGGATAATCAAATATTTGGATATTTTTTTATAACCTAACCCTGACTTGTACTTCTCAACAACATTGTCCCTTACTTGATTGGAGAGTTCTTGGTCTTCATGGCAGTGTTTGGTTAGTGGTGCCTTTTGCTTAGGTGTTGCAGCCTCTAGTGCCTTTAAAAAAAGGTGTGTATATGTAATGACAGAACATGTGACACTTAGATTGCACACAGGTGTACATCATTTCACTAATTATGTCATTTCTGAAGGTAATTGGTTGCACCAGAGCTTTTTATGGGCTTCATAACAAAGGGGGTGAATACATACGCACATGCCAATTTTCTGTTTTCTATTTCTAAAAAATAGTTTTATGTATATATTTTTCTCATTTCACTTCACTAACTTAGGCTATTGTGTTCTGATCCATCACATAGAATTCAGATTAACAAAACATTGAACTTAAGGCTGTAATAAAACAAAATAGGTAAAAAGTCAAGGGGGGTGAATACTTTTGCAAGGCACTGTAAATGTAAAGAATTTCTGTCTAATACAACATTTAAAATCATCAGCCTCAAACTCACCATATCTAATAGAACCCCATCCCAAAATGTTCTCATAAAGCAAGAAATAAAATGTATTAACCTTAAGTCTAGCCTTATAGAACTTACATCATGCTTTTCCCACAATGCCTTGTATTTTCCAATCGGGGCTCTCTAATTCTACTTATATCAGTCTTCATGTTTTCACTAACATATTCATTGGCACTGTGTCAATGCCATTGCTGTCAGCATGTCTCAGCAGCACTGATATCAGACCAGACTGATGGCTATAACCGACTACATTCTGATCACCCAGAGATGAATAACTTGCCCTACAACAAAAAAAATCACAGTTAAATACAGTTAAGTACTAGGAGCCCGATTCGATTGAGCAATTGTAAGTTACTGTAACCCATAATGGAGCCTGTAAGCTAAAAACCTCTTATGTGTTACAGACTTGAAAACTTTGCGGTTGTGAAACCTGGAACTTACAGCCTCCTGAAGTCTTTGATCTTTCACGTTCGCAAGAGTTCCAATCACTAAAATCGCAAATCGCTATTCAATTGCAAATGGCGACAAAAAGCTTACGGGTTCCAAATAGAACAGACAAAGGGTTTACAGACTAGTTTGGAACACTGCAAAAAACAATAAAAACACACCAAATGCGCTTTGAAATATGTCCAAAGCAATGGAAGACATTACAATTACTTGCACAACATCCCTCAACTATCAAATAGTTAAAAATGTAAATGTATTTTTTCTCATATGTTGTAATGGTCATGCATATGCCAATATGAAAAGTCATGCTGCAAGATGCTGAAAGCTATTAAAGTCACACTACCTCATTAAATTGCAACACAAATACATGAAAATGGCTGACCTATTAACCCTTTCTCACTCACAGAGGCTCTAATGTGGACCCTAAAAATACAAAGATCATCTTATATACATCTCACTTATCACATCGACATTGTGACAACAAATAGTGGACAAATGACACTGCCACATTGCATATACAGTATCAAGTACCAGGGGAACATTTTAGATTTGGTTGTTCAGTCCCTCTGTTGTGTCCGACTCTCTGTGACCCTATGGACTGCAGCACATTGAGCTATGTCTCTGCCTGTGCTTTTCCATAAGGTTGCATGCCAAAGATACTGGTGTGGGTTGCCAGTTCCTTCTCTAGTGGATTGGTATTTGTCTGACCTCTCTGATATCACTTGCCCACCTAGAGTGACCCTACATGGTATAGCTCACAGCTTTATTGCAGTACACAAGCCCCTTCACCATGGCCACTTAGCAATCCGGAAGGGACCAGGGGAACATGCACCACACTAATCTACTCTAACCCATCAGGAAGGGCCGCAAACACACATGGAGGCTGTGCAAAGGCACATAGATCAACAGCCAACTCACCTCCATCCAGGTTAATCTCCGCTAGGCCTGTCCTGGAAAGTCCCACACCACTGCTGGTGGCCATGTAACAAGATGTATACCCATTATCATTTGGTGAAATCCCATCAAGTTTTTTGCTATCAATCAGTTTACATTATCACCTGTTGATACTCCATAGTATCACAATTAGACCTGTTGTGTGTATTATCCCTATATTATTATATATATATATATTATAATATGATACCTTATTATATTAGTATTAGTGGTATTATTATATGCATTAATCTATTGAATAGTAACTACGACTCATTAGTTTATAGATATAGGATGTGACACAAATGAGATGTATGTGGATGTCCCAAAACCCCAACCATTTAAAACACACTGACACGATGAGAAAGGTATAACAAAGCTTTATTTCATAGACAGAGGACAGTCAGAAATGGGCAAGACTGTGCATTGATATCACGTGTGTTTTGTGAGGGATCCTGGGAGAGTAAGAGGCTTATTTTGGGGGGAAAGGGGATACCTAAATAAGGTAATGTCATAGTCTAGAATAAGCATGATGCATATCACCTACAAGTGGTCATATGTGGTCACTACACCACTGCAACCGGAATCTGGTGAAAAAACGTATCATCAGAAATCACTTTTCATTTTAATTGAAGAAACTAGTCATGTGCATAGCACTTGCAAATTGTCTATATCTGCTCAATTAAACAGATGAACATAATCATGGATAATGTCATACAGAACTATTCAACACACAGTGTGTTTTCAGATATTAAGGAATAATCAGAAATTGATAAGCTGAATCTGTTCCACAGGAAGAGGAGGTTGGGGAACATGCCTTCATGGTCTTGAGATTAGGCTATTAAGACCTACACAGACCAGAACAAGCCATTAAACAAAACACTATTTGGATTGACTGCAACACCTCATCTCAACGGCAATCCACATTGAGCATCAATTGCAGAAATATTCAACATAACCATACATGTTCACACTCTATAGCCAGCCAATAGTATGTCAACATTAATACAAAACAATATTAATTGATGAGTTTGGATGAGGAGGACTAAGGGCAGTGGTTCTCAATCCTCTCCTCTGGACCCTTCAGACCAAAAGTGAGGCAACCAGTATTCAAGAGGTGGTGGAGGCTAGAATTGCTTCACATGTGTATTCACACAGTTTTTCACCTAAATCATGGTCTGAGTGGTGGGTCCTGGGGAGAGGTTTGACAACCACTGTTCTAGGGTACACTCTCCCCTGCTTACTCTTTCTGAGCACTGGGCTCACACCTTATGGTCCCGCGCACTTCCTCCCTGTAAACAGCCAGGAGGTGTTGGATTAAGGGGTGCGTCCAAATGGGGTTGCTGTGTAGCAGCTGGCGCTGGTGGTAAGGGGTGTCCCTATGACCTTTTTGCTCACACCTCTCCATCCTTTGATTATGACTCCTCAACTCACCATATATTGCCCTGATGCTGTTGACCTGTTCAGCACCAATATTGTTCCACCTTTGAAGCTGAGCTGTCAGCTGTGGCATTACTATATTGTCACGTTCATCATCCATGAGGATGTGCCGCCAGATGTCCCTCCAGGTGCCAGGTGTAAGGTGCTGTGAGTTCTGTCACCAGACAAAGTTGTGTTGCCCATTGCGATGTTGTTGCAATTGGCAATGGTTTTGCCCAATTGGGATGGTGTGCCATTGGCGATTGTGTTGCCATGATCGATGGTATTGCCATTGACGAAGGTGTTGCCATTCACGATGGTATTGCCCATTGGTATGGTGTTGCCATTGGTGATGGTGTTGCCCGTAGGGATGGTGTTGCCCCAATCTGTTGGGGCAACTTTTGCTGAGACAACAACTGCTGGGAAAACCACTGCTGTGGCATCATTCATTGTGACAATAACTGCTATGGCATCATTTGTTGGGACAACAACTGCTGGGACAACCACTGCTGTGGAATCATCTGTTGTGACTCGGTCTGTTGGGGGCCTGTCAGGAGTGGAAGAGCATCGGGGTTCCGGCATAAGCATCCATTGCATCTCACAGGGTGGCAGTGGTGGACCTGTTGACATCCCTGCAAGTGGCTGCTGGCTCAGTGATATGTCTGCAGGTAGAAAGGGCTGGTATGTGCCCATGATGCATGTGAGGGCCCTGGGGGTTGTTCACCACAATGGTCTTGATGCTGATGGGCCTCCTGTGGAGCCACCGCCTGGGTCTCTACGGCCAGGGTACACCTCCTGGGTACTGAAATGAGAGGACTATCTGCTACATAATGTAGGTAGGTTCGTGTTTTGTCCAACTGTAACTGTAAACATTTTAAAGCAAGGTGCCTTAACAACCAGAAAGAGGTAAGGAAGAAGTTATCCATATGAGAAACAATCTGGATGACTTTCAATTAATTTCCCTGCAATGAAGCAACAATGAGGAATGGTTCTAAAAAAATGCAATTCTGCTCAAATAGGAGTCCATGGCTCTGCACACCATCTTCCCTGAAAGTAAGCCCCAGAGCCAAATGTTCCTGCATCATACAGTATGTATAATAGAGTACTTACAGTATTTACCTGAATAATAGTCTTACCACTATAACTTCAAAGAAGAAACTCTGATTAAATTATGTTGCTGACATATTCCCACAGTCACAAGCACCATTTGGCTCAAAAAATGTGTCTCATAGAGAAAACCCTGCAGGCAAAATTGAGTTTACCCAAAACTGACTGCATCCTCCTAAGCAACACATTATTTGTCACTTTTAAAACCCAATCACATTTAAATGTTTATAGAAGTTTCCTGAGTTGTAAATGTTCCCTAACAAGCAGCCACTGATTAGCAGAAAAATATGTATTATATTGAAAAGTTCAGTGTACTTACAGATTTATGTGCAGCCAACTGAAATCCTAATTTGCACACCCACTAAAATGTACTGGCCTATAGCAGCACAGCATGCAAGTACAGATTTTAACAGCTGTGCAGTTCAATGTGATTGCAGTATCCAATTAGAGGTGGGGTCAAAGCTCAACTCACAGCACAAACGCGCGAGAGAGGGAGAGAGAAGTTGTAATCAAGTGTGCAATTTGCTGCAGAGAGAGACTCTAAAATGAAAATACATAGAACTTTCTAACATGAATATGTGCCAGAATACAAATCCCATTATGCTTTGCAGCGCAGATAGGATTCCCAGACTTTGCCAAAAATGTTGCAGCTGCCTCTGCTTGCTGCTGATTGACCAAAATGAATTATGAATTTTATGCTAATTTAGCCAGAGTTAGAAGACATTTTGCTAACTTCAAGATAAGTTTTTAAATATTTATTTTGGCATTTGTTTTCATGCAAATAATGTTTTCATGGGTCACTGTAGAATGTACAGTACTATTATGTTTTGGAACCATCGGAATAGGACTGCGCCATTCACTTTGGGATACTTCAATGATTCCAAGTTCCAACATTTTTTTAAGATCACATAACTTATCACTAAGCAACCTACACTCTATCCTCTCCAAATCAATACAAGATGTGACGAGATCAGTCTCGTCACTGCGAATTGGAGAAGCTTGGAGGCACACATTCTGCCTTTTGACTACGGCCCATGTTGACTTTCCACCTACATAGAAGCCATGCTCCATTTTGTCAGAAAGGACTGTGATCTAACTTTTGAACCACTGGACCAATTTGTATCATTTTGACACATGTTTGTATTTGGAGTATGCTGATTCTGAAAATGTATGTTTTATGTGAATGTGATACATACTTTTAAAGTTATGAAAAATATGTAGATATGTGTTACAGATTCTGACCATCCCCCATTAGGTAAACACAGGGTGTCGCCAGGACTTGAACAAAGGGCCAGTGTATGGGGTTTCCCAGGGGCATAGTCCAGGAGCAAACAGGAAGTTTCCATGAGGACAGTCTGGGTGAGAATGAGCATGGTAGCCATGCCTGGGGGGTGGCCCATGGGAGGAGTCTCATGGTTCCTACCCTGTCTGATTGGCCATAGGTAATTAGGGGTTGACCAAAGGTAGTCACTGCCCCTACGGTGTATGTGGAAATGGTTTTTATATATGTCTTGGTTTTTTAATAAGAGAGAGTTCTCTGCTTGACCCTCAACCACAGAGCGTGTGTCTCGTGCTTGGGGGGAATTCATGGGATGCTGTTGCAGACTGACTGCCAGGAGTGTGGGCATCTTTGGGGGTGCTTTTCCTGTTCAGCTGCTAGCGGCTATTCGTGAGGTTCCAGTTCAAGGCTTGCAGTATATTCCCCTTGGATCCAGTTCTTGGGGGATTGGGTGTCCTGCAGTAGCTGTCCCTATATCACTGGACGGGCGGATCGGCTAAAAAAGGCCTGGGCGCCCCCTTCTATGTTTGGGGGGTACCGTTACACTGGTGGCAGTGGTGGGATTGTTCCCACAGCTACAGGAGACACCATTCTGTGGATTTACAAGTTGGGGGCAACGCATGTCCCAGTACAGCGACCCTAAAAGCAGCAGAATGGAACCAGCAGTGCTATACGAGGATGAGGACCTGGATGGCCGGGATGCATTAAGGAAAGGCATCTGGTACCAGGCCCTGGATAATGTACAATACCAGCGGGGTGAGAGTCTCCCCAGTGAAGAGCAGCGGTTGCAGAAGCAAGTGGCCCTGCGCATGCCCTTCCTGGGAGAGCAGCCCCTTGAGGAATGGGTGGAGGAACTAAAGCTCCGTGCATGGCAGGAGCTATGGCTGGAGGATGCCTACCAGGCGCTCTGGTGGTATATGGCACAGTATACACCCTGGACAGCCGAGCATGACAAGCCAGAGGGAGAGGAGTTTGGTGGTCCTGGGTTGTTATGGCAGTCATTTGCAGAGCCTGACTTTGGGAGCCCTGCGCAGACCAGACTTGAGGATATTTTCTATGAGAGGGAGGCTAGGCATGACTGGGATGACCCCCATGAGGTAGAGCAAGACCTTGTTCACCTAGCAACCCTGGAGTGGGAACTGGAGAGGGACTACCGAGATCTCTTCCACTCCATTGGGAAGGCTCAGCATTACAACAAGGTGAGAGACCCAGATCCAGACCCCTTCAGATGGGAAGATATTGTAGAGATTTATTGGGAGGAATCACAGGCGGCAGGTGGAGATGGGACCGAGGTCTCTCCACCGGCCCTACAGGGATGCTGGGTGGCTAGCCCAGATCCCCAGCGCCAGTGTGAAGTGCAGGGAGTGGAGAGCATTGTCTCCCCTCCCCAGCGGAAGTGTACCTTGCAAGGAGAGGAGAGCAGCGTCCTCCCTCCCCAGCGTCAGGGTGAGCTGCAGGGAATTGAGAGCTCAGACTCCATTCCCCATCGACAGATTGATATGCATGGAATTGGGAGCCCCGTCTCCATTCCCCAGCGTCAGGGTGAGCTGCAGGGAATTGAGAGCTCAGACTCCATTCTCCAGCAACAGGCTGAGCTACCAGGGGCAGAGACGGTCGGTCCTGTCCCCCAGCAACAGGGCTGTTTAGCCCAAGGGGAGACCGTCGGTCTCCCCCCCCTACAACCAGGCCCCAAACAGGCTACTTCCGTGGTAGCGCTGGCACCAGGGCAGAGTACCGCTGGTCTCTGCCCACTCAGCAACCCACCAAGGCTGCTTACCAGTGCCCAGCACAGCCGTGGTGAGGCACCTGGACATGGACAAGTTTCTCCTCTACCCAGGTGTAGTAACCAGTTATTGTGGGTGGGCTGTACTGCTGATTGTGTTTTGTGGGTGGCCTTCCAGACTAACCCGGAATCTGGCCGGCAGGAGGTCAGATATCCGGTTAGTCTTTTTGGAAAGGGGGAGAGATGTGACGAGATCAGTCTCGTCACTGCGAATTGGAGAAGCTTGGAGGCACACATTCTGCCTTTTGACTACGGCCCATGTTGACTTTCCACCTACATAGAAGCCATGCTCCATTTTGTCAGAAAGGACTGTGATCTAACTTTTGAACCACTGGACCAATTTGTATCATTTTGACACATGTTTGTATTTGGAGTATGCTGATTCTGAAAATGTATGTTTTATGTGAATGTGATGCATACTTTTAAAGTTATGAAAAATGTGTAGATATGTGTTACAGATTCTGACCATCCCCCATTAGGTAAACACAGGGTGTCGCCAGGACTTGAACAAAGGGCCAGTGTATGGGGTTTCCCAGGGGCATAGTCCAGGAGCAAACAGGAAGTTTCCATGAGGACAGTCTGGGTGAGAATGAGCATGGTAGCCATGCCTGGGGGGTGGCCCATGGGAGGAGTCTCATGGTTCCTACCCTGTCTGATTGGCCATAGGTAATTAGGGGTTGACCAAAGGTAGTCACTGCCCCTACGGTGTATGTGGAAATGGTTTTTATATATGTCTTGGTTTTTTAATAAAGAAGAGAGTTCTCTGCTTGACCCTCAACCACAGAGCGTGTGTCTCGTGCTTGGGGGGAATTCATGGGATGCTGTTGCAGACTGACTGCCAGGAGTGTGGGCATCTTTGGGGGTGCTTTTCCTGTTCAGCTGCTAGCGGCTATTCGTGAGGTTCCAGTTCAAGGCTTGCAGTATATTCCCCTTGGATCCAGTTCTTGGGGGATTGGGTGTCCTGCAGTAGCTGTCCCTATATCACTGGACGGGCGGATCGGCTAAAAAGGCCTGGGCGCCCCCTTCTATGTTTGGGGGGTACCGTTACACAAACAAAATACCCAGCCAAGTTTTGTAACTAGACCTTCAGTCTTTTCCACTCTCAGTTGCACACAGTGGCACAAACAAATATTTACTAGTTCTTGGGTGGACAATGGAACAGCAATCAGGCTAACACGTAACTACCCATTCAGTAAAGGTGATAAAGGCCTCAAAATAGGAGCAAAATATGGAGCACTCCATTAGTAAACAGAGGTCCATGAAAAAGCTCTTCTGAAACTTGCAGCCCAACAAATAATGACAGGCCGAATGGACAGGCAGCAACCGAAAAGCTCACTCAACTCAACGTCAACCTCTACCTCATCTCTAGCAAAGCACTCCTATGCTCTTTCTTGATCAAATCAACCATCTAATCAAAAGAAGCATAACTTACAGAAATATGCCCATTATCTATTACTTATTTATGGAGGAACCTTTTGGACAACATAGATGATGAATTCTCCTAAACTTACCAACCTCTTTCTTACTTACACCCCCAAAGATGACACCCTAAAATTAGGAAATGAGTAGAGAAAGGACATAAAACCTAAACTTCCTTTGCAAATGTATCTTTCACCACATTTGAATCAAGGTCAAATTTGAAATTGGGAAGATATATAATTACCAGAATCCAGAAACCTTAAGCTTTCCCAAGCACTTTTCTGTAGTGTGCCAGCCATAATAACATTGCATTGAGATGTGCTGGTGTCTGCCCCTTTTCCAACCAAGTATCCTGCTTTTATGGTTCCTTTGGCTATTTGAAACAGCATATTCTCCCCCACAAGCTGAACACACATGTCTCAACTTACAGTTTGTGGCCCATCTGCAATGGCCATCTACTTTTCTGTAGTGTTCCAGCCATAATAACATTGCATTGAGATGTGCTGGTGTCTGCCCCTTTTCCAACCAAGTATCCTGCTTTTATGGTTCCTTTGGCTATTTGAAACAGCATATTCTCCCCCACAAGCTGAACACACATGTCTCAACTTACAGTTTGTGGCCCATCTGCAATGGCCATCATTGAAGCAGTAGCATATCTTTCTGACTGATTCATCTGATGAGACTATAACTTGAGACCCGACAGCCACTCCACCAAAAAACAAACTTAACTTCACAGGCGTCACAAAGTTAAATACTACCACTTCTTGATTGCCTCATGACATGGCTGGTTTAACGGCCAAGCTCTAATGGAAGTCCTCATAATACTTCAACGAAGCTGAACCACCATACATTTTATATGCACCTTTAATTTCCTCTAAATATTTTTAACCACAATGAGCACTACTCAGGAATCTTCTCACCTGTTACTCATGCTAAAATGCAAAAAGCTTGAGGCCAAATGTATACACATTTTTGGTATTCTCCGATAACCTTTCCTATGGTCCTCATCATCACACCTATAATCACCTAGTCTAGGATAATCTCTTACTTCAAAATACAATGATGAAGGAAGGAAGGATAAAACTCTACAAACTCCCTCTTTAATATTTTACCTATAGTCTCTAAAGACAAATGAGAGCCCAGAATATACAATGCACATACTATTGTAGACTTGTTACTTCACCTGCCACATAAATAGAACCATTTGAAACACCTTATGACTAAACACTAATAACCCATAATGAAGAATTCAACACAGAAATAGGGGAGCCAACCCTTTCATCGTTAACCAATGACTCCATTGGCAATCTTAAACCCACACTATCACGCTTCACACTAGATTGTACAACCAATGAACTCCCAATAATACCTACTTCTGAAGACACCTCAGCCTGCTTCACTAAACCATACAGCCACGAACCTTCAAATCTAGCATCTACCATAAACCTAAGCGGGTTTAATACAAACTTTGTAGTAAATCTTTAGACAGAATTTCGGATTTCAGATTATTCTTATCTGTTGAATTAATTTTACTTGTCAAATTCAACCATTGTTAAACAATAGCAATAAGAATTCCCTGACACTATGAACTGAATGAGTGTGATTTTGCTTTTCCCTGCTAAAAGTCTAGACCTAGTAGAAATGCTGCTGCACTCATCTACTTCTGTTAGATGCTGAGGACCCACATCTTCCATGACTACAAGAACAATGGATCCTACTCCTCAAAAGGGTCATTACAACTGATGTTACCATATCTGGGACCACTATGTCACTTATGTCTGTCCCTTCAAAGTGCTCTATAGACCTCACTGTCAGAGCAACTAAAATCTGAAATGTCAGTAGCTGACACTACCGCATCCTCCAAAACTTGACTACTAATTTACCGTAAAAAGGATTCACCTTGGTTACAAACCACCAATACAGGTAACCTTGTAAGGTCAGTCTTTCCCATGAATTTCTCGTGAAAGCTTACCACTTAAACTACATTTCTTACTAATATTCCCTGTCTTTCCAATTGTGAACCTTTGGGTACTAGTCACATTCTTAGAAACATTAGACCTAAAAGGTAATGGACTATACCTTTATGTATATTTTCTGGTTCTCACAATGTCAGATATTCTCAACAAACCAACAGCTTGCTGTGAGCTTTTTTTTTGTAGACTCTTCTTCAAGTTGCTTCACCTCAATTACCTGTCTTCTATTTTTTCCTGATGGGTTGTAACTTTTTCACATCAGAATTAGCAGGCTGTGTAGATGTGCTGCAGATATTTTTGTTTTTACCTGCAGTAGGAATAACAAAAGAATGATCTGCTGACACAGCAGATCACTAGATTAACCTTGGGCAAATAAGTGATACCCAAGTAAAATTCCCTCTCCAAAGCCTTTTCAGGAGGTTGATGGGTAATTGTGCTAATTGTTTTGCCCAGTATGCAAACAACCCACGTGATGAAAACATATTCAGTATAGCAATAACCAAACCTTTTCCAGGATGAAAAGTGTCAGTTATAAAAGATGCCTATTCAGAATGGAGGGCCTCAACAGGTAGGCAAATGAATACAAAATCAACTTGTGTGGTGCCAGAAGTGACAACTAACAGTTCCTCCTTCCAGTGAGCCACTATCCGACACCCCAATGTGATGATGTTAAACTAACCAAAATTACATCCACAACTCAATGTCATCTCTTTCTGATGACAAACCAGCCTTCCAAATAAACTATTGTAAATCATCACCAATCCCTAGTTTATATAAAATAATGTATTAAACCCCTCATTCCCTAGCAAGGTCAGGCACCTCCATGAAACTGTCCTCTGTATTCCTGGCAGAATCCAGGGCATGTGTTCACATGCAGATGTTTAAAGCAGTCGAGATCTCTCAAAACAGCTCTATTTTGCACTTATTTCATGAGTTATAGTTAGTTGGAGAGGCATTTTCCAGTGAGCCACTATGCGACACCCCAATGTGATGATGTTAAACTAACCACAATTACATCCACGACTCAATGTTATCCCTTTCTGATGACAAACCAGCCTTCCAAATAAACTATTGTATAATCATCACCAATCCCTAGATTATATAAAATAATGTATTAAACCCCTCATTGCCTAGCCGGGTCAGGCACCTCCATGAAACCCTCATCTGTATTCCTGGCAGAATACAGGGCATGTGTTCACATGCAAATGTTTAAAGCAGCCGAGATCTCTCAAAACAGCTCTATTTGCACTTATTTCATAAGTTATAGTTAGAGATGCATTTTGCTTTTTTGTTTGTTAATTACATTTTGCTTTTTAACCCCTTGTATTATTCTCCATATACATATGAACAAAAGGGGTTCATACGGAAAGTTAAAATAACATAGATGAGACGCACAGCAGGTCAGAATAATCTTGTACATTTAGTATGTATAAAAATAAAATATGTGAACATGTCACTATGTGGTGTAAGGGGTAGAGCCCTGATTTCAAATGGTTAATTTCTGCTTGTTTGTAGCATGATGTGTTGTGTGTCACCCTTCTTCTACACCTTACCCAGAGTATCTCTACTTCTCTATCTGTTCTTTCTAGTTCTTGTTATTAATTACAAATTTAAAATATAGACAGCAGTAAGAAATGCACATTTTTAAAAGATAGAGAACCTGGTGTAGCCATATTGTACAACACACAGCAAAGCATAATAGTATAGTATAGAATGTGTGACAATTTTTGCTTATGATATACAGTATATTCAATGTGCAGAGCCTGATATAGTTATATTATATGCCATACATTATGTTGCTGTAGTTCATAACAGGAAATAATTTTAAGGGACAGATACCCAAAGTTTGGCTTTCCAGTCTGTAATTAAAAAAAACACTGGACTGTAATAAATTTCATATCAGGAACATACAAAATAAAGAGCTGCTGTGATTAAAATAGTAATGAAGGGTGTGTAAACAATAACAGCAGGTTTTTCGATTCTCACTGCAGATGTATCAGCAGTATCAGAAAAAGAGGGCCAGAGGCATAAATCATGGTCAAAACAGTCCATGGTCAGTGGCAGGCAGAACAGGTTCATAATTATAAGAAATCCAAATTGTCAGTTCAGACAGCAATCCAAATGAGAGTCCAATAAACAAAGCCAAAGTCAGGAACAAAGAACATGCAAACTCTCTGAAGTAGACAAGCCAACAACTCAGCAAAGTCTATTTGCACTCTGCTGAAATGTAAAATCTATGTTCGGGTCAGCTGACATACCATACACACGCGCAGACAGACCACACTGGCTGGAGCCATCCTCATTCACCACAGCAGACAGGATGAAGGAAGGGCTCACAGAATAATTTACTGCAGTTTTCTGTCTGTTTCAATGAAAGTATTGCTATTTTTAGTATTAGCTCTTGTGCTAATAATTCTGACAGTGGGGTGATGTGCATGACAGCGTTTATATGTATGACCCTGAGAGTTCAGTTGAAACTCTTAAACTAGAATCAAAATGCCACCTTTGGCCATAAGAGATCCCAAATACATTGTCAGACCTAAACAGTGAATTTCTTTGGAGCCTTTATGAAAATATAGTTCCCTACATTTAGTACATTTCGAATTAATAGTTTTTAAGAGGGGATAATTCTATGCATTAAATACCTATTGTTATATTTTTTTGAAACTACAGTTTTAAACAGCTTTAACAATAGGGCATCTTTGTGACCAGTATGCCATCTAGTGGCTAGAAATAAGATCTGTTAGCCACATAAAATTCCCCTAACGTGTAAAACAGAGCTCGTAACTCAGTGCACAAGACTTACAGCTATTAAATTGGCCTCTTAAAGCTACCCGTGAACTACTTGTGGGTTAGATAAAACCCTAGGGGACGTTGAAATTGGAACTGTTCGCCCGCAAATCCTTTGATCTGCCAAGCGCGTAACTGCTACCTTCCCAATTTCGCTATTAAATTGCAAGAAATCCATCAATCCCATAACACGCAAATGGAGCCAAAAATGGAACAGGTACTAGAGAGGACCCGCAAGGGGGTTAAAATCCTATCTGTAGCACTGTAAATGCAAATATACACACACTACTGTACATATAATTAATGGGAAAGTGATGTTGGTGTTACAATAAATAGCACAACATTCTCAAGCTTGCAGATCTGCAATACAAAATACTTTATTTTATGTTTAATTTCCGTGTTATATTGATCCCAGCAATCAGTGTGATAATACACATAATGGAACTCGCATGGACTAGAATATCATATTTACTGATTTATTAATATTGCATTATTTCTGGAATGTGGGTAAGATTGTGAATCATAATTGAAATCCGTAAGGCTTTGAAATATAACCTCCATTTTTCAGTGATGTAATGATGATGATCTCATTTACCATTGGCTCCGTCTAAACCCGTAACTACGGGTTTGACTAATTAATCATGTTCACGTCCAACGTGCGCAAGAATGGGTGCGTTTACGGGTTTATGGTTTAACTCGGGGCATGGTTTAATTTAATAGATCTGTAACGCAGTCGAATTTCAAGCCCTCCGCCTTTGCAGGTATGTTGATGCCGCTACAGGCTTTCGAATTTAATAGGGCTGATGGAGTACCAGAGGGGCTAGAGTATTCATATGTTGGTTATCGGTAGTCAAGGTGCACTGATACATTTTCTGGTAGCAATATTGGTCTGATTACTATTTTGTTTTAGTTTTCATTTCTTGTATTGTTATATATATATTTTTGATTATATTTTATAACAATTGTGCATTCGTAGCGAGAGAGACCAGGCAAGGGGGAAGGCACATAAAGGGTTAATTTAAAGTGATAGATGCATTTTTTTAACAAAATCATATAAAAGAAGACATGAAAGCTGATATACAGATATAACTAAATTGTATTATCTATATAAATTTAAAATACAATATTAAAGTGATTGATAATTTTTTATATATATATATATAGTGATCTGTTTTCTTCAGTCAGGCTTGATAAGGCTATTATGACCAAACCTACCCAGCAGATACACCCAGTTCTTTTTATCCCTTTACCAGACAGCTGATGTCTCTTCAATTAGATGCAGTATTTAAAATAAGAATGCAGGCTCAGCTTTTATTGCTGTAGACACTTCGTATCAGAGCCAACTATTCCTCAGAGACCCACACACTCTGCAACAGTCTGTGTATCCTCTTGATTCTGTATAAATTGACACAACAAGGCCTCATCTGCAAGGCCTCACAACATCCACTTCAGTCACACAGTCATAGTATCTCCCTTTTCTTTAGGAGTATATCTCTTCAAGATGTCACCTTCTTGTTTCTTTACTGTTGATGTCTTCCAGTTATGTCACCTTACCTTTCTTTAGGAACATATATCTTATCTAAGAAATCCATCACAGCAGTATCTCAGTTACACCTCTTTTCATGTCACTGTACTCTCAACTGCCTAAATCTGACAGTTACAGGCTGACAACACAACATTCTAGGATATTTAACACTTAATGAACAAAGCTTGCAGCATACAGAATCACACATCACAAGTCAATCATACATAGGGCAGAAACATAACATACAGTAATTAGCATAACATAACTTAACATACAGTAATTAACATTACATAATATAACATAATATAACGATAAACAGACCACACCACCGGATCACATGAGTCCCAAAACTGGTGGTCAGGAGGATCATGACAACTTTTATATATATATATATATATATATATATATATATATATATATATATATATACCGTATTTTTCGCTGTATAAGACGCACTTTTTCTTCCCCAAAACTGGGGAGGGAAAGTTGGTGCGTCTTATACGACGAATACACATTTTGCATGCATTAAAACTGCCTCTTTCTGCCCCTCTTGATCCTCTCCCCCTCCTGATTCTCCCCTTCGACCCCTCTGATCCTTCCCTTGGCCCCTTTAGATCCCCACTCCTGATCCCCCCCCCCCCCATTGGCGCTTACTACGGCACCAGCAGCATGCCTCTGAACTGCATCTCGTCTGCCAGTGCATCTTAGTGATGTCACACACACGACGCAAGGGAAGGCTGCAGTACAGGAGGAATGCTGGTAGGAAGCGCGATGGGGTGAGATCAGGATGGGCCAAGGGATAATCATGGATGGGGCAGAGGGGGGAATCAAGAGAAGAAAGGGGATGATCAAGGGGGGCAGGGGGGATCAGGAGGGTCAAGAGCTCCTGGAGGCTCCCAAATGTGTGTGTGTGTGTGGTATATGTGTATATATATATATATATATATATATATATATATATATATATATATTTATATTTGTGTGTGATGTAGGTGTGTATATGTGTGTAAAGTGTATTTGTGTTTGATTCAGAATGTTTTTTTCTTGTTTTCCTCCTCTAAAAACTAGGTGCGTCTTATGTGCAGGTGCGTCCTATATGGCGAAAAATACGGTATATATATATACAGTGCCTTGCAAAAGTATTCACCCCTTTGGCATTTTTCGTGTTTTGTTGCCTCACAACCTGGAATTAACATGGATTGTTTGAGGATTTGCATTTAATTTACAGAACATGCCCACAACTTTAAAGATGTTTTCTTTTTTATTATTGTGAAGCAAACAACAAATTGGACAAAATAACAGAAAAAGTCAATGTGCATAACTATTCACCCCACTAAAGTCAATACTGTGTAGAACCACCTTTTGCGGCAATCTCAGCTCCAAGTCACTTGGATAAGTCTCTATGAGCTTGCCACATCTTACCACTGGGATTTTTGCCAATTCCTCCTTGCAAAACTGCTCCAGCTCCTTCAAGTTGGATGGTTTGCGCTTGTGAACAACAATCTTTAAGTCTGACCACAGATTTTCTGTTGGATTGAGGTCTGGCTTTGACTAGGCCATTCCAACATATTTACAAGTTTCCCCGTAAACCACTCAAGTGTTGCTTTAGCAGTGTGTTTGGGGTTATTGTCCTGCTGGAAGGTGAAACTCCATCCTAGCCTCAAATCATGCACAGAGTGGTAGAGGTTTTGCTCAAGAATATCCCTGTATTTAGCACCATCCATCTTTCCCTTAACTCTGACCAGTTTCCCAGTCCCGGCTGCTGAAAAACATCCCCACAGCATGATGCTGCCACCACCATGTTTTATTGGTGGTGTTCTTTGGGTGATGTGATGTGTTGGGTTTGCGCCAGACATAGCATTTTTTTTGATGGCTGAAAAGTTCAATGTTGGTCTCATCAGACCAGAGCACCTTCCTCCATACATTTTAGGTGTCTCCCACATGCCTTTTCGCAAACTCAAAACGTGCCATTTTGTTTTTCCTGAAAGTAATGGCTTTCTTCTGGCCACTCTGCCATAATGCCCAACTCTACGGAGCGTACAGCTTATTGTCGGCCTATGTACAGATACTCCAGTCTCTGCTGTGGAACTCTGCAGCTCCTCCAGGGTTACCTTAGGTCCCCATGCTGCCTCTCTGATTAATGCCCTCCTTGCTCGGTCTGTGAGTTTGGGTGGTCGACCGTCTCTTGGCAGGTTTGCTGTTGTGCCATGTTATTTCCATTTGGTTATGATAGATTTGATGGTGCTCCTGGGGATCATCAAAGATTTCGATATTTTTTTATAACCTAACCCTGACTTGTACTTCTCAACAACATTGTCCCTTACTTGTTTGAAGAGTTCCTTGGTCTTCATGGCAGTGTTTGGTTAGCGGGTCCTCTTGCTTAGGTGTTGCAGCCTCTGGGGCCTTTCAAAAAAGGTGTGTATATGTAATGACAGATCATGTGACACTTAGATTGCACACAGGTGGACATCATTTCACTAAGTATGTGACTTCTGAAGGTAGTTGGTTGCACCAGAGCTTTTTACATATGCACATGCTGATTTTCCTTTTTTTTTATTTCTAAAAAATAGTTTTATGTATGTATTTTTCTCATTCACTTCACCAACTTAGACTATTGTGTTATGATCCATCACATAAAATTCAGATGAACAAAGCATTGAACTTAAGTCTGTAATGTAACAAAATAGGTAAAAAGTCAAGGGGGATAAATACTTTTTCATATATATATGTTCAGTGCTGTTTTGATCATTGGAAGCTTTAACTAGACCCACATTAATTGGAACAATATGGTCTGTGGGTAGGTTTCTGATGCAAATCTATCTTATGTTATGCTCAAGAGCTGTGTTATAAAGGCAGGCACATGTTGTAAAGGAGCCATGTTTAGAATGGTTTTGGATATGTTCATTTTCATATCCCCCAGTTTCCTAGAGTGCAGTACAAACACTATGGGCCTCATTCAGTTAGGGGCCGTAACTCAATCGCAAATTGACGATTTCCTGCAATCGAGTTACATCCTCGCGTTGCACTATGTTTACCCTGCTATTCAATTGGCCGGGCCCGCAAGTAAGTCCCCCTTTCCAGGTAATCGCAAATCATGCTATCGGCAGTAAGCATTTGCCGCAAGGCTGTATCTCATGTTTCAAGCCGCAAACTCGGAGAACTGTAAATGCAAAAATAATTTCAATCCAGCACTGTAAATGATGGGGAAGACAATGGGTGACATTAGTTACATACCACTAAGTAATTTAGGTTGAAAAAATACTTTAGTCCGTCAAGTTCAACCTTTTTAGATCACATCTGATCTGCAATATGCAGATTTATTGTTAATTGATCCAGAGGCAGGCAAACAGAAAAAAAAAAAACACAGTGAAACTTTGCCAATTGTCTCAACAGGGAAAAAAAAATATAAAATTCCTTCCTGGGCCCCAGATACTGGATATTGGATTCATCCCTGGATCAATACTCCCTCTCTATTTATTCAGGATAGCCCTTTTCATTAAAAAAACATATCCTATCCCTTTTTAAAGTTATCTGTCGAATCCGATGTCACCACCTCCTTTGGTAGAGAATTCCACAGATTAACCACCCATACTGTGAAGAACCCTTTCCTTTCTTTAAGGCAAAATCGTTTTACTTCTGATCTCAAAGCATATCCCCTTGTAAGTTGAAAACCTCTTGGCACAAAAAGTTCCCTTGACAAAGCCTTGTATTGACCCTGGATATATTTATATAAGGTAATCATATCCCCTCTTAGACGCCTTTTTTCTAGAGTAAACAAGTTTAATTTGGTTAGTCTTTCTTCATAACTTAGCCCCTCCATTCCCTTTATTAGCGTTGTTGCCATTCTCTATACTTTTTCCAGCTCTAAAATGTCTTTTTTTATGTAGTGGTGCCCAAAATTGTACTCCTTACTCCAAATGAGGGCGTACTAAGGATTTCTTTAGTGGGAGAATTATATTTGCTTCCCTTTTTAATTAGAATTAAAAGCACAACATTCTCAAGCTTGCACATCGCCAAAATCGAATACTTTATTTCATGTTTAATTTCCATCCAAAGTCCCACGGGTTTGAATGACCTCCAAGCCCGTAACTCGTTATTCACGGCCATATGGGCTTGGAGGTGGAACCTGTAGGACTTTACTGAAAGGTATCTATTCTGTAACGTTTTTTCAAAGTCTGCATGGCATTCAAGCCTGTAACCCTAAAATGGAGGCCCAAACATTACAGGGTCCAAATGGGACCCGCAAAGGGTTTACAAAGCACATATAAAGCCTGTAAAGTGGAATATAAACATCAGTGTACTTTAAAACATAGGCCAAGCATGGAGAAGCATTACAATTACTTGGCCAATAATCCCCAAATAAAATATAGTTAAATGGCAAATATTTAATATTCCTGATATGTTGGAATTGTCATTCACATGCCAAAATGAAAAGCCATGCTGCATGCTGCAGAAAGCAATTAAAGCCACACTACCTAATTAAATTGTAACACCCAAACATGAAACTCAGGCCAAAATTAACGATTTCCCACTCACAGTGGCTCCACTGTAGCCCCTAAAACATCCATATAATTGAATATACATCTCGCTCATCACACATTTACATTTGGGAACACAAATAGTGGCCATATTTCCCCGCCACATCACATAGATCAAGTACCCGGAGAAAATGAGATGTTTTTGTTGTTCAATCCTTCAGTTGTGTCCGATTCTCTGTGACCCTATGGACTGCAGCACATTCAGCAATGTCTCTGTCTGTGCTGTTCTACAAGGTTTGCCTGACAAAGATACTGGAGTGGTTTATCAGTTCCTTCTTTAGTGGATTGAGATTTGTCTGACCTCTCTGCTATGACCTGCTCACCTACAGTAGGCCTACATGACATGGTATAGCTCATAGCTTCATTCAGGTACACAAGCCACCACCACTTTGCAACCCACACCCATGTAAATCGATAAATAGCAGAAAAGAATGGGAGGTCACCAAATTGGAAAGGCTAGACATCTTGGCACATGGCCACCGAAACATTCCAGGATGGGCGTAACTGAGATTATCCCTGATGGTGGTGAGTTGGCTGTTAATACCTGAGCCTCTTGACAGTCTCCCTGTGTGCTTGCTGCCCTTCCTGATGGGTCAGAGTAGATCAGTGTGGTGTATGTTCCCCTAGTCCCCTTCAGCATTGCTAACTGGTGGTGGGGAAGGGGCTTGTGCACCTGAATGAAGCTGTGGGCTATACCATGTAAGGCTGCAGTCCATAGGATCATAGAGAGTCGGACACAACTGAAGAACTGAACAACATATATTAAAATGTTCCCCTGGTACCTGATATATGCCATGTGGCGTTGTAATTTGGCCAATATTTGTGTTGCCATATGTAGATGTGATGATCGAGATGTACATGCAATTAGATTGGGATTTCAGGGCCCACATTAGAGCCTCTGTGAGTGGGAAAGGGTTCATATGGTATGAGTTTCATGTTTTGGTGTTGCTGTTTAATCAGGTAGTGTGGCTTTAATCATATTCTGCATGTTGCAGCATGGTTTTTCATATTGGCATGTGCATGACCATTACAACATATGATAACAAAAGTATATTTAGCAAAGGTATTTTTATTATCGGGGGATTATTGGGCAACTAACTGCATTCTCACATATGCTAAGTTGTGGACGGTTTAACAAAGCTTTATTTTTTACACAGATCACAATCAGCAGTGGTCAAGACTGTGCAACAATATTATGGGTGTGGTGTGGGTGGGTTCCCGAGAGAGCAAGAGGCTATGATTGAAAAAAGGGGATGCATACAGGGGCCAATATAATAGTCTAGAATAAGCATGATGCATAGCTCCTACCAGGGTCACATGCAGTAACTACACCGCTGCAACCGGAATCTGATTAAAAAAAGGATCATCACAAATCACTCCATTTAACTGAAGAAACCATTAGTGAGCATAGCACTTACAACTTCTCTGGATCTGCTCAATGAAACAGATGATTAAACCTCTGGACTGTGTAATCCAATCCAAATGTAGAAAAAATGTAAAAAGTGGTCAACTAAAAAGAGGCGGAGGAGGATAAAAAAATAAAAAACACAATGCATATACAGTACAGTGCTAAATACTGTAACTGTAACAATATATCAACTTACCTGATTTCCATCTGCAAGCATTAATAACTATTAGCTAGGTCTTTGGATAATCAGAAATATGGGAAAATACACATTAATACAGAGAGGACATAAAGGTCAGTAGCCAGATTCACTGTTACTTACATCAGACCAAAGGATCTGCACTCAGACCGATATTGAGGTCAGGATCACATGCTTCACTAGTGCATATAGCAATGCTGGCTGTCATTAACATTCCATTGTGAGACTTTGCAAGCCCACTTTCATAGCGGTATTAGTCTGCATTGAAGCTAACAACAATCATATCTGAGATATCTGGCTATATGATAGCTTTATGATTGTGGAGGCTACATGATAAGGGGGCTGTCATAGAAGGAATGTCTACCTGAGAGGCACTGTGAAAACCTTAAACTTCCAACATTTCCTTCACAATGCTTGCAGATGCAGAAGATGCCTTCAAGACCTGAATTGAACCTAAAACAAAACAAATGGGAAAAAACTCAAAGACAAAATCTAAAACATAAGGCCCTATAAGCATAGGGACTGCAGTATCTCTTCTCAACAGCATTTTTCAGTGACCATCAATTGGTGACATGTTAAACCAAACCCTACGAGTCCTCAGAGAAGAGGATCATGGACCACTTGATGGAACGTAGCCATCTACATACAAAATATCACCATCACATAGGCCAAGGTCGGGGGCCGATGCCACCGCCTCTGGCTCGTCAACTGACCTAGACCTCCTCTTGGATGCTGAGAGATAGAGACGAAAGGTACATGTCATTAGTATGTTGATTGATACAATGATATGTGTTCATTCCTAACTATCTGACATCTAGCCTTGAACATGGATGATTCTCCTCTTTGCAACTCTGATTAGCTATCTTATACTAGCTGTTATCTATGCTTAGGTTTCTGGTCTTGATGGTTCTTGGCTCCTAACGCTATCTGTATTCTGGCTGCTGTCTGTAACTGCAAAGGCTGCAGTGGGCACACCAATACATGTACTCTTTATTGGTTGATTACTGTTGTTGTACCCAGAATGACAGTTATTTATCAGCTTCATGGATTTAATGACGCATCCATCTATCCCTTGTTAATTCCATGGAGCTGACATGTCAGTGTCCTTCTTGATCATCAAGTACATGTGTGTTGTGTGTGATGTACATGTGGTGGCATGTTGGTGTATGTAATATTCACCTGGCATGGAGGCTGGGTTCAGCTGCGGGCGACGGTATGAGAAGGTCCCTTGTGACCCTCTCCCACTCATTATACAGCATATTATATCCTTGCTCCTCTCTGGCCATCTTCCTCCTCACCTTGGCCCAGATGTCATTGAAGCAATGCTTCATGTACTTCACATCCCTCTCCTCTGTGCCCACTCCAGGAACCTCATCCGCCACCTCCTGCCAAGCTTTAGCCCTAGGCCCAGGCTTCACTTCCTTTAACCCTGAGATGATGGTGGGGAAGCCTCGGATTGTGGGCCCTGGACCTGCCCCCAGCCTCTCCGACTGTGTATTTGCTTCCCTTACCTGACACCGAGGCCTGTCCCTTCCCCAACCTACCCCCCCCCCCTCTTGGGAACAGGCTCCTTCCCCACTGTCTCTCTCCTCCATGTGCCTGCGCTTGGGGACCCTCTCCACCACCCGCCACTCTCTCCCTCTCCTCCCTCCTCCTCCTCTCCTCCCTCCTACTCACCTCCCTCCTCTCCTCCCTCCTCCTCCTCTCCTCCCTCCTCTACTCCCTCCTCACTCCTCCCCTCCTCTTCCCCACCTCCACACCCTGGGATCTCCTGCCACTCTTCTCTCTCCTCCTCCACAACTCTCCCCTCCTCTCCACTCCGCTCCTCTCCCTCCATGGTCACCTGAAAAGAAAAGAAGGACACATTAAGAAAAGTTTGACTTTAATATGTGTTCATGAAACAAGAAATGTATGTGCTATGTTGGGTTATTAATAGGTTGTGGGATGGGATGGGGGGGGGGGGTTGTCCTCAAAATATGTATGTCCATATGTGTGTTCTTTAACCTATTGTCATGCCCAGGGCCTGACTGGACAGTTTTGGACCATGGCCTGGGCCTTGGCTGGCAATATGTTACCCTGTTTATTACTATTTTTATGTATTTCTTAGTGCTTATGGTTAAAATATGATTACAAAGTTATACGGTATGTATCTTGGTTTATGTTCTGTATAACATATATTATGTTTCATGTCATAGGAATTGTTGTAAAAAACATATTAGACATTCTGCAGGCTATTGCTTCGGCCAACGCCCAAGGCTGGAGTCTCATAGATAATCCTTGTACACAGACTTCAAGATTACAGGCATGGCAAATACAAAGCCAGTAGGGTCAGTTAGCATGGAGGCTGGACAGATGCATTTCAGTTGGAGTGGTTTGGCCAGTTAACATATCACACACATACACAGGATCGGAGTTAAATCACAGAGCCAGATGCGCCTACACAAAGGAGGGACCTATCCTGTTTTGTGTTCACCGCTGTTGAAGCGCTTGCGTGAAAATTAGCCATCTGGTAATCTGCTCATGTAGTGTAAAAATAAAAAATTAAAAATAAATAGTTGATTAATAATTAATTAACAATTAACGAACAACTAATTAATTAATAACTAATTTGCATATTGCAGATCAGGGGAGATCTTAAAAGGTTGAACTTGATGGACTGAAAGTCTATTTTCAACCTTAATTACTATGTAACTATGTACTATGTAACATCCAAATGAACCCCACCCCCTTAACCCTAACCCCCTAATCCTAACCTCCCAACCCTCTAACCCTCTAACCCTAACCTCCTAAACCTTAACCCTCTAACCCCAACCTCTTAACCCTAGCCTCCTAACCTCCTAACCCTCTAACACTAACCTCCTAACCCTAACCTCCTAACCTTAACCCTCTAACCGTAACCCCCTAACCACTTACATTAAAAGATGGCACAGGCATAGTAGCTCATTTACACCACTCATTTACACCGACGCAAGCAGCAGCGCGTTCCAATATTAAGCGGCGGCGCCCAACAGTGGCCAACACAAAACAGGATAGGAACCAAAGGAGTTCATCACCAGATAAGGATACTTGAGTAATGATCTCAATGACCGACTGCAGAGAAAATCTGACATCGCTAGAGTCTCTCCTCTATGTACCCAAGGATGGGGCTTACTGTGATTGGCCAACTTGTGCGCCAGAAAATTTTATAAATATAACAACTAATAAAGGTGTGGCAGTTAGTTCCTGCCTGAAACTTGCATAATCAACATGTAAGGGTCAGTTATAGTTCTCATATATACAAGGTATGCTGCTATTTACTGTGTGCCTGTATCCTGTGTGAGGAGTGGCCCATGTCTGAGGCCCCTGATATCCTCTCTGCATAATCCTCTGCACATATTCCTGGGTGTGGTCCCTATCCTGAAGCCATCTTTTGTACCAGAGGTAGTAGGAACTACATGGTCCTGCTGGGGTAGGATGGAACTAGGTTTTTGTCAGGCCCCATTGAAGAAACACCTATGTGTATTGCAAATATGTGTAATCTGTAAATATGTGTAAGTCTTAAGTGTAATAACGTATGAGATAGAATAGGGTAATCAAAAAATCAACTTACCTCCCTCCATCAAACACCTGCTCTCACTACTCCTCTCCTTCCAAACACCCGCTCTCCAAACCTGTAAACAATCAAAGACGCAAATTACCTCTCCCAGTGTAATCAGTAAATGTCTTAAGTGTAGAAAAGAATATAAAACGCAGCTTACCTCCCTCCAACAACCTTCTGCTCTTCCAACAAACTCCACTACTATCCCAAAAAAACACTCTTACACTCCAAGATCCTAGAACTGTGTGCTACTTCTAAAGAAACCACAACACAGTCAACGCATGGGCGTGTGTCAATCAGATTTATAACCTCCCTCTGTCAATCAAATGGTCTAGGCCGTACGTGATTGGCTGAGAGACCTGTGGCGTGGTGTGTTGTTCCGCGATTTGATGGTTCAGCCCGATTACGGCTAGTCCGTACCCTTTCCAGCTTGCAGGCACGGCTCAAGTCTCAAGGCCTTTACTCTCGCCCAGCTGCTTTTAATTTCAAGCCTGAAGCCGTTGCGGGTCTGAAGTTGCACTTCAACCTCCAAGCCCGTATGACTTTACATGATGGTTATGACACGAAATTGAACATGAAATAAAGTATTCATTTTTGCCGATTTGCAACCTTGAGAATGTTGTGCTATTAATTCTAAGACCAAACATCACTTTCACTTTTAATAAATTTACAGGATTGCTTTTTTATTTGCTTTTAAAGTGCTACGATTTGTAAGTAAGTCCTTTGCGACACCTCCTTGGCCCAAGTAACCTGTGGTTCGAGTTCAGCCATTTACGGGCTTGACAGAGGGTAAATTAAAGCAACTGAATACTGAATCTGAATTTTTTGCTGCCGTGAAATATCAAAGACTTTCAGGGAAGTAAGCTGCGATTGAAATGGATCTCAGCTCACAGCACTGAGTGTAAAATACATATTATTAACTTATTTTTAGGCATGCAAATGCACACACAAATAAACTGTTTGTTTTCTGAAATAAATATAAATATAAATATATTATTTCTAAGTTTCTGTTATAGAAGACATTTCATTATTTGCAATCAGTGAATATGGACAAAACATGTGCATTCTTTCATTGAAAGTATAAAAGCAAAATATCTATTTGGACCTATTTTTCCATAACAAAACAGGGTTAATAGCAATTTGAATACTGGAATGTTTGAGACATCACAGTACTGGATGGTGCTATATACATGTATTTATTATAATAATTCTCCAGCCTCTTGAAAATCAGCTTTACTATGGACAATTGCAAAGTAACTGAGAGCTGAACCTACAAAAGGGTTGTGATTATTATAATTGGTTGATAACCAAACAAGTGCTGTATTGCTAAATGTAGAGCTATAACTAAATGCCCACATTAGCTATTGTGCACAAGCTGCAAGAGATCAGAGCTGCGTGTTCCTCCCAGCAATACACGTCCTTAGGGAAATAAAGCCGGTTCCCCACAAGGGTAGAAAATTCAGTTAAGAACTGCTAAATCATTTTCCAGAATACACAGATGAAAAAACAAGTTATTTCAGGGCAATGTATAAGTCTATCATTTTTAATTACACTTCATTTTTAGGAAGTAAATACAGTTATGTCTTGCCACATATGGATTACACAATTCATACACTTGACAATGTCAGTTTAAAGGGAAATCAAGAATTTATGCAATGAACTTTGTGTAAAATTTAAAACATGCCTTAAAGAAGCACTGCAGTTCAAGAAAAAGACACTTGTTTGTCTAGTATGTACCCATCTAACAATATTAGCAGCTGTTTAAGCCATGGACATAAAAATGTGGAGGGGATCTGAATATTTGAAGACTCTGTTTATGTATACAAGAATTAATTGTGTGTTTGTTACTTCAAATATTAAGAGCTGGATGATGGGTAGGTGGTGTTTGAAAGAATAATCAAAGAGGGTGTGTTGGGGGGCTGGGGGGGCATGGGGAGAAATAGAAAGAAGTCCAGAGCTTTTGTTTTATTATTGGATAAGATAGAAATTGGGCCGGCCCCCCCCCCCCCCCCCCCGGCTACTTGCTTCAGACAACGCAACCACAGTTCTCCATAAATGGAAACGCTCCTATAACACACACAACTTCTACCATTGTATCAGGGATCACTCTAGAGGCATCAACATGATTTTTTGCTAATTAGAAACTAGCCTTTAGACAGTATTAATGTTTTCGAACATATATATTTTTCTATTAAGTAATGGTCCTTTAAATAAATGAATATTATACAAACCAACCATCTCTACACAAATCATGTGAGCACTACACTTTCTGTAATATGGCCACATTGATATTTGTCATTTTGTCTGTCATTCTTTGCTTTGTTCTGTGTTTGAAAACATTTAAAATGGCATGACATATACTGGTCAACTCAAACACACACACTTAATAGCACTTCATAAAAAATGGTGTGAGGATCTTGCAATAGTATCTGCAGGGTCAGTAAGCTTTCTCATGGTGGGTCAGATGCTCTGGGCTAAATTCTACAAAAAAGACCAGTAAAGACTGGAGCATAGGGCAGTAGGAATTGAAATGGTGACAACAAGGGGATTCATCCTGTTCTTCTCTCTTACCCTTCCAAATCGTTTTCCTTCCCCATCCTCTCATCATTAATCACATTATTGAGCAAGTACTACTTTATAGAAAGAGTAGCAGGTAAGTGGGAACAGGCTTTTAGCGTAAGAATCGAACAAAGTTAAGGAATTTAATTGTGTTTTAGGTGAGTTTATTGCTATCCTGTGGCTTAATTAAGCCATACTTTTAGGTAGATATAATGGGCTGGAAAGGTTTTTTTGATCTTATCTGCAGTCAAAATCTATGTTTTTGTGTTTCTGAATTTTTTCCTTCCTTTCTCTTTCAACACATTTATTTCCCCTTTACTTCCTTCCTCCCTTTCTCCTACTTTGTTCTCCCTTTACTCTCTCTCATTCCCCTATCTTACATTTTCACTGTTTACTTCCCTTTCTCTTCTCTTCCCCTCACTCCCTATTCTTTACTGCCTTCATCACATCACTCTCCGCTCTCCTCTTATTTTCAACCCAGTCTTTTTCCATTCCCCTCTCTCTCTTACCCCCTGCCTTGATATTCTTGTTGCAGTATTAATCAGCTCAGTTAATCCTAGCCCTGCAGATACCAATGTTCCGCTTCACACAAAGCTGTCATTTCCACAGGCTGTAGCTCCTTAATTCTTTGTTGGCTTTTCATGTCAAGATTATAATTATTTTTAGGTTTCAATACTAGTATATAAAATTTTACAAAACCAAACCACAGGCTTATTTTTTGTGTATAGTCAAGAAATGTTTTTAATTATTATATCACTATTAGCCAATACAGTACTTATGACGTTTTCATTGAGCAGGGTCTCAAGGGTTGCTGTTTACTTCTCAGACCATGGATCTTTAGTGTTATTCATAACTTAGGAAGTGACTGAAAATATTTTAGCAATAATTCTCTTGTGAATAAATGTTCATTCTTCATACACATTTAAATTTATTAAAGTTGGTTGACTGTGAAGATTTAGGTCCTTTAGGTCCATACCTAAGCAGTTAATGATAGATTTATTTAGCTTAATGGATTAAGTAGCACTAAGCCTACTGTTGGTAGTATGTAATATTATGAAATGAATACTGAATAATAAACAACAGCGTAAATCAAGTGCTCAAAGTTAGCCCACTGCCAGAAATCGGCTGCGGGACCTACACGAAGGTAAATATTTTGCTCCCCCAGATTAGGGCACTCAGTGCACAGCCATAAATCCTGCATTAGACGCAACAGATTTCTGTGTAGGGATTTGCCAAATCAAGCCTTACAGATGAGACTCGGCTCTAGAAGCCAAAAGGAAATGTGAACGTCAAATCTTATAATGAGTGAGAAGTGCCGTAACTGCTGGGAAACGAAACATTAGAAATATATATAAAGTAATTGTTTTTTTCTTTATTAATTTTTTTTGATTTTAAAAAGATGTGACCACTGTATTTATAGCTTCAATAAATAAAAATATGTTTATTTTGTGTTAAAATATGATATATTTATAAACAATGCATTAGAGCATTTGTTCCTATGCAACGTGGTTTCATGACATGTATTAACCACTTGAGTACTGGGTTGTTACCCTGAATGTTGTATCATAAGACAGGCTTAATATGAACATATCATATTTTTTTATTAGGCAAATGTTGATACTGGATTGTTAAGTGCCAAATAATGTTGAAATGTCATCATTTTGTAGTGCCTTTTGTTCTATACTGTCACTTTAATTGCTTCCGGAGGAGTAAGCAAGGGTTTGAGAATTGTGAGTGGTCTTTGGTTCACATAAATTTTTCTTCTGCTTTTTGCAGTTACGGCAATGCCCTGATTATGTGTTTGGGTGTCTCTGTGTCAGGGAGTAACTCATAATTTATGGTCAGAGCAAAAATCAATGGAGATGTATGTATTGGTTTTCAGCTTTGTAGTGCAGTTCACTTGTAGCAGTTCTCTCCCAATGTTTTGGGGGTGGGGGATTAACATAGCTAGGTAAAAAATGTTGTGCCACTACGGCACTCGTAATTGATTTGGAAGGGATTAGAATAGGGGCCTTTTTGTTAATATTACAAAAAAAACTGAATACTATAAAACTGAAAGACAAATTCATTCACCAAGTGAGAGGGTAAAAGACAATATGGTGCCTAATTCATGCAGGGTGCAAGCTGATTTTGGGTGCGTTCATGTTTACCTTGAGGAATGGTAAACGTGTTGCTCTAAATCATAAAGTAGACATGGGATTTGTGGATATTGAGAGAATGCTAATATATTAACCATAGAGGAGTATATAAGACAGTTTGTGTGTGGTATAAACGTTTATGAGGTAGTCAAACAGCAGAGGAATGCTATTTAAAGGGACATGGGACACAGTTTTTAAACATTACCAAAGTTGTTGCATGAAAAAATATTTGGTAAAACTTGTTCATTGAAACCAACAAGTTTTCTAGATTTCATGGCTAAACAAGTATGACTCATACATCAATATTATTGCTCATTGGCTAACAGGGGCAAACCCCCAGATAAGGTAAACATTTACATTTTTTATGCTTTGAGAGCATCATTTGAAAAAAAAGAAAACACACAGTTATACATCATCAAATACCCTCTTTGCAATTATACAAAAAAATAAATGACTGCAATGTCCCTTTAACTTGGACTATTCTGTATGTAATACAAATTAAATGTTTTATTTTATTTTATTTTATACACTGCATTAGTGTTTTTTTTCTACAGAAAATCATCCCTGGAATATACAGCATTATTTGTGCAGTATATGTATTCTAATATGCGTCTCAGTGCTTGATAAGGGTGGGGAGATCTAATTGCATTATAATATGGAAAAACATTTTTTTGGCAAACACAAAGACATACGTTTGCATATTAATGAAGCTCAAACACTGCTAAATATCTCAGGAATGGATTACTTTAGGAAAAATGACTAATACAATGTGGGAACAATATTTCATGCTCTTTAAGATAACAATTAGATTTTGGGGTGACAGAGTGCCTTTAAGGTTCAGAAATATACAGTGTATATACATAGAACTAGATTCATAGACATTATTATAATTGTGTTCTAGTACAAACATAAGTTTGTATTAAGTACATAAGTATTAACTGTAAACACAAATATAGAGTTTACTGTGGTAAGCTCCAATCCATTGACAGTTGCTTTGTTTGCAAAAACAGGTTTAGAAAGAAAATAGAAATGGACTTTACATGGGAAACTGAGGAGTAGGGCTATATGAATTTATTGTGTAGTCAATTTTGGATTAATTTTGTAGCATTTAAATATGCATTAATTTTATCTTATATTCCTTTGTAGACAAAATTATTTTTCTCAATTAAAAAACACTGATAAAAGCTTGTATTTACCAGAACAAATTCCAAAAACTTCATATAGTTTAATAATAACATTGTGCATACCGTGAGACCGATTCAATTGCAAGGCCACAACTCGATTGTTGTAGGCCTTATGTCTGCAGATGTGGTGCCGGCTCCCATTTGTTTCCGAATCGGGAGCTATTCAATTGCTCAAGCCCGCAGGTTACTGTCCCAAAGCCGACTTCGTAAACCATGTACTGGTTTCTAGCAGTTCAGGGCGGGAACATGATCAATTAAGCAAGCACGTAACCTCCCATTTCGAATCAGCCAAAAGAAAATGAGACTGTCATTATTACGGCAGTAAAACATGGAGGTTGCATGTCAATGGATTTGGTTCGGGGGTCCGATATGCGATCAGACTCGCAAACCCGCAAAATACAGAATTATGAAAATGAATGCCAATACTGTTCTAGTCCATATGGGTGGCCTGATATGTATTAACTCATTGATACCCGAGATCAATTTAACCCCAAAATGAAACATAAAAATTAATCGTATATACTGCCGATTTACGAGCTCGAGACTGGTCTGCAATTCATTCTAATGTCTATCATCGCTTTCCCCATTATTTACAGTGCAGTATTGATTTTTTATTTGCATTTACAGTGTTACAAATAGGTGTTCAACCCCCTTGTGGGTCATCTCTAAAACTCATAGGATTTTCTCCTTCATTTGCCATTTACAGGTGTGAAAACATTTGTGGTCTTGGGAAAATTGAGCAATTGAATAGCGATTTGTGATTTTGGCCATCGTAACTCTTGTGAAAATGAAAGATCAAAAGCTTCAGGATGCTGTAAGTTACGGGTTTAACCATCGCAATCTTTTCTAGTCTGTAACTCGTAACCCGTTTGGAGCCCGCAAAATTGAATAGCAAATTAACTTGCGACCTCACTTACAGGATACAGTAACATGGGAAAGCTCAATTGAATTGGGCTCCATGTCTGCTTCTTCTTTTTATGGTTTACACTGAGATTTTAATCTGCCTTTTTTAATTATGCAGCAAGCTGTTGCTTTAGAAATACCAGAAAGGATTGTTACATGCTAAATGAGTGAATTGAAGTCTGCAATAATTGCCTGCCATTCATTATATTCTCAGTAGTTCATAGCTTTACATTTTTTTTTTTTCTTGTTTTGGTATGTGAGACAGGAGGTGACATTTGCAGGATGGCAGTGGGTTACACTGTAGTTCAGTGGTAGTCAACCTGGACCCTACCACCCACTAGTGGGCGACTCAAGCTTTCATGGTGGGCGGCTGCGTAATCGCTAGGTGGCACCGCTGATGTCACGAGCCAGAGACCCGCAGCACCATGCTTGGTTGGTTGGAGAGCTGGTGAGCAGGGGGGCTAGGTTGAGTCTGGACTGTATCACTATCTAGTACGTATAGGGCGATACATAGCTAGGGTCACATGATTAACGTAACCAGAAATGAGATATGGGAAATTGAGTTACTGTGGCACTGATAGGCTGTAAGGAAATGCTACCATCAAAAGAGGTCAGTAGGTATTTAAAGGTCGAGAGTCCCTTCTGTAGATTGTATGCATGAGCAAATTGATAGAGTATATAGTTGTGCATGTTAAGACTGTAGGTGATATGTAATGTCATTCATCACATTGCTTCATTACAGTCCTTTAATATTTTTAAACTTGACTGACATGAATTTTTTAATTTTCTCAGCAGTTTCAAGAAGAAAATAAGGTAATGAAGCAGAAGAATATAGTAAAAAAAAGTCAGTGCTGCCCAATGAATGTCATGTCGAACACCTTAAGTTACATAAAGTATAGTGCTAGAAGTGAGGACTTTCTACTTTTTTTACTATTAATTCTGTTTATTTCTGATAAATACTCCAAGTCAAGTGGCAGGAAGAGATAGCCGTGGTATCTTGCAAGTTGTCTACCAATGAAATCTACAGGCATATAAAGTATGTGCCAACTATTTTACTAACTATTTTATAAATATTATTTCACACAAAACTTTTGTACAATTTTTGTAAGGTTTAAAGCATATTCTTTTAAATGCAAGTAAAAATAATTGTATTCCATGTAAGCAGCTACACAAAGCAATTTCTTATAAATCCAATATAGTAATATATAAAAAAAATGTAAGGTGTAAAATTGTAACACAATTTCAAAACAGTACACAATTAAACTTACATGTATTATGAATATAAACAGTAATTTCATCTATAGACCCATTTAAATTGCCAATTACAATGTATCTGGTGAGTTTTAAGAATTACAAAAAAAACTGCTTTGTTAAAGCACAAAATACATTTGACATTAACCCACCAGAAATGTATGTATTTATCCTAGACCAAACTCCAATTAATGGATGTATTATTATTAATTCTTTAAGTACTGTAAAATACCGTAAAAGACAAAAATAAAAAGCTCTGGAACATCCAATGTAGATATATGCACTGTACTTAATAAAAATACTTTACATTTTACGCACAACATATCATATTATTAGTTGTGGTACTCGCAGAGGTGCTCTCAACGCCAATAATATTCTTGTATCTGAATTTATATCAAGATTGTGCTGCTCATATATATATGTTTACATACATTACTTCACATTCATAATCTGCTGGCTGCTATTATGCAATGCATACATTTGTTTTCTCTTTAGAAATTGTGACTAGTTTATACCATTAGTCACATTGCCATCTAGTGGCACAAAATATAGCTAACAAATAAGTTTGGTGAAAATGGACTCTATGAACATTACGATAATGTGGGAAAAAATCACCCAAGTTACTTTGGGATTAAATGGCATTGTAGTATAGTTTTAGTTGGAGCAAATTCCACCCACATGCATGAGATCCACTATATGTATGTCTCGGGTATACACCTATATTTTACTAAGTGCAGACAATGGTTATACATACAGTATGCAAAGGAGCAAAGGAAAGTGATTTACACCATGTGCGCTGCTATAATAACACAGAAAGCTCATGGGGCAACTGTCAAGAAGCAAGTAATATAAAAGAAGGAGCCCAGACATACACCTTCCATCACTATTATTGTTACACTGGCTTGAAATGCACTTGCTTATTGACTCACTGTTCATCTTGTACCTGTTAGTTTCTCATTACACCAATAGCTTGTAAGAATTCTGGTTAATATTTTGATATATATGCTTGATCCAGTACCAAATTTTCCTCATGCAAATATAGCATTTCCTTAATCTAATATTATACTAAGATTAAAACAGGAATATTTGAGTTGGAGCCAATATGATGAAGCCAATGTCTGCCTGCAAATTAAAAAAAAAATGTTGAGAAGATTTTACTTTTCAGATCGAATACTATGTTTTAATACCATAGACTGATTTAATATGGTGGGTTATGTGAATAGAAGTTGGTTTATTTTAGATACTGTCATATAAAATACAAAGGGATTATTTATCATAGTGAGTTAAAGGAACACAGCAAAGATCCCAGTTATTGAGGAAATGAAAAGTATAATTGAAGCTGAGTGGAAGAGTTAGATAATTGAGTTTGAAAGTTATTATTTTAAGCATAAATTATCTTAAAAATAACCTTCTTCTCTGCTACTAACTTTATCTAAATTGATTAATTATCTCTCACAGTGTAAGGTTATCAGTAAGAGCATGTCTAGCTGGTATATTTTAAAATTATTTTTTTCCATGATAATACATTGATTTATTATTTCACTTATACACTAAGATCTAATATAGCAGGATATATACAGCCAGTTTTACCATGTTGACAACTCCTTATATTAAACCATCAGTGACCACTGCACTTCTAGAATATAAAGTTAGATAGTGGAGCAGTAGGCAATATTACTTCTATAGTGCTGAACACATACTAGCAAGAAAATACTGTGTTTTTCACTGAAGTACGAATATTAAGACCCATGATGTATTCGATAATATAGATATAGGACAAAATACCTACACTGTAAGCAATATAATGTTTTCTTTTAACACTGCAAAATAAAGAGTAATCTTGAGGGATGTATTTTTTCTAAATGTTAATTGTCAGTAGTTTACAATAATCATTGTAACTCATAGCAATCAGTGGTCTGTCCAGTGGTATGTTTGGAAAACATTTTTTAAGTATGGAGTGGACGGACTATTAAATTACATGATGGAAATGGAAATCTTTGAACCATTATGGCCAGTCATGCAGTAACTGTTAATAAGTAGCTTCTGAGGTTGACTTGTACTCTTTGTCTCTGTGTGAGAAAAAAGTAATTGGTAGTTAATTATTTCATATAAACATTGTACATTGCCTAATCCACAACCAGATATTCTCCTCTAGCATTTTTAAGTTTCTTCAGAATAAACCAATCAACATTTTTGGATTAAATGTAATGCTATTTCTAGTGTGTAATTGAATATATTTAAAACTATTGCATATGTGTTGCACTATTATTGTAAGTTATTTCTATCGAGATTAAGTCCTTAGACAATGTCATTGACCCCTAACTAAAATAGCAGAGAGTGTATCATACTGATTATGTTTCCATAACTGACTATATATGCACTGGAATTTCACATCTCAACTTAATACAAAGAGTTCAAAGGTAAAAGCTGTCTTACAGCTCAATCTTATTTACTCGCTACTAATAGGATCAGCATCCCAACAGAACAAAATGTAAACATAAAAATAGCTACCAGTGTGTAACATCTGCTTCTTTGGTGATCTTAGTATTAATAGTTTTCATGACTTATGTTGTAGTAATTAATAATTGTTCAGTTTATTTTGGTTAAAAATGTGATCTCCTGTGATAAAACAATGTGAATGTTTCTTGTTTTCCCATCATCTGTAAGCTGGAACCCCTACAGAAGTCTATATCGCTGCCCAATTAGTACATAGCTTTATTTACAGAGTGCCTCGCTCAATTGTAAGCCCGTAATTACCTTGAAACCCAAATTTTGGCTGTGGATTATATTTTTCTAAAAATGTAGATGTATTCAATTGTCTCTAACTCGCAACTGCCCTCTCAAAGCCTCCACACATAAACCATACACTCGTAAGCAATGGTTTTAGTCCATGCGGGTTCCATTATATGTATTAACCCCTTGATTCCCGGGATCAATATAACACAGAAATAAAACTTAAATATAATTACTGTATATACTCAAGTATAAGCCGAGTTTTTCAGCCCTTTTTTTAAGGCAAAAAAGGGCCCTCGGCTTATACTCGAGTCACTCTCCCCCCCGTTTGTCTCTAACCCCCCCTGTGTGTCTCTAACCCCCCGTGTGTCTCTAACCCCCCCCCCGTGTGTCTCTTACCCCCCCCGTGTGTCTCTAACCCCCCCGTGTGTCTCTAACCCCCCGTGTGTCTCTAACCCCCCCCCCGTGTGTCTCTTACCCCCCCGTGTGTCTCTTACCACCCCGTGTGTCTCTAACCCCCACATGTGTCTCTAACCCCCCGTGTGTCTCTAACCCCCCCGTGTGTCTCTAACCCCCCCGTGTCTCTCTAACTCCCTTGTGTGTCTCACTACCCCCTGTGTCTCTTTCCCTCCCCCTCCTTAACCTAAACCCCCCTCAACCCCCCTCCTCCACCTAAACCCCCCTAAATACCTCCCCCCTCTCCCCTCACTTACCTGCTTGTGCTCCGGCCTCCGCTCCTTGACCCGGCGCCGGCGCGCATGTGACGTCACACATGCGCGCCGCGTCATTAGCATATACCGGGTGTCGGTATATGGAGGGGGTTGAGGGGGGTTGAGGTTGAGGAGGGAGGTTGAGGATGGGGGGTTGAGGATGAGGATGGGGGTTGAGGAGGAGGTTGAGGATGGGGGGGTTGAGGAGGAAGGTTTAGGGGGTCGAGGATGGGGGGTTGAGGAGGGAGGTTGAGGATGAGGAGGGAGGATGAGGAGGGAGGTTGAGGATGAGGAGGGAGGTTGAGAATGAGGAGGAGGGGTTGAGGATGGGGGGTTGAGGAGAGAGGATGAGGATGGGGGGGTTGAGGAGGGTTGAGGTTGAGGAGGGGGTTGAGGATGAGGATGGGGGAATTGAGAAGGGAGGATGAGGATGGGGGGCTTGAGGAGGGGGTTGAGGATGGGGGGTTGAGGAGGGAGGTTGAGGAAGGGGTTAAGAATGGGGGGGTTGAGGAGGGAGGATGAGGAGGGAGGTTGAGGAGGGGGTTGAGGATGAGGCGGGAGGTTGAGGAGGGGGTTGAGGATGAGGAGGGAGGTTGAGGAGGGAGTTGAGGATGAGGAGGGAGGTTGAGGAGGATGGTGGAGGATGAGGAGGGAGGTTGAGGATGAGGAGGAAGGTTGAGGATGAGGAGGGAGGTTGAGGAGGGAGGTTGAGGATGATGATGAGGGGTTGAGGAGGGGTTGAGGAGGGGGGTTGAGGATTGGGGGTTGAGGAGAGAGGATGAGGATGGGGGGTTGAGGAGGGAGGTTGAGGAGGGGGGGTTGAGGGGAGGTTGAGGTTGAGGAGGGTTGAGGTTGAGGAGGGGGTTGAGGATAAGGATGGGGGGTTGAGGAGAGAGGATGAGGATGGGGGGCTTGAGGAGGGGGTTGAGGATGGGGGGGTTGAGGAGGGAGGATGAGGAGGGAGGATGAGGAGGGAGGTTGAGGATAAGGAGGGAGGTTGAGGATGAGGAGGGAGGTTGAGGAGTGGGGTTGAGGAGGGTGATAAGGGAGGGGGGAAGAGACACAGGGAAGGGAGAGGTTGGAAGAGACACAGGGAAGGGAGAGGGGAGAAGAGACACGGAGAAGGGAGAGGGGAGAAGAGACACAGGGAAGGGAGAGGGGAGAAGAGACACGGAGAGAGAGGGGGACACAGAGGGCACAAGAGGGACACAGGGGGCAGCACATTTCCCACCCTCGGCTTATACTCGAGTCACTCATTTTACCCAGTATTTTGTGGTAAAATAGGTGCCTCGGCTTATACTCGGGTCGGCTTATACTCGAGTATATACGGTAGTTCTTATTGCAGATTTGCGAGCTTGAGACTGTTGTGCATTTAATTCTAATGCCTTTCGTTGCTTTCCCAGTCTTTTAAAGTACAGTAGTGTGTGTTTATTTGCTGCTGCAGTTATATGAACAGGTGTTTACCCCACTTGCAAGTCTTATCTAGTACTCATATATATATATTTTTCATACATTTGTGATTTACAGGTTAGAAGGCAATTGCCGTCTTGTTGAATTTTTGGAATTGAATATCAATTTTGCGTCTTTAGCACTGGTAACATTTACAAGCTTGAAAAATCAATGGAGGAAATATGATAGAGCTACACTTTTGACAATCCCGAAGTGTTTTTGAGCCTATAACTTACAATTGCAATGCGAGTTGGTAAATGTAGCCATTTGATTATCAGTAACATTTAAAGACTGCATTACAGGTTCAAGTAATTGCGATTTGGCCAATTGAATGAGGCCCAGAGTTGGGTAAGCTGAGCTGCACTTCCTGTTGTAGTGTGAAAAGAAGTCCCTGCCTAAATATCATGGGCAGGTGCAAAGATCAGGGCCCACTACAGGGAAGAGGGCTCACTGCTACCGGCACTAGGCTAAATTTGTTAGGGGAGGAGATGAGGCAGAGAACATTTTTATAGAAAAGTAATCTGATGAACCCTTTTATAATGTTGCTTATACTGATTATTACTGCTAAAAAGTTCTGAAAATGGATTATTAAAGGTTGATTTCAATATCCATTACCCTATCTGTAATAACTGTATAAATAATAGAACATGTAAGAAATCATTTTGAGGAACTAAAACAGGCTTATTAGCCAATAGATAACTGGGCTTGTAATAAAATGCAAATAATCTTGCTTAAAAGCATATCTAAGTTTCCTGGATTATGAATGCATCTGATAGAAGACATTCAGTAGTGTATGCAAATATAAAATAAAATACCAAAATAAACACAAACAAACTCACCCTGATGTTTGCTACATCTGTGTTTGCATGTATCAGCTTTTGTGAGTTAACACTCCTGGAAATCCCTGCTTAAATTAGCATAAAATTCATAATTCCTTTTGGCCAATCACATGCAGTTAATACATTTTAATACATTGTAACAATCAATGATGGCAGTTTGTGCAGGAAGGAATCATGCAATGTATATACCTCCTGTAGAAGGAAGTAGGAGGAGTCAGACACAGATCTGTAGATCTGTGCATTGACCTGCTGATAGCTTGAATGTTAGCAAAGGATTAAAACCATACCTGTGGTGATCTGCTTTCTTCAGTCAGACGTGATAAGGTTGTTATGGCCAAACCTTCCCAGCAGATCCACCAGATTATTTTATTTCTCTTCACCAAGGTGCTTACTCAGATGCAGCATTTAAAAATATGAATGCAAGCACAACATTATACAAATCAGGAACTGCTTTTATTGCATAACAGGTCAATTGGTGTATATTTAAACTTGAACTGTTAACATTCTGTGAGTCTTCTGGGTTTTTATATAAATTGCTAATACAGTCTTTGACAATGTTTCATATAGAAAGTATCATCTAATCAAATCCATGAATTGTACAGGACTATATCAGTTGATTTCTTCACTATGGATTCTGACACATAAATATATCTTCGAGATACCTTATTCCATATATATATTAATCCAGTCAGACAGTGATAGCTCTTATCTTCTGTCTCTCATATATATATATATATATATATATATATATATATATATATATATATATATATATATATATATATATATATCTGATGCTAGATATATTGTTCCATATACATATCCGCCTAGTCAGAGACTGTGATATCTGCTCTCCTCGCTTTAAGAAGTCTAGATCATAACTTCTTAACATCCTCTTCAGTAGTATCTTCTCTAAGAATGCTGACACATATATATACAGTGGATATAAAAAGTCTACACACCACTGTTAAAATGTCAGGTTTCTGTGCTCTAAAAAAATTAGACTAAGATAAATAATTTCAGAACTTTTTCCACCTTTAATGTGACCTATAAACTGTACAACTCAATTGAAAAACAAACTGAAATCTTTTAGGTGGAGGGAAGAAAAATAAAAAATAAAAATAATGTGGTTGCATAAGTCTGCACACCCTCTTATAACTGGGGATGTAGCTGTGTTCAAAATTAAGCAATCACATTCCAAATTGTGTCAAATAGGAGTCAGCATACACCTGTCATCATGTAAAGTGCCTCTGATTAACCCCAAATAAAGTTCAGCGGTTCTAATTGGTCTTTCCTAAAATTTTCTTAGTCGCATCCCACAGCAAAAGCCATGGTCCACAGAGAGCTTCCAAAGCATCAGATGGATCTCATTGATAAAAGGTATCAGTCAGGAGAAGGGTACAAAAGAATTTCCAAGGCATTAGATTATACCATGGAACACAGTGAAGACAGTCATCATCAAGTGGAGAAAATATGGCATAACAGTGACATTACCAAGAACTGGAGCTCCCTCTAAAATTGATGAAAAGACAAGAAGAAAACTGGTCTGGGAGGCTGCCAAGAGGCCTACAGCAACATTAAAGGAGCTGCAGGAATATCTGGCAAGTACTGGCTGTGTGGTACATGTGACAACAATCTCCCGTATTGTTCCTATGTCTGGGCTATGGGGTAGAGTGGCAAGACGAAAGCCTTTTCTTACGAAGAAAAACATCCAAGCCAGGCTACATTTTGCAAAAACAAATCTGAAGTCTCCCAAAAGCATGTGGGAAAAGGTGTTATGGTCTGATGAAACCAAGGTTGAACTTTTTGGCCATAATTCCAAAAGATATGTTTGGCGCAAAAACAACACTGCACATCACCAAAAGAACACCAGACCCACAGTGAAGCATGGTGGTGGCAGCATCATGCTTTGGGGCTGTTTTTCTTCAGCTGGAACTGGGGCCTTAGCTAAGATAGTGGGAATTATGAACAGTTCCAAATACCAGTCAATATTGGTACAAAACCTTCAGGCTTCTACTAGAAAGCTGAACATGAAGAGGAACTTTATCTTTCAGCATGACAACGACCCAAAGCATACATCCTAGTCAACAAAGGAATGGCTTCACCAGAAGAAGATTAAAGTTTTGGAATGGCCCAGCCAGAGCCCAGACCTGAATCCCATTGAAAATCTGTGGGGTGATCTGAAGAGGGCTGTGCACAGGAGATGCCCTCGCAATCTGACAGATTTGGAGTGTTTTTGCAAAGAAGAGTGGGCAAATCTTGCCAAGTCAAAATGTGCTATGCTGATAGACTCTTCCCCAAAAAGACTGAGTGCTGTAATAAAATCAAAAGGTGCTTCAACAAAGTATTAGTTTAAGGGTGTGCATACTTATGCAACCATATTATTTTATTTTTATATTTTTTTTTTCCTCCACCTAAAAGATTTCAGTTTGTTTTTCAATTGAGTTGTACAGTTTATAGGTCACATTAAAGGTGGACAAAGTTCTGAAATGGTTTATCTTTGTCTCATTTTTTACAGCACAGAAACCTGACATTTTTACAGCGGTGTGTAGACTTTTTTATATCCACTGTATACCTTCAAGATATGTCACCTACCTTAGTTTAGGAGCATACACATTCACAGCCTTAAAATGTTATTCCTGTCATTTTTGACGGGCAAGCATCTAGTATATATATACTTGCTGCAATGGCAGGACTGTGTGTGGACTTAGGCTGCAATGAACGCTGAAGGTGCTCATTGCAGGGCTCGAGATGACTTGTGAAGCACGCAATACTTTACGGCCCGAAATACTTTATCAGTCATACTTTATCGGCCAATCGAATAACTCCAAGAAACCAACAAAAAAACACAAATCCTATAGAAAAACTAATTTATATACTCACAGACAAGTGAGGGGGAGAGCCAGGGATCCTGTGAGTGAACTAGCAAGATAATTTAAACCAAAAAGGGCAACCGAAAAAAAAGTAAAAATTCTCAAACAGGATCAAAACGAGGCCGAAGCCAGTAACACTTACTCGAACAACGCCAGGCACGTTCGACTTAGAAAATACACGACTGCAAAGCCAGTAACACTTACACGGACAACGTCAGGCACGCGGCACAACTAGAAGCCAGTAACACAGCAGAACAAGGCACGGCACGCAGAGACACAGAGGAGAAAGACACAGGGGGAGGGGGGGGGGCCGGGGGGAGAGGGTGGAAAGAGACACAGGGCTGAGAGACGGAGGAAAGGAGACACAGAGGAGGCAAATTTGCAAAGCAAAATGTATATGTGCGTGTATGTATGTACTGTATGTACAGTATGTATGTATGTATGTATATATATATATATATATATATATATATATATATATATATATATATACAGTATAGTATATAAATAGTGCATTTGTGTTCACATTTGAAGGTCTAAAACAAGTTAAAAAAACTTGTTTCCTGCTCAGAATTTCGAGAAATACAGTAATTACACTGCACTCTGGGATGCTGAGCAGGGACATGCAAATGTGCTCACAAATGCTTAGTTCTTCTATCCATAACCATTTTAAACATGGCTTCCTTTAAGCCTATGCCCTCGGCATTACATATATATGTGGTGTATATACAGTATATGTATATTAGGATTGGTGCCTTTATTTTTATGTTTCATTTTTTATTTAATGTATTATTTTATTTATTATTTAATTTATTTTAATATTTAAGATTGGGGGAAACAGGCTTACCTTGTTTCCTGTGGGGTTTCTATGCCTGCTCTGTTTGTCCTCTTTGGTGTGGGGGGGGGACATTATGAATAATATACAGACAGAGACTGTGACATCAGCTCTCTCTGCCTGTGAGCGTCAGGATGCTGAAAGCTATAGCTCTCTCACACCTCAGATTTGGCTGGGGGCACAGAGCATCGGGGCAGAGTTGGAGACATAAATAAACCAAAAAATTATACAGTTGTAAGTAAACAAAATCAATAAGTAAAATACACCACAACAAGATGTTTAGTTATAAAACAACTTGCTCTGCAGGATGCAGCAGAGCAAGTTCTAGAAGGTAACTAGACCTTTGAGAAAAATTTAAAAGGGTCATATCAAGAACAGTCAGTTTTAAAACCTAAATTAACAGGTTTTATTCAAACTACATAACCAATGAAACCTTGCTATATGACAACTATAATTCCACTTCAATTATAACTTCCTGTAACAACTGAAAGTGCTTGTGTTTATCATTTTAAGAGGGTTTTAATTGCACAAATTATAAAACAATGAAATGTTATGGGATGTCACTTTATGTCAATACAAATATATTCGTACTTTTGATATTAATTCAAGCAGAATTTATGAATAGCAAAATAGCGTGTGAGATTAGCTAACTGAATGCCCAGAACAATACACATTTATTTTTACACAATTCTGCAGCTACTATTCATACCTACTGATTGATTAATACTTCTGAAAATTATGTTTTTCAACGAAGTAGGGTATGGCATAAAAATAATAGAAAGATGGATGCTTAGCATGTTAAAGGTATATTCAAGTGAGCTGGATTATCAATGCATCTGATAGAGAAGAATTATTAATAAATTAAGCATGAAGTAAGTTTTATTTATTTGCAAAAAATTTATTGGAGGGGATGTTGATACCCCAGAAATGATTGCTGCACTAGATGGTACGCTTTTGCCAAAGTGAACCCTCGCTTATCGCGCATGCACGAGCCGATTGGCTTTGCAGCCAATCAGCAACGAGCAGCAACGGCAGCAGTGACATCACCAACGCCTCTAAGAACACTGTGAGTGTGTGTCTGTCAGTGAGTGTGTGTGCGTCTCTGAGTGAGTGTTGTACTTAGTGTGTGTGTGTCTGACAGTGTGAGTGCCTGACAGTGTGCGTGTGTTTGAGTGTGTGTCTGAGAGTGTGTGTGTTAGAGAGTGTCTGAGTGTGTGAGTATCTGAGTGTGTGAGTGTGTGTGAGTGTGTCTGAGTGTGTGAGTGAGTGTGTGTCTGTCAGTGTGAGTGTGTATCTGTGAGTGTGTGTCTGAGAGTGTGAGAGCATGTGTCTGTGTGAGTGTGTCTATGACTGTGTGAGTGGGTGTCTGTGTGAGTGTGTGTCTGTTTGAGTGAGTGCCTGAGTGTCTGAGAATAAGCGTCTGAGAGTTTGAGAGCATGTGTCTGCGAGTGTGTCTGTGACTGTGTAAGTGCGTGTCTGTGTGTGAGTGTCTGAGTGTGAGGTGACAAGGCATTTCACTGGGGCTGGGGGGGGTGATTGGGTGATTCACTGGGGCTGGGGGAGGTGATGGAACAATTCACTGCTGCTGGAGTAGGTGACAGGGCAATTCAATGGGGCTGGGGGAGGTGATGGGGCAATTTACTGGGACTGGGGTGGTCACAGGGCAATTCACTGGGGCTGGGGGGAGGTGATGGGGCAATTCACTGGAGCTGGGGGAGATGATGGGGCAATTCACTGGGGCTGGGATAGATCACAGGGACAATGCACTGAGGCTGGGGGAGGTGACAGGGCAATTCACTGGGGCTGGGGAGGTCACAGGGCAATTCACTGGGGCTGAGGGGGATGATGAGGCAATTCACTGGGGCTGGAGGGCAATTCACTGGGGCTGGGGGGGTTACATGGGCAATTCACTGGGGCTGGGGGAGATCATGGTGGCAATTCACTGGGGCTAGGGCAGTTGAGTGGAGGAATTAACTGGGGATTAACTGGGGCTGGGGAGGTCACAGGGTAATTCTCTGGGGCTGGGGCAGGTGACCAGAGAAACTCACTGGGGCTGGGGATGGTGATAGGGCAATTCACTGGGCTAGTATAGATCACAGGGCAATTCACTTGGACTTGGGGTGTCACAGGGCAATTCACCGGGGCTGGGGGAGGTGATGTGGCAACTCACTGAGGCTGGAGGGCAATTCACTGGGGCTGGGGGGGGTTACAGGGGCAAATTACTGAGGCTGGAGGAGATCACAGGGGCAATTCCCTGGGGGTAGGGCAGGTGATGGGGGAAATTTACTGGGGCTGGGGGAGGCCATGAGGCAATTCTCTGGGGCTGGGGGAGGTCACAAGGCAATTCACTGGGGCTGGAGGACAATTTGCTGGTGCAGCTGATGAAGGCAATTCACTGGGGCTGGGGGAGGTCACAAGGCAATTCACTGGGGCTGGAGGGCAATTTACTGGGGCAGCTGATGGGGGCAATTCACTGAGGCCTTGGGGAGGTTATGGGGCAATTCACTGGGGCTGGGGGTGGTCACAGGGCAATTCACAGGAGCTGGGGGGGAGGTGATGGGGTAATTTACTGGAGCTGGGATAGATCCCAGGGACAATCCTTTGGGGCTGGGGGAGGTGACAGGGCAATTCACTGGGGCTGGGGGAGGTCATGGGGCAATTCACTGGGGATGGGGGAAGTCATGGGGCAATTTACTAAGGCTGGAGGGCAATTCACTGGGGTTGGGGGGGTTACATGGGCTATTCACTGTGGCTGGGGGGATTCATGGGGGCAATTCATCATGGCTAGGACAGTTGATGGGGAAAATTAACTGGGGCTGGGGGATGTCACAGGGCAATTCTCTGGGGCTGGGGCAGGTGATGGGAGAAATTCACTGGGTCTGGGGGACGTGATGGGGCAATTCACTGGGGCTGGGATAGATCACAGGGACAATTCACTGAAGCTGGGGGAGGTGACAGGGCAATTCACTGGGGCTGGGGGAGGTCACAAGGCAATTCCCCCGGGGCTGGGGTAGGTGATGTGGCAGTTCACTGGGGCTGGGGGGCAATTCACTGGGGCTGGAGGAGATCACAGGGGCAGTTCACTGGGGGTAGGGCAGGTGATGGGAGAAATTTACTGGTCCTGGGGGAGGTGATGGGGGCCATTCACTGGGGCTGGGGGAGGTCACAAGGCAATTCAGTGGGGCTGGAGGGCAATTTACTGGGGCTGGGGCAGCTGATGGGGGCAATTCACTGGGGCTGGGGGGGTCATGGGGCAATTCAACAGGGCTAGAGGGTAATTCACTAAGGCTGGTGGAGGTGATGGGGAAAGTTACTGGCGCTGGGGAGGTCATGGGGCAATTCACTGGGGCTGAAGGGCAATTCACTGGGGCAGGGGCAGGTGATGGGGCAATTTACTGGGACTGGAGGGCAATGCACTGGGGCTGTGGGGGGTTACAGGGGCAATCCACTGGGGCTGAGGGAGATCACTGGGGCAATTCACTGGGGCTGGGGCGTTACAGGGGCTGGGGGAAGTATTACCTGGGATGTTGATGAAGAAAATCAGGGAATGAAGGGACACATACCTTGTTCTGGGTATTACAGAAATCTAAAGGAAAGCTGCCTCTCAATTCACAGACCAGAAAGATACAATGTATTATGTATGCTAATTTTTGCAGGGATTTTCAGGGGGTATCAACATTCACAGAAAACAGTTTGCAAATGCAAGAAATTCATCAAACTTCAGGGTAATGGTTTAAATGTTTATTTGGGTATTTTTTTCATGCACATTTTTTTTGATACACTGATAATTCTCCTTTATCAGATGCATTTGTAACACAGCTCACTTGCATATACATTTAAAACATTTCTGTATACAGATTAAAGTTAGAAAAATGAAATGGTTGTTATTGATTGAATTTTGTTTACTGTATAACTACATATTTATTGTTGGTAATATTTTAGAATTAGCGACTTGCCCGTCAAAAATGATGGGGCAATAAAAGTGTTGAAATGCTGTTTGTCACACAATGTGAGTGTACTGTGTGCCTCAACTATATAGACCCTATAACACACTAATGAACACATGTAATAACACTATAAGTGCCATGAGGATCATCCAGGACCCTCATGACACAAAGTGTAAGCACTACACCATTTTAACCCTGTCTCTTATGGGGGTCTATACAGACAGCCTCTATTTTAGCCCATTTGTCCCATAATGGTATTTAAAGACCCTCATGGGACAGTTAGAAGCCTAACATTACCCCATAATTGCTACCACCACTCTAATTACAGAAAATAAAAAAAAACTGTAACAAAAAATAGAAAAACCTTCACTACAAAAAATAAAAAAACTAAGTCACAAAAAATAAATAAAGGAACATTACAGAAAATAAAAAAAATACATTACAACACCCCCCACACTACAAAAAAAACAAAATTACATACCTGAAAAGGAAATACATATAGAATACATACAATACAATACAAATAAAATACAATACCGTCCTATCTAACATACAATCCATCATATATAGTATACAATAAATCCTATCTATCTAAAATACATCCCCAATAAATGCTATCTACATACACAAACCCTAATTCTAACCTAAAATAAAATAATTAAGACCACTAACCTTTGCAGATGTCCCTTCTGATCACCAAGCTAGGGGAAAAAAAATTAGTACAACACATTTACATATAATAAAAAAAAATGTATAAACATTCTAAATATTCTACTCACCTTTCAGCATGTCTCCGTACTTCTTCTTTTCTGCTCCGGCGCGGCCCCTGTTAAAAAAAAACAAACATTACATTAGTACAACATACATATAAACATAAAACAAAATAAAATAAACATAATATACCTTGTACTTACCTCACCGCGATGTCCCCGGACTCCTCCTCTTCTGCCCTGGCTGGGCCCTGGAACAATCCGAGCGCTAAAAAAAAAAAACGGAGAGCCACACTTGCAGACCTCCCCGACGCTAATGCGCCTCCTACAGAGTTTTCCAGAAGAAAATTGGCGCATGTGACATTACATGCGCGCCGCGTCATTAGCACATATGCTAATGACGCGGCGTGCATGTGATGTCACATGCGCGCCGGCGCCGGGTCAAGGAGCGGAGGCCGGAGCACAAGCAGGTAAGTGAGGGTAGAGGGAAGAGGTATTTAGGGGGGTTTAGGTGGAGGAGGGGGGTTTAGGTGGAGGAGGGGGGTTGAGGAGAGGGGTTGGGGTTGAGGGAGGTTGAGGGGGGAGGTTGAGGGGGGTTGAGGAGGTGGGCTATGTTTGAGGGGGGTTGAGGTTGAAGAGGGAGGTTGAGGATGGGGGGTTGGGGTTGAGGGAGGTTGAGCGGGGAAGGTTGAGGGGGGTTGAGGAGGTGGGTTGGGGTTGAGGGGGGTTGAGGTTGAGGAGGGAGGTTTAGAATGGGGGGTTGAGGATGAGGATGGGGGGTTGAGGAGGAAGGTTGAGGAGGGGGTTGAGGATGAGGATGGGGGTTGAGGAGAAAGGTTGAGGATGAGGAGGGAGGTTGAGGAGGGGGTTGAGGATGAGGAGGGAGGTTGAGGAGGGAGTTGAGGATGAGGAGGGAGGTTGAGGAGGATGGTGGAGGATGAGGAGGGAGGTTGAGGATGAGGAGGAAGGTTGAGGATGAGGAGGGAGGTTGAGGAGGGAGGTTGAGGATGATGATGAGGGGTTGAGGAGGGGTTGAGGAGGGGGGTTGAGGATTGGGGGTTGAGGAGAGAGGATGAGGATGGGGGGTTGAGGAGGGAGGTTGAGGAGGGGGGGTTGAGGGGAGGTTGAGGTTGAGGAGGGTTGAGGTTGAGGAGGGGGTTGAGGATAAGGATGGGGGGTTGAGGAGAGAGGATGAGGATGGGGGGCTTGAGGAGGGGGTTGAGGATGGGGGGGTTGAGGAGGGAGGATGAGGAGGGAGGATGAGGAGGGAGGTTGAGGATAAGGAGGGAGGTTGAGGATGAGGAGGGAGGTTGAGGAGTGGGGTTGAGGAGGGTGATAAGGGAGGGGGGAAGAGACACAGGGAAGGGAGAGGTTGGAAGAGACACAGGGAAGGGAGAGGGGAGAAGAGACACGGAGAAGGGAGAGGGGAGAAGAGACACAGGGAAGGGAGAGGGGAGAAGAGACACGGAGAGAGAGGGGGACACAGAGGGCACAAGAGGGACACAGGGGGCAGCACATTTCCCACCCTCGGCTTATACTCGAGTCACTCATTTTACCCAGTATTTTGTGGTAAAATAGGTGCCTCGGCTTATACTCGGGTCGGCTTATACTCGAGTATATACGGTAGTTCTTATTGCAGATTTGCGAGCTTGAGACTGTTGTGCATTTAATTCTAATGCCTTTCGTTGCTTTCCCAGTCTTTTAAAGTACAGTAGTGTGTGTTTATTTGCTGCTGCAGTTATATGAACAGGTGTTTACCCCACTTGCAAGTCTTATCTAGTACTCATATATATATATTTTTCATACATTTGTGATTTACAGGTTAGAAGGCAATTGCCGTCTTGTTGAATTTTTGGAATTGAATATCAATTTTGCGTCTTTAGCACTGGTAACATTTACAAGCTTGAAAAATCAATGGAGGAAATATGATAGAGCTACACTTTTGACAATCCCGAAGTGTTTTTGAGCCTATAACTTACAATTGCAATGCGAGTTGGTAAATGTAGCCATTTGATTATCAGTAACATTTAAAGACTGCATTACAGGTTCAAGTAATTGCGATTTGGCCAATTGAATGAGGCCCAGAGTTGGGTAAGCTGAGCTGCACTTCCTGTTGTAGTGTGAAAAGAAGTCCCTGCCTAAATATCATGGGCAGGTGCAAAGATCAGGGCCCACTACAGGGAAGAGGGCTCACTGCTACCGGCACTAGGCTAAATTTGTTAGGGGAGGAGATGAGGCAGAGAACATTTTTATAGAAAAGTAATCTGATGAACCCTTTTATAATGTTGCTTATACTGATTATTACTGCTAAAAAGTTCTGAAAATGGATTATTAAAGGTTGATTTCAATATCCATTACCCTATCTGTAATAACTGTATAAATAATAGAACATGTAAGAAATCATTTTGAGGAACTAAAACAGGCTTATTAGCCAATAGATAACTGGGCTTGTAATAAAATGCAAATAATCTTGCTTAAAAGCATATCTAAGTTTCCTGGATTATGAATGCATCTGATAGAAGACATTCAGTAGTGTATGCAAATATAAAATAAAATACCAAAATAAACACAAACAAACTCACCCTGATGTTTGCTACATCTGTGTTTGCATGTATCAGCTTTTGTGAGTTAACACTCCTGGAAATCCCTGCTTAAATTAGCATAAAATTCATAATTCCTTTTGGCCAATCACATGCAGTTAATACATTTTAATACATTGTAACAATCAATGATGGCAGTTTGTGCAGGAAGGAATCATGCAATGTATATACCTCCTGTAGAAGGAAGTAGGAGGAGTCAGACACAGATCTGTAGATCTGTGCATTGACCTGCTGATAGCTTGAATGTTAGCAAAGGATTAAAACCATACCTGTGGTGATCTGCTTTCTTCAGTCAGACGTGATAAGGTTGTTATGGCCAAACCTTCCCAGCAGATCCACCAGATTATTTTATTTCTCTTCACCAAGGTGCTTACTCAGATGCAGCATTTAAAAATATGAATGCAAGCACAACATTATACAAATCAGGAACTGCTTTTATTGCATAACAGGTCAATTGGTGTATATTTAAACTTGAACTGTTAACATTCTGTGAGTCTTCTGGGTTTTTATATAAATTGCTAATACAGTCTTTGACAATGTTTCATATAGAAAGTATCATCTAATCAAATCCATGAATTGTACAGGACTATATCAGTTGATTTCTTCACTATGGATTCTGACACATAAATATATCTTCGAGATACCTTATTCCATATATATATTAATCCAGTCAGACAGTGATAGCTCTTATCTTCTGTCTCTCATATATATATATATATATATATATATATATATATATATATATATATATATATATATATATATATATCTGATGCTAGATATATTGTTCCATATACATATCCGCCTAGTCAGAGACTGTGATATCTGCTCTCCTCGCTTTAAGAAGTCTAGATCATAACTTCTTAACATCCTCTTCAGTAGTATCTTCTCTAAGAATGCTGACACATATATATACAGTGGATATAAAAAGTCTACACACCACTGTTAAAATGTCAGGTTTCTGTGCTCTAAAAAAATTAGACTAAGATAAATAATTTCAGAACTTTTTCCACCTTTAATGTGACCTATAAACTGTACAACTCAATTGAAAAACAAACTGAAATCTTTTAGGTGGAGGGAAGAAAAATAAAAAATAAAAATAATGTGGTTGCATAAGTCTGCACACCCTCTTATAACTGGGGATGTAGCTGTGTTCAAAATTAAGCAATCACATTCCAAATTGTGTCAAATAGGAGTCAGCATACACCTGTCATCATGTAAAGTGCCTCTGATTAACCCCAAATAAAGTTCAGCGGTTCTAATTGGTCTTTCCTAAAATTTTCTTAGTCGCATCCCACAGCAAAAGCCATGGTCCACAGAGAGCTTCCAAAGCATCAGATGGATCTCATTGATAAAAGGTATCAGTCAGGAGAAGGGTACAAAAGAATTTCCAAGGCATTAGATTATACCATGGAACACAGTGAAGACAGTCATCATCAAGTGGAGAAAATATGGCATAACAGTGACATTACCAAGAACTGGAGCTCCCTCTAAAATTGATGAAAAGACAAGAAGAAAACTGGTCTGGGAGGCTGCCAAGAGGCCTACAGCAACATTAAAGGAGCTGCAGGAATATCTGGCAAGTACTGGCTGTGTGGTACATGTGACAACAATCTCCCGTATTGTTCCTATGTCTGGGCTATGGGGTAGAGTGGCAAGACGAAAGCCTTTTCTTACGAAGAAAAACATCCAAGCCAGGCTACATTTTGCAAAAACAAATCTGAAGTCTCCCAAAAGCATGTGGGAAAAGGTGTTATGGTCTGATGAAACCAAGGTTGAACTTTTTGGCCATAATTCCAAAAGATATGTTTGGCGCAAAAACAACACTGCACATCACCAAAAGAACACCAGACCCACAGTGAAGCATGGTGGTGGCAGCATCATGCTTTGGGGCTGTTTTTCTTCAGCTGGAACTGGGGCCTTAGCTAAGATAGTGGGAATTATGAACAGTTCCAAATACCAGTCAATATTGGTACAAAACCTTCAGGCTTCTACTAGAAAGCTGAACATGAAGAGGAACTTTATCTTTCAGCATGACAACGACCCAAAGCATACATCCTAGTCAACAAAGGAATGGCTTCACCAGAAGAAGATTAAAGTTTTGGAATGGCCCAGCCAGAGCCCAGACCTGAATCCCATTGAAAATCTGTGGGGTGATCTGAAGAGGGCTGTGCACAGGAGATGCCCTCGCAATCTGACAGATTTGGAGTGTTTTTGCAAAGAAGAGTGGGCAAATCTTGCCAAGTCAAAATGTGCTATGCTGATAGACTCTTCCCCAAAAAGACTGAGTGCTGTAATAAAATCAAAAGGTGCTTCAACAAAGTATTAGTTTAAGGGTGTGCATACTTATGCAACCATATTATTTTATTTTTATATTTTTTTTTTCCTCCACCTAAAAGATTTCAGTTTGTTTTTCAATTGAGTTGTACAGTTTATAGGTCACATTAAAGGTGGACAAAGTTCTGAAATGGTTTATCTTTGTCTCATTTTTTACAGCACAGAAACCTGACATTTTTACAGCGGTGTGTAGACTTTTTTATATCCACTGTATACCTTCAAGATATGTCACCTACCTTAGTTTAGGAGCATACACATTCACAGCCTTAAAATGTTATTCCTGTCATTTTTGACGGGCAAGCATCTAGTATATATATACTTGCTGCAATGGCAGGACTGTGTGTGGACTTAGGCTGCAATGAACGCTGAAGGTGCTCATTGCAGGGCTCGAGATGACTTGTGAAGCACGCAATACTTTACGGCCCGAAATACTTTATCAGTCATACTTTATCGGCCAATCGAATAACTCCAAGAAACCAACAAAAAAACACAAATCCTATAGAAAAACTAATTTATATACTCACAGACAAGTGAGGGGGAGAGCCAGGGATCCTGTGAGTGAACTAGCAAGATAATTTAAACCAAAAAGGGCAACCGAAAAAAAAGTAAAAATTCTCAAACAGGATCAAAACGAGGCCGAAGCCAGTAACACTTACTCGAACAACGCCAGGCACGTTCGACTTAGAAAATACACGACTGCAAAGCCAGTAACACTTACACGGACAACGTCAGGCACGCGGCACAACTAGAAGCCAGTAACACAGCAGAACAAGGCACGGCACGCAGAGACACAGAGGAGAAAGACACAGGGGGAGGGGGGGGGGGGGGCAGGGGGGAGAGGGTGGAAAGAGACACAGGGCTGAGAGACGGAGGAAAGGAGACACAGAGGAGGCAAATTTGCAAAGCAAAATGTATATGTGCGTGTATGTATGTACTGTATGTACAGTATGTATGTATGTATGTATATATATATATATATATATATATATATATATATATATATATATACAGTATAGTATATAAATAGTGCATTTGTGTTCACATTTGAAGGTCTAAAACAAGTTAAAAAAACTTGTTTCCTGCTCAGAATTTCGAGAAATACAGTAATTACACTGCACTCTGGGATGCTGAGCAGGGACATGCAAATGTGCTCACAAATGCTTAGTTCTTCTATCCATAACCATTTTAAACATGGCTTCCTTTAAGCCTATGCCCTCGGCATTACATATATATGTGGTGTATATACAGTATATGTATATTAGGATTGGTGCCTTTATTTTTATGTTTCATTTTTTATTTAATGTATTATTTTATTTATTATTTAATTTATTTTAATATTTAAGATTGGGGGAAACAGGCTTACCTTGTTTCCTGTGGGGTTTCTATGCCTGCTCTGTTTGTCCTCTTTGGTGTGGGGGGGGGACATTATGAATAATATACAGACAGAGACTGTGACATCAGCTCTCTCTGCCTGTGAGCGTCAGGATGCTGAAAGCTATAGCTCTCTCACACCTCAGATTTGGCTGGGGGCACAGAGCATCGGGGCAGAGTTGGAGACATAAATAAACCAAAAAATTATACAGTTGTAAGTAAACAAAATCAATAAGTAAAATACACCACAACAAGATGTTTAGTTATAAAACAACTTGCTCTGCAGGATGCAGCAGAGCAAGTTCTAGAAGGTAACTAGACCTTTGAGAAAAATTTAAAAGGGTCATATCAAGAACAGTCAGTTTTAAAACCTAAATTAACAGGTTTTATTCAAACTACATAACCAATGAAACCTTGCTATATGACAACTATAATTCCACTTCAATTATAACTTCCTGTAACAACTGAAAGTGCTTGTGTTTATCATTTTAAGAGGGTTTTAATTGCACAAATTATAAAACAATGAAATGTTATGGGATGTCACTTTATGTCAATACAAATATATTCGTACTTTTGATATTAATTCAAGCAGAATTTATGAATAGCAAAATAGCGTGTGAGATTAGCTAACTGAATGCCCAGAACAATACACATTTATTTTTACACAATTCTGCAGCTACTATTCATACCTACTGATTGATTAATACTTCTGAAAATTATGTTTTTCAACGAAGTAGGGTATGGCATAAAAATAATAGAAAGATGGATGCTTAGCATGTTAAAGGTATATTCAAGTGAGCTGGATTATCAATGCATCTGATAGAGAAGAATTATTAATAAATTAAGCATGAAGTAAGTTTTATTTATTTGCAAAAAATTTATTGGAGGGGATGTTGATACCCCAGAAATGATTGCTGCACTAGATGGTACGCTTTTGCCAAAGTGAACCCTCGCTTATCGCGCATGCACGAGCCGATTGGCTTTGCAGCCAATCAGCAACGAGCAGCAACGGCAGCAGTGACATCACCAACGCCTCTAAGAACACTGTGAGTGTGTGTCTGTCAGTGAGTGTGTGTGCGTCTCTGAGTGAGTGTTGTACTTAGTGTGTGTGTGTCTGACAGTGTGAGTGCCTGACAGTGTGCGTGTGTTTGAGTGTGTGTCTGAGAGTGTGTGTGTTAGAGAGTGTCTGAGTGTGTGAGTATCTGAGTGTGTGAGTGTGTGTGAGTGTGTCTGAGTGTGTGAGTGAGTGTGTGTCTGTCAGTGTGAGTGTGTATCTGTGAGTGTGTGTCTGAGAGTGTGAGAGCATGTGTCTGTGTGAGTGTGTCTATGACTGTGTGAGTGGGGTGTCTGTGTGAGTGTGTGTCTGTTTGAGTGAGTGCCTGAGTGTCTGAGAATAAGCGTCTGAGAGTTTGAGAGCATGTGTCTGCGAGTGTGTCTGTGACTGTGTAAGTGCGTGTCTGTGTGTGAGTGTCTGAGTGTGAGGTGACAAGGCATTTCACTGGGGCTGGGGGGGGTGATTGGGTGATTCACTGGGGCTGGGGGAGGTGATGGAACAATTCACTGCTGCTGGAGTAGGTGACAGGGCAATTCAATGGGGCTGGGGGAGGTGATGGGGCAATTTACTGGGACTGGGGTGGTCACAGGGCAATTCACTGGGGCTGGGGGGAGGTGATGGGGCAATTCACTGGAGCTGGGGGAGATGATGGGGCAATTCACTGGGGCTGGGATAGATCACAGGGACAATGCACTGAGGCTGGGGGAGGTGACAGGGCAATTCACTGGGGCTGGGGAGGTCACAGGGCAATTCACTGGGGCTGAGGGGGATGATGAGGCAATTCACTGGGGCTGGAGGGCAATTCACTGGGGCTGGGGGGGTTACATGGGCAATTCACTGGGGCTGGGGGAGATCATGGTGGCAATTCACTGGGGCTAGGGCAGTTGAGTGGAGGAATTAACTGGGGATTAACTGGGGCTGGGGAGGTCACAGGGTAATTCTCTGGGGCTGGGGCAGGTGACCAGAGAAACTCACTGGGGCTGGGGATGGTGATAGGGCAATTCACTGGGCTAGTATAGATCACAGGGCAATTCACTTGGACTTGGGGTGTCACAGGGCAATTCACCGGGGCTGGGGGAGGTGATGTGGCAACTCACTGAGGCTGGAGGGCAATTCACTGGGGCTGGGGGGGGTTACAGGGGCAAATTACTGAGGCTGGAGGAGATCACAGGGGCAATTCCCTGGGGGTAGGGCAGGTGATGGGGGAAATTTACTGGGGCTGGGGGAGGCCATGAGGCAATTCTCTGGGGCTGGGGGAGGTCACAAGGCAATTCACTGGGGCTGGAGGACAATTTGCTGGTGCAGCTGATGAAGGCAATTCACTGGGGCTGGGGGAGGTCACAAGGCAATTCACTGGGGCTGGAGGGCAATTTACTGGGGCAGCTGATGGGGGCAATTCACTGAGGCCTTGGGGAGGTTATGGGGCAATTCACTGGGGCTGGGGGTGGTCACAGGGCAATTCACAGGGGCTGGGGGGGAGGTGATGGGGTAATTTACTGGAGCTGGGATAGATCCCAGGGACAATCCTTTGGGGCTGGGGGAGGTGACAGGGCAATTCACTGGGGCTGGGGGAGGTCATGGGGCAATTCACTGGGGATGGGGGAAGTCATGGGGCAATTTACTAAGGCTGGAGGGCAATTCACTGGGGTTGGGGGGGTTACATGGGCTATTCACTGTGGCTGGGGGGATTCATGGGGGCAATTCATCATGGCTAGGACAGTTGATGGGGAAAATTAACTGGGGCTGGGGGATGTCACAGGGCAATTCTCTGGGGCTGGGGCAGGTGATGGGAGAAATTCACTGGGTCTGGGGGACGTGATGGGGCAATTCACTGGGGCTGGGATAGATCACAGGGACAATTCACTGAAGCTGGGGGAGGTGACAGGGCAATTCACTGGGGCTGGGGGAGGTCACAAGGCAATTCCCCCGGGGCTGGGGTAGGTGATGTGGCAGTTCACTGGGGCTGGGGGGCAATTCACTGGGGCTGGAGGAGATCACAGGGGCAGTTCACTGGGGGTAGGGCAGGTGATGGGAGAAATTTACTGGTCCTGGGGGAGGTGATGGGGGCCATTCACTGGGGCTGGGGGAGGTCACAAGGCAATTCAGTGGGGCTGGAGGGCAATTTACTGGGGCTGGGGCAGCTGATGGGGGCAATTCACTGGGGCTGGGGGGTCATGGGGCAATTCAACAGGGCTAGAGGGTAATTCACTAAGGCTGGTGGAGGTGATGGGGAAAGTTACTGGCGCTGGGGAGGTCATGGGGCAATTCACTGGGGCTGAAGGGCAATTCACTGGGGCAGGGGCAGGTGATGGGGCAATTTACTGGGACTGGAGGGCAATGCACTGGGGCTGTGGGGGGTTACAGGGGCAATCCACTGGGGCTGAGGGAGATCACTGGGGCAATTCACTGGGGCTGGGGCGTTACAGGGGCTGGGGGAAGTATTACCTGGGATGTTGATGAAGAAAATCAGGGAATGAAGGGACACATACCTTGTTCTGGGTATTACAGAAATCTAAAGGAAAGCTGCCTCTCAATTCACAGACCAGAAAGATACAATGTATTATGTATGCTAATTTTTGCAGGGATTTTCAGGGGGTATCAACATTCACAGAAAACAGTTTGCAAATGCAAGAAATTCATCAAACTTCAGGGTAATGGTTTAAATGTTTATTTGGGTATTTTTTTCATGCACATTTTTTTTGATACACTGATAATTCTCCTTTATCAGATGCATTTGTAACACAGCTCACTTGCATATACATTTAAAACATTTCTGTATACAGATTAAAGTTAGAAAAATGAAATGGTTGTTATTGATTGAATTTTGTTTACTGTATAACTACATATTTATTGTTGGTAATATTTTAGAATTAGCGACTTGCCCGTCAAAAATGATGGGGCAATAAAAGTGTTGAAATGCTGTTTATCACACAATGTGAGTGTACTGTGTGCCTCAACTATATAGACCCTATAACACACTAATGAACACATGTAATAACACTATAAGTGCCATGAGGATCATCCAGGACCCTCATGACACAAAGTGTAAGCACTACACCATTTTAACCCTGTCTCTTATGGGGGTCTATACAGACAGCCTCTATTTTAGCCCATTTGTCCCATAATGGTATTTAAAGACCCTCATGGGACAGTTAGAAGCCTAACATTACCCCATAATTGCTACCACCACTCTAATTACAGAAAATAAAAAAAAACTGTAACAAAAAATAGAAAAACCTTCACTACAAAAAATAAAAAAACTAAGTCACAAAAAATAAATAAAGGAACATTACAGAAAATAAAAAAAATACATTACAACACCCCCCACACTACAAAAAAAACAAAATTACATACCTGAAAAGGAAATACATATAGAATACATACAATACAATACAAATAAAATACAATACCGTCCTATCTAACATACAATCCATCATATATAGTATACAATAAATCCTATCTATCTAAAATACATCCCCAATAAATGCTATCTACATACACAAACCCTAATTCTAACCTAAAATAAAATAATTAAGACCACTAACCTTTGCAGATGTCCCTTCTGATCACCAAGCTAGGGGAAAAAAAATTAGTACAACACATTTACATATAATAAAAAAAAATGTATAAACATTCTAAATATTCTACTCACCTTTCAGCATGTCTCCGTACTTCTTCTTTTCTGCTCCGGCGCGGCCCCTGTTAAAAAAAAACAAACATTACATTAGTACAACATACATATAAACATAAAACAAAATAAAATAAACATAATATACCTTGTACTTACCTCACCGCGATGTCCCCGGACTCCTCCTCTTCTGCCCTGGCTGGGCCCTGGAACAATCCGAGCGCTAAAAAAAAAAAAACGGAGAGCCACACTTGCAGACCTCCCCGACGCTAATGCGCCTCCTACAGAGTTTTCCAGAAGAAAATTGGCGCATGTGACATTACATGCGCGCCGCGTCATTAGCACATATGCTAATGACGCGGCGTGCATGTGATGTCACATGCGCGCCGGCGCCGGGTCAAGGAGCGGAGGCCGGAGCACAAGCAGGTAAGTGAGGGTAGAGGGAAGAGGTATTTAGGGGGGTTTAGGTGGAGGAGGGGGGTTTAGGTGGAGGAGGGGGGTTGAGGAGAGGGGTTGGGGTTGAGGGAGGTTGAGGGGGGAGGTTGAGGGGGGTTGAGGAGGTGGGCTATGTTTGAGGGGGGTTGAGGTTGAAGAGGGAGGTTGAGGATGGGGGGTTGGGGTTGAGGGAGGTTGAGCGGGGAAGGTTGAGGGGGGTTGAGGAGGTGGGTTGGGGTTGAGGGGGGTTGAGGTTGAGGAGGGAGGTTTAGAATGGGGGGTTGAGGATGAGGATGGGGGGTTGAGGAGGAAGGTTGAGGAGGGGGTTGAGGATGAGGATGGGGGTTGAGGAGAAAGGTTGAGGATGAGGAGGGAGGTTGAGGAGGGGGTTGAGGATGAGGAGGGGGGTTGAGGATAAGGGGTTGAGGAGAGAGGATGTGGTTGGGGAGTTGAGGAGGGGGTTGAGGATGAGGAGGGAGGTTGAGGATGAGGAGGAGGGGTTGAGGAGGGGGGTTGAGTATGAGGAGGGAGGTTGAGGATGAGGAGGAGGCGTTGAGGAGAGAGGATGAGGATGGGGGAGTTGAGGATGGGGGAGTTGAGGATGGAGGTTGAGGAGGGGGGGTTGAGGTTGAGGAGGGTTGAGGAGGGGGTTGAGGATGAGGATGGGGGGGTTGAGGAGGAGGTTTAGAATGGGGGGGTTGAGGAGGGAGGTTGAGGATGAGGGGGGAGGTTGAGGAGAGAGGATGAGGATGGAGGGGTTGAAGATGGGGGATTGAGGATGGGGGGTTGAGGATGGGGGTTGAGGAGAGAGGATGAGGAGGGGGGGTTGAGGAGGGGGGTTGAGGATGGGGGGTTTGAGGAGGGAGGTAGAGGAGGGGGTTGAGGATGAGGAGGGGGTTGAGGATAGGGGGGTTGAGGAAGGAGGATGTGGATGAGGGGGTTGAGTAGTGGGGTTGAGGGAATTTGAGGATGGGGGATTGAGGAGGGAGGTTGAGGAGGGAGGTTGAGGAGGGAGGTTGAGGAGGGGGTTGAGGATGAGGAGGGAGGTTGAGGATGGAGGTTGAGGATGAGGAGGGAGGTTGAGGATGAGGAGGGAGGTTGAGGAGGGAGGTTGAGGATGAGGAGGGAGGTTGAGGATGAGGAGGGAGGTTGAAGATGAGGAGTGGGGTTGAGGAGGGAGGTTGAGAATGAGGAGGGGGGTTGAGGAGGGTGATAAGGGAGGAGGGAAGAGACACAGGAAAGGGAGAGGGGAGAAGAGACAAGGGAGAGAGAGGGGGGACACAGAGGGCACAAGAGGGACACAGGGGGCAGCACATTTCCCACCCTCGGCTTATACTCGAGTCACTCATTTTACCCAGTATTTTGTGGTAAAATGGGTGCCTCGGCTTATACTCGGGTCGGCTTATACTCGAGTATATACAGTATGTCTTTAAGAGCCCAAATTTGCAGCCTCTCCCTGTAAGTGCCAATCTGCAACCTGTGTTTTAAAAAAACAATGTGCATTCTGTTGCTGTAAATGCCAATCTGCACATTAACCCCCACATTAACCCCAGTAGGTCTCACTGCTTACTCTGAATTCTGTGAGTTTCATACACACCAACAGGTATGGAGAAGACCTTGAAAGCTGCGTCTTCCCAGGAGCCAATATCTTTTAATAATATTTCTACTATATGCTTGTTTTTATATTTGATGACATAGAATTATTTCTAACATTAGTTTAAACTCTTACAAATATTTACTTTATCTTGCCTGGTTTCCTTCCCCTTCCCCCTTTTATGGCCTGTATAATTTACCTAGATCTCCTCCTTCCCACATGTCTTGGCATTTCCTTTCTCTTATCTGCACACTCTTGCGCTCTCGCTCTCTCTTTCTCTCTCTCTCTCTCTCTCTCTCTCTCTCTCTCTCTCTCTCCCTGTTCTATCGGTCCCTCACACCTTATTTTTTTTGTTTTTCTTTTAGCCCCAATTGTTACCTGCATCCTGGTCACAGTAGGCTTCACTGGTTACGCTGAATTCTGGGAGTTCTGTCCTCCCTCCCACCCCATTTCTGATTACATTTATAGTGGAATGGGAATCACCTGACTTTCCTACTTGCATATATTATCTCACCACTAGGGGCAGACAACATATTAAATGCTAGAGCCCTAACCTCTGTTCGTTCTCTCCCCACTAAATGAAAAACCTTTCTAATTTTCACTTGTCTTCTGACCCTTGTTATTCCTTATCTGTTTAATCGTTCCCTGGTTTCTGTTCCTTCCATTCCCTTTAGATTGTAAGTTGTGAGTATTCAGTCTTCTAGGATGCTTTGGGAAAAAGCACTTTCTGCAAATATTCTAAGCTCAAAACAGGGTCCTCCATTTTGGAAGGTTGTTAATGCTGTATTTTTCATTGTTTTTTATCCCCTGTATTGCGTTACGGAATATGTTGGCGCGTTAAAAATAAAAATTAATAATAATAATAATAATAATGAACCCCTAGGTTAACCCCATAAGTGCCATGAGGATCCTCCAGGGCCCTCATGATAAAGTCTAAGCACTACACTACACTATTAACCCTAACTATACCCCATTCATCCCTTAACCCTAACTATACCTCAATAACCCATACTAAACCACAACAAAAATAAAAAAGAACATTACACAAATCCCACCACTACACACATTTTTAAAAAAGAACATTACACAACCCTTCACTACAAAAAAAAATACTTACACACGTGCAAAGAAAATACATACACAAATATACATAACATGACATTACAGTACATCAATAAATACATTACAAATATACCCCTAACTACAATACATTTCCCCTATCTACATTACATATCTCCCTGACTACAATACAAGACCCTCTATCTATATAAAATTAACCCCTATCTATAAATCACCCCCTATTAATAAAACATCACCCCCTATCTACATTACATGAAAACCCCTAAATCTAACCTAAAATATAATAAATAATACCACTTACCTAGCCTAGATGCTCCTTCAGCAATGATGGGTTTCCTGCCATAGGTCTCACCCCTAGGAAAAAAAGAAACATCAAATTAGTCAAAAATAAACACTACATAAAAAACAATAAACATTCTAAATATTAAACTTACCTTTCCACCATGTCCACGACCTTCTTCTTGTCTTCCCTGCCTGGGCCCCTGGAATAAATAAAACATAACATCAGTAAACACATAAACACAACATAAGACGCAATAAATATAATATACATTAAACTTATCTTGTCGCGATATTCCCGTCCTTCTCCTCTTCTGCCCAGCTGGGCCCTTGAAAAAACTGGCATTCTAAAAGAAAAAAAATAACGGAGCTCCTCCCTGGAGGAGCTCCCCCACACTAATTAACCCTCTAGTGCTTTTTCAGCTAAAAACAAACGGAATGAAACCTTTGATTGGCAGAAATGGCTGTCAATCAAATTTCAGCCAATCAGAAGGCACCAAGGTGTGAGCCACTCAGAATGGGATATACCCATATATTCCATTCTGATCGGCTAATGAACCTGTCAATCATTTTTAAACCAATCAAAAGGCACTATTGCATTCAGCCAGTCATAATCCCCCACGGGGTGATTGGCTGAAGGCATCTGCGCTTTCTGCTTGGCTACTATCTGATTGACAGTGACAATCCGAAGGCGCTATCCCCATTGTGATCGGCTCCAAGCATCTGCCCCTTCTGATTGTCACTCTCAATCAGATGGAGACAGACAGAGAGAGACAGAGGGAAAGAGAGAGGAGAGGTAGAGAAAGGAGGGACAGAGAGATAGAAGATGGAAGGAGAGGAGGGATGAAGAGGGAGAGAGAGAATGGGGGACTGTGAGAGAGAAGAGGGGGGAGTGAGAAAGAGAGAAGGGGATATATATATATATATATATATATATATATATATATATATATATATATATATATAGTAAATAAAAAGTACATCTGTGTTCACATTTGAATGTCTAAAACAAGTTTAAAAACCTGCTTCCAGCTCAGAATTCTGAGAAACAGTTATTACACTGCATTCTGGGAAGTTGAACTGGGACATGTAAATGTGCCCACAAATGCCTCGCTCTTCAATCCTTAGCCATTATCAAACATGGCTTTGTTTAAGCTTATGCATGCTGTATTACACAGCTTTAATGCAAAGCCAAGGTTGGATTAAACACAGGCTTAGTATCCTATCCATGTACAGCTGTTTCAAGCCGTATATATATATATATATATATATATATATACAGTGCCTTGCAAAAGTATTCACCCCCATTGACTTTTATCCTATGTTGTTACATTACAGCCTTAAGTTCAATGTTTTGTTAATCTGAATTTTATGTGATGGATCAGAACACAATAGTCTAAGTTGGTGAAGTGAAATGAGAAAAAATATAACTGTATACATAAAACAATTTTTTAGAATTAGAAAACAGAAAATTGGCATGTGCGTATGAAGCCCATAAAAAGCTCTGGTGCAACCAAGTACCTTCAGAAGTCACATAATTAGTGAAATGATGTCCACCTGTGTGCAATCAAGTGTCACATGATCTGTCATTACATATATACACCTTTTTTGAAAGGCCCCAGAGGCTGCAACACCTAAGCAAGAGGCTCCACTAACCAAACACTGCCATGAAGACCAAGGAACTCTCCAAACAAGTAAGGGACAATGTTGTTGAGAAGTACAAGTCAGGGTCAGGTTATAAAAAATATCGAAATCTTTGATGATCCCCAGGAGCACCATCAAATCTATCATAAGCAAATGGAAAGAACATGGCACAACAGCAAACCTGCCAAGAGACGGCCGCCCACCAAAACTCACGGACCAGGCAAGGACGGCATTAATCATAGAGGCTGCACGGAGACCTAAGGCAACCCTGGAGGAGCTGCAGAGTTCCACAGCAGAGACTGGAGTATCTGTACATAGGACGTCAATAAGCCGTACGCTCCATAGAGTACTTTCAGCAAAAAAACCAAAATGGCATGTTTTGAGTTTGCGACAAGGCATGTGGGAGACTCCCTAAATCTATGGAAGAAGGTGCTCTGGTCTGATGAGACTAAAATTTTACTTTTCGGTCATCAAGGAAAACGCTATGTCTGGCATAAACCCAACACATCACATCACCCAAAGAACACCATCCCCACAGTGAAACATGGTGGTGGCAGCATCATGCTAGGACTGGAAAACTGGTCAGCGTTGAGGGAAAGATGGATGGTGCTAAATACAGGGATAATCTTGAGCAAAACCTGTACCACTCTGTGCGTGAATTGAGGCTAGGACAGAGGGTCACCTTCCAGCAGGACAATGACCCAAAACACACTGCTAAAGCAACACTTGAGTGGTTTAAGGGGAAACATGTAAATTTGTTGGAATGAACTCGCCAAAGCCCAGACCTCAATCCAATAAAAAATATCTGGTCAGACTTAAAGATTGCTGTTCACAAGCGCAAACCATCCAACTTAAAGGAGCTGGAGCAGTTTTGCACGGAGGAATGGGCAAAAATCCCAGTGATAAGATGTGGCAAGCTCATAGAGACTTATAAACAAAGCGACTTGGAGCTGTGATTGCCGCAAAAGCTGGCTCTACAAAGTATTGACTTTAGGGGGGTAAATAGTTATGCACATTGACTTTTTCTGTTATTTTGTCCTATTTGTTGTTTGCTTCACAATAAAAAAAAAAACATCTTCAAAGTTGTGGGCATGTTCTGTAAATTAAATGATGCAAATCCTCAAACAATCCATGTTAATTCCAGGTTGTGAGGCAACAAAACATGAAAAATGGCAAGGGGGGTGAATACATTTGCAAGGCACTGTATATAAAACATTCGCATGGGAGGGGGGGCTACGCCACTCTTACATATGTATATTTTTTATTTCCTTGTGCTTGGCTAATTACACTGGAGTTATCATGGCAGATAGTAATTGCCTGACCTTTTATCAAGACTTAATGACAAAAATGTAAGTTTCAAAGATATTCAATTTGTCTATATGTGAACCTGTTCTCTAATCAGTTCTACGTGAGACCCTGCAGAGACATTTTCATCAAAAAAGACAGCACCAAAATCCTCTATTTCCTGTAAAGAACGTGTGCATGCGTAATTTTGACTTGCTGGAATATTTCTAAGCAAAAGTGATCTAAAAAATTGGTTTCTTATCTTAAAAGTATAGCCTGATAACTGAATTGTATTGGAGAACATATTTTATCAGTGTTTATGTACTGAGACTAGCACCTGGCCTAAATTAGGAGGTGAACAGAGGAGGGGGCATGAATATGAGTGTAGTTCTGGATAATTTGTCAATAAGAATTGTATAGGCTTCTGTATATATTACATGTATTGGTATATTGCTACCGATCTTTTCTGAGCATTTCCAAACCATGTCACCAATATGTGATTTTTATATTATAGAAATGTTTGCTCCTCTATGTAATCCATGTAATTAAGATAAATTTGACTAGATCCCACACTTATAGTAGTATAAAGCCTTTATTCCTTTTTTAAATATTAATTTATTTTTTGTTTAAAACTAAATTCATTTGTATGGCTATTCAACATATTTTAGTATTCTTGCATTCTTCCTTTTACATGTCTTGTCCTTCTTCTAAGCATCTTCATATAGAGATTGATGCTGCACAGCAAGATATATAAACATTTGTACTGAAGGAAGTATCTCATATGTGAATATTAATTAGTCTTAGCATAACTATTGTATTTCCTGGAATATTCATACTTTTTTTTCACAGTAAAAATTACCTGCATACAGGGTTGCAGGAACTAGGTGGGATATGGGGGACACCCCCCCCCCCCCCCTAGACTAAATGAATAGGGGTCACAAAACAATAGCAAAATTAAACTTAATCATGCCTTACCAGATTTAGCCACCAGAGGGTTATTGATCAGTATGTCTTTCCCATACCTGCATTTAATTTTTCTAATATCAATCATGGTTTTCTCTTAGACTTGCAGTCTGTAAAACGTGTGAGTCTCACTGAAGGATAATTCTTCATTTCCCATTTTCTGGCAGAGTAAATCTACAAGGTAGAAATTATCTTGAATTCACATGGAACACAGTACTCTCTAAAATCGGAATTTATTATAGTCTGCAATGTAAATAGCATTTCAAGTCTTTTCATTGCAGTTATAAATCAAATTTGCATTGTTCTGTACTCATGAAAACTCACAATTAATAAATATAGTTGAAAATGCTGCATATTGTACATTTAACAAAATCATTTAATGTATAATATTAAATCAGTAATAATATATCTAAGACATGCCTAATGTTTGATTCCTTAATTTTCTGCCAAGACTGATATTAGTTCAGTTACCTCACTAATAGAACAGTATACAGTATATTAGCATGCTCTCTGCATACTATATTAATCTTCAATCTTTCAGTTAATAATCCACGAGGTATGGATTAAAATATTTAAAAATACAATTTATTTCCTTATTTTTATTAAACATCTGCAAATTGAGCTTCAAGGAATAAACAATAAAATGCATTTTAACCAGACATACTGACATTTTTGTGTTCTCTTTAACCAACAATGAGGAGTGAAACTGGATTTACACATGTAAGAAGACATCTCTATAATGTTGCACTTGAAAACCCTACTCCCTTTATTTATTGGTTGATTAAACGTTGAATAATTCAAATCAATGTAGCTTGTCTTTCATTTTAGGTGCCAAGTGATTGACTGCTTATAAATGTAACTAGTCGTTTACCCGTCATAAATAACGGGATAACATTTTTTTCCTTCCCCCCCCTTCCCCTGTATCTCTTTCCCCCCTCTCCCTCCCCTGTGTCTCTTTCCTCCCCCTTTCCCCCTTTGTCGCTTTCCTCCCCCTCTCCCTCCCCTGTGTCTCTCTACCCCTCTCCTGTGTCTCTTCTCCCCACTCTCTCCCATGTATATCTTTCCCCATGTTTCTCCCCCCTGTGTGTTTTCCCCCTGTGTCTCTGCTCACCTCCCCTGTGTCTCTTGCCCCTCCTCCCTCCCCTGTGTCTCCCCCCCCCACTCCCCCCACTCTCTCCCCTGTATCTCTTCCCCCCTCCCCTGTGTCTCTTTTCCCCATATATCTTCCCCTCCTGCCCCATGTGTCTCCCCCCTGTGTCTCTTTGCCCCGTCCCCTGTGTCTTTCCCTCTTACTCCCCTATGTCTTTCTCCCTCTCCTGTGTCTCTTCTCCTTCCCTCTCCTCTCAAAGCTGCAGCTAAAGCCACGGCAACATGTGTGTACACTCCTTATGGAGCATTACACACACTCATTATATTAGTGGTACTGATAATAAATGTAGTTGTAATTGGAATTGATTGGTGGATACAAAAGAAAAAAGCATAAACACAACTTTTCCCAAATATAATTAATTTTATTTTTTAATCATTAAAGTAATCATTCATCTTTATATTCAGAGAAAACAAAAATCAAGAATACAGTCTCTTTGTAGCTCAATCACACAAAAAGACAATTTATTATTCAATTATTACATAGAGATAGTTTTACCATATGTCTATCTGTTGTGATAATTTTATACAGACTTAATATTGGCTAGAAAGTAAGATACATTATTTATCCATTTTTACCCTATGACTTGAAAGTCCATTCCAGTAAGTAGGTATGGACAGTATGGCTACATTCAAATAATCTAATAATGAAGAATAAAATGAACAGGTGGCATTCTGAACTGGGATGTTCGTAACAATTTAGGATCTTTCAAGTTTGGAGCTTGCACATTTTTTCTAAAACTTATCTTATTATATTCTCCTAACAGAATTTTAAACCGCCAAATATGAAACCTATTTTTCTCTCCTGGGCACATCTGTAGCAATACATTGGTTAGTAGTATACATCCTCTGGAGTTTCTTACTATTCTTATTCCACATTGGTAAACTTTAGAATTTATATCTATAATAATTGTAGAAAGGGAACTATGTCATTCTTTTTCATACTTAGTCCCCTAAATTTCTCTTCCAATATGAAAAAAAACTTTTATTTTTTAAATCACAATATTTGTAGTAGATTATGTACCACTAATAATAAATGTAGTTTACCTTTTACATGTATACATTTGTGCCGTGTCAAATATAACACTTCACCTAATTTTAAGGTATAACCAAAAATAGTTTTCTTGTATTTAACACTAAGTATATTACAAACAAATCCCAGGGCCTTTATGATTTGCCTTGTCTTTTAGTGGATGCTTATTAAACTATCTTGGGGGCTCAAATTGTGTGTGAATGACTGGAATGAAAAAAATTTTCACAGATAATAGAGCACTTTACATCCCATACAGGAGCGGATCTACAGCCGGTGCAACCAGTGCAGTGCACCGGGGCCCTGGTCAGGGGAGTCTAGAGCAGTGATTTAAAAAAAACAATCGCCCCTGCAGCAACTCCACTAATCCATCTTAAGAGAGGACACACATCCACTCCTTGTCAAGGTGGATGGGATCTGGAGCGAGCGCAGGCTCCAGGAAGTAGGGCACATGCACTGCCTGACGCGGAGCCAGAGCTGTAATAATGTAAGATGGTGGTACCGCAGTGGCTGCTGCTCAGTGTGATAGTGTAAGTGTACTTGTTTTCATAAAGATTTGTATGTACGTATAACTATTTATGCATGTATATTTATGTATGTATCTATATATAATTATGTCCGTATGTATAATTATGTATGTATGCATATATCTATATATAACTAGTAATTTGACGAGAATAAAATTGTAAGGCTGGCAATTATTTTGATCCTCTGAGCACTCTCGGCGCTTATCATGAGCCCCGCGATGAGCACCTTTGGCGCTCATTGCGAGCCTCTCCCATCGTGTACTTCAACTTTCCTGTTTTGCAATGATTACGTTTGGCGCGCTTTATGTGCCATTCAATGAGCGACTTTGGAGCTCATCTCGTGTCTCGCAATGAGCGCAAGGCTCTTCCGCTCATCATGTGGCTCTCAATGAGAGCCTTTGGCGCTCATTGCGAGACTTTCCTCCTGCCTACTGTACGAGCAGCTCATTGCAGGGTTTGTTAACCTGCAAGTTTAATGCTTGGGAATGCCATATGTCTCTTTCCACTATCTCCCCCTGCCCTTTCCCTGTGTCTTTCTCCTGTCTGCTGAATGTTTGCGTAGCTCGCTGTGACTGCCATTGGATTTATTTTCAAAGTCCCCCGTGCCTGGCGTTGTTCGTGTAAGTGTTACTATCTTCGGCGTTGTGTATTGTGTATTTTGTAAATCCTGTGAGCCTAGTGTTGCTGAGGCTCGTTTTTATGCTGTTTAAGAAATTTTACGTTTTGCGTCCGTAATTTTTTTTCTTGCTTAGGCTTTTCTCTAGTGACGAAAAAAATAAAATATGGGTCTAATTAGTTTGCAACCTCACTCCCAGTCTTCCTGTCTCTCCCCCATTGCTGTGTGTGAGTGTGGTATAATGTTTTGTACATGATTTATTATTTTTTGGGGTTTCATAGTTACGCGCTTGAACAATTGCTCGCCTCGCTTCGCGTGGCTCGCAGTTGCGTGCTCGACTCGCTCATTGCAGCCTAAGTGCTGAACCGCTGGCGATCATCGCCTTGCGAGGCTCTTCTAATTACTGCGCCGCTGGCTAGAATGAGCACCTTTGGCGCTCATTGCAGCCTGAATCGTGCGTGCGTGAACGGCTACGGCTCGCCTTGCAAAGCTCACAGTCGCCGGCTTGCTTCGCATTGCGAGGGACACAAAAGCGTGACCAAACTTGCAAACACCCCCAAACATTGACAACTATATATGTTATTATGTATGCATGTATGTATAATTGTGTATGTATGCATGTATTTATATGTGTATAATTACATATGCATATATGTATGTGTGTATAATTATATATGTGTGTATGTATGCATGTATGTATATGTATATAATTATATATGCATGTATGTATGTGTGTAATTATATATGTATGCATGTATAATTATATATGCATGTGTGTATATTTATATATGTATGCATGTATGTGTGTATAATTATATATGCATGTATGTATGTATAATTATATATGTACTAGAGACTTGTCCTTCAAAAATGACGGCAATAAAATTTGAAGCCTGGCAATGCTGTTTGCCACACAATGCAAGGCTCTCCCCCCTCTAACTTGCGGGCCTCGTAATGAGCGCCTTCGGTGCTCATTGTAAGCCTCTCCCCCCCTCTACTTTTACGTCCTTGCTATGAGCCCCGCAATGAGCAGCTTCGTCGCTCATTGCAGGCATCTGCCAACCCGCAGCTTTCGGGCCCCGCGATGACGCCTTCCCTGCTACAACTTTATATTTGATTTATGTGTGTATAATTCTATATGTATGAAAAAATATAAAAATAAAATAAAATGGTTCCATAAATATGCACACCCTTAAACTAATACTTTGTTGACGCACCTTTTGATTTTATTACAGCACTCAGTCTTTTTGGGTATGAGTCTATTAGCATGGCACATTTTGACTTGGCAAGATTTGCCCACTCTTCTTTGCAAAAACACTCCAAATCTGTCAGATTGCGAGGGCATCTCCTGTGCACAGCCCTCTTCAGATCACCCCACAGATTTTCAATGGGATTCAGGTCTGGGCTCTGGCTGGGCCATTCCAAAACTTTAATCTTCTTCTGGTGAAGCCATTCCTTTGTTGACTAGGATGTATGCTTTGGGTCGTTGTCATGCTGAAAGATAAAGTTCCTCTTCATGTTCAGCTTTCTAGTAGAAGCCTGAAGGTTTTGTGCCAATATTGACTGGTATATGGAACTGTTCATAATTCCCACTATCTTAGCTAAGGCCCCAGTTCCAGCTGAAGAAAAACAGCCCCAAAGCATGATGCTGCCACCACCATGCTTCACTGTGGGTCTGGTGTTCTTTTGGTGATGTGCAGTGTTGTTTTTGCGCCAAACATATCTTTTGGAAATATGGCCAAAAAGTTCAACCTTGGTTTCATCAGACCATAACACCTTTTCCCACATGCTTTTGGGAGACTTCAGATGTGTTTTTGCAAAATGTAGCCTGGCTTGGATGTTTTTCTTCGTAAGAAAAGTCTTTCGTCTTGCCACTCTACCCCATAGCCCAGAAATATGAAGAATACGGGAGATTGTTGTCACATGTACCACACAGCCAGTACTTGCCAGATATTCCTGCAGCTCCTTTAATGTTGCTGTAGGCCTCTTGGTAGCCTCCCAGACCAGTTTTCTTCTCGTCTTTTCATCAATTTTGGAGGGAGCTCCAGTTCTTGGTAATGTCACTGTTGTGCCATATTTTCTCCACTTGATGATGACTGTCTTCACTGTGTTCCATGGTATATATAATGCCTTGGAAATTCTTTTGTACCCTTCCCCTGACTGATACCTTTTAACAATGAGATCCCTCTGATGCTTTGGAAGCTCTTTGTGGACCATGGCTATTGCTGTGAGATGAGACTAAGAACGTTTCAGGAAAGACAAACTAGAGCAGCTGAACTTTATTTGGGGTTCATCAGAGGCACTTCAAATGATGGCAGGTGTATGCTGACTCCTATTTAACACGATTTGGAATGTAATTGCTTAATTCTGAACACAGCTACATCCCCAGTTATTAGAGGGTGTGCAGACTTATGCAACCACATTATTTTTATTTTTTATTTTTCTTCCCTCCACCTAAAAGATTTCAGTTTGTTTTTCAATTGAGTTGTACAGTTTATAGGTCACACTAAAGGTGGAAAAAGTTCTGAAAGGATTTATCTTTGTCTAATTTTTTTACAGCACTTAAACCTGACATTTTAACAGGGGTGTGTAGACTTTTTATATCCACTGTATATATAAATTGGAAGACTGGCAATGCTGTTTGCCACACAATGCAAGGATATGGCCCATCTGAGGTCCTTCAGCGAGCATCGCGAGCCCCGCGCTGAGCACCTTCGGCGATCATCGCAAGCCTCTTTCCCTGTGTACTTTACAGGCCTCGCGATGAGCGCTTTCAGCACTCATCTTGAGCCCTGTGGAGCTCATTGTGGGTTTCACCCCACCGTATAGTTTAGAGGCCTTGCGATGACTGTTACTACCTTGGGTTAAGAGTTAGTGTCTTGGGTTAAGTGTTACTGACTTGGGTTAAGTGTTACTTCTTTGAGCTCGTTTTACATCATTTGTCCTTGTTTTACGTCCTTCTGACTTGTTTTTGTTGTATTTACGTTTTATCGACGGCCATTTTTTTCTTTTGTGAAAAAACTCAAAATATGGATCAAATTAAGTTGCAACCTTACTCACAGGCTCCCTGGCTCTTCCCCTGTGCGGTCTGTGAGTGTGTAAGTGAATTTGAGGCATATTTGTGTTTCAAGTTCCGTGGTTCCCACTGGCCTTGCGTGCCTCACCTGCTCGCCTTCGGAGCTCATTGCAGCCTGTCCCGCGCGGTTGAAGGCTCGCCTAGCTTCGCGAGGTTCGCAGTTGCTGCCTAAGTCCCGCACGTTTGACGGCTCGCCTCGCTTCGCATGGCTCGCAAGTGCGTTGTCAACATCGTAAGCGTTCCTAACAGCCCTGCAGATCCACAACTATATATGTAACTAGCTACTTGCCCGTCAAAAATGACAGGAGTCAAATTGTAAGGCAGGCAATTCTGTTTGCCACACATTGGCTGTCAAAAATGACGGGAATAAGTTTCTGCCTCCTCTCCCTTCCCTGTGTGACCCCCCCCCCGTGTCTCCTTCCTCCCTTCTCTCCCCTTTCCCCCCTCTCCCTTTCCCCCCTTTCTCTCCCCTGTGTCTCCTTCCCCCCCTTCCCCTCCCCTGTGTCTCCTTTCTCCCTCCCCTGTGTCTCCTTTCTCCCTCTCCCTCCCCTGTGTCTCCTTTCTCCCTCTTCCTCCCCTGTGTCTCCTTTTTCCCCCTCTCCCTCCCGTGTCTCATTTCCCTCTCTCTCCCTCTCCTGTTTCTCCTTTCCCCCTGTGTCTCCTTTCCCCCTCTCCCTTCCCCCCCACCTCTGTCTCCTTTTCCCCCTCTCTCCCTCTCCTGTTCCTCCTTTCCCCCCATCACTTTCCCCCTGTCTCCTTCTCACCCTCTCCCTGCCTTGTGTCTCCATTTCACCCTCTCTTCTTCTCTCTTGTCTCCTTTCAAAACTCCTCTTCATCCCTTGTGTCCTCCCCCTCCCTTTCCCTCCCTTGTCTCCTCCCTTTCCCTCCCTTGTCTCCTTTCCCCCCTCCCTTTCCCTCCCTTGTCTCCTCCCCCCCCCCCCTCGTGCCTGGTACCTGGATGGAATCCTGACAGTAGCGCCGCACTCACCTCCTCTGCTGTTCCCCTCCTTTAGCCGGAACTACTTTCTGCAACGAACCGCGCGTTCCCCAGCTTTATCCAGAAAGTAGTTCTGGCCGGAGGACGGAAGCCTGCGAGCAGAACACGGAGTGCAGCGCTGCTGGCAGGGCTGCATCCAGGTAGTAGGGTGTTGCGAGCCCAGGGGTGCTTTGCGATAAGCGCCTCTGGCAGGAACAATGTACCGAAGAGTGATGTGCTCATCGCGAGTCCTCCAGTGGCAGGAACCAGGTACTGCTGCACCGCTGACATCACCAACATCGCAAGATACACAACTATATATGTAAAAAAAATAAAATATATATATATATATATATATATATATATATATATATATATATCACACACACACATATACACATATACAGTGGCTTGCAAAAGTATTCACCCCTCTTGTCATTCTTCGTGTTTTGTTGCCTCACAACCTGGAATTAACATGGATTGTTTGAGGATTTGCATCATTTAATTTACAGAACATGCCCACAACTATGAAGATGTTTTTTGTTGTGAAGCAAACAACAAATAGGACAAAATAACAGAAAAAGTAAATGTGCATAACTATTCACCGGACTAATGTCAATACTTTGTAGAACCGCCTTTTGCGGCAATCACAACTCCGTCGCTTTGGATAAGTCTCTATGAGCTTGCCACATCTTATCACTGGGATTTTTACCCAATCCTCCTTGCTTAACTTCTCCAGCTCCTTCAAGTTGGATGGCTTGCGCTTGTGAACAGCAATCTTTAAGTCTGACCAGAGATTTTCTATTGGATTGAGGTCTGGGCTTTGACTAGGCCATTCCAGCACATTTACATGTTTCCCCTTAAACCACTCAAGTGTTGCTTTAGCAGTGTGTTTGGGGTCATTGTCCTGCCGGAAGGTGAACCCCCATCCTATCCTTAAATCATACACAGAGTGGTACAGGTTTTGCTCAAGAATATCCCTGTATTTAGCACCATCCATCTTTCCCTCAACTCTGACCAGTTTCCCAGTCCCGGCTGCTGAAAAACATCCCCACAGCATGATGCTGCCACCATGATGTTTCATGGTGTTCTTTGGGTGTTGTGATGTGTTTGGTTTGCGACAGACATAGCGTTTTCTTTGATGGCCGAAAAGTTCAATTTTGGTCTCATCAGACCAGAGCACCTTCCTCCATACGTTTTGGGAGTCTCCCACATGCCTTTTCGCAAACTCAAAATGTGCCATTTTGTTTTATGCTGAAAGTAATGGCTTTCTTCTGGCCACTCTGCCATAAAGCCCAACTCTATGGAGCATATGCCTTATTGCCCCATGTATAGATACTCTAGTCTCTGCTGTGGAACTCTGCAGCTCCTCAAATGTTACCTTAGGTCTCTGTGCTGCATCTCTGATTAATGCCCTCCTTGCCCGTGTGGTAACTTGTCTTCCTTGAATGGTAATTCAGGACTTCCTTAAACAGGTCTATGTAGGAGGGCTGAGAATCTTTACTTCCCTCCCACAATTGCTAAAGGAAGTCATGCATGGACAGGATGTGATGTAAATTACATCATCTCAACTGAGGATATATCCAGGCAGGAAACTGGTGCTGCTTCCTGTTTTCTTCCTGGATGGTGTTGGTGATGGTTGATGGTATACTGATGGCGATGGTCTGACCGTGGGTAAGATCAAGCGTTTGGGGAAGGGGATTATATAGGTAGATAGATTTAAAAAGGGGTGTTGCTCCGTGGGTCTGGGCTGTGTGTTTGTGATACATTTATAGTATTGTGTTGTTGCCTTTTAATAAATACCTTTTAATGTAGACGAACCTTGTGTAATATTTATATATATTAATTTGGTGATACACCACATTTGGCGACCACGAATTTTAGACTTCTACAAAGGTTATTTATGAGGTAATATCACATTAATAGATAGTCAGATTTATTTATTTTTTGGGGGAAGAAAAAAAAAGTACTTTGTCTAATTATCCTCTGCATGGGAAATCAAGTGCTGATTGTGTGTGGAGTCTAGGTTAAGCCTCCTTTTTTAATATACAAGCTTGGGCATCAGGACTCAATTATTATTTTTAATCCTTTATATCGTACTAGCTTCTGAGTTGAGTTTTGTTCGTACTAGCTTATTTTGATACATAAAACAAAAAGATATCATACAGGTTGTTTTTGTGGGTTTCAAATATCTGAGTTGAGTTTTGTTGTGCTTTTGACTATCAAAGTACAGGCCTAGCCCTGCATTTGAATAAGGCTCCATGTGGCTTCTTTGTGTATTTGAATGCTAATTCAAGCCTCCATTTTTAATATACAAGCTTGGGCATCAGGCCACAATTAGTTTTGTTGTGTGTTTCAAATACCTGAGTTGGTTAATACTATTATTTTTTTTTTGTTTTTTTTTTTCTCTTCTTTCTTTTTCTTTCTCTAATCCTTTATCATAGTACAGGCCTGGAGAAAAATAAATAAATAAACCATTTTAAATCTTATATATATATATATATATATTATTTCAGGCGTGCATTTTAATACACTATAGGCTTCCATACCTTATACTTTTTGGGTGTCTTGCATATCCTAGTTCAGGTATATCTCCTACCCTGCAGGCCTTGCTATTATATTTTAAGTTAATTAGCAAGTATCACCTTCACCATACTAAGGTAAGTATAATTTGCATTGTGGGTACTAGTCTATTTTTCTACATATTACACCTGGCCTACTGAATAGTCATCAACTATTGTTGGCTACTCAGAAGCATGCTACTTTAGTCGCAGATTGATTTGGATTCTTACTTGGGTGAGTAAAAGAGTAGGAATGTCTTTTCAAGGGGCCAAATACTTTCCCACAGAAGTGCGTGAGTACTTTAGGAAACATATTCAAAAACATGATGGTCCATATGAGCTTCCAGAGCCAGCAAACACAGACAGTGAAAAAGAGGAGAGATTAATGGATGTTCTAACACAAATTGTAAATAACAAAAAGTATAGAACAAAGAAAAAAAAAAGTTTGGTCACACAAGCTGTTGTAGCCACAATAGGAGGCCTAATAGACCTAGTTGTAGAATTACGGCAGCATAATTTGGAAACAACAAATAAAATGGAGGAAGCAATGGACAAAAGGGATTGTTTAAAAATTGCAGCTTTGAGAACAACTACAATTGTCGGGGAACTAGAAAGGGAGTTAAGGGAAATAGAAGAGCAGAGGGATGCTTATGGAGTAAAAATAACAGAACTTCAAAACATAATAATGGACTATAAAAATAAAACAAAGTTAGAAGGGATAAAAGGAGTCAGAGACATTGCCAAAATATATCCAGATCTGGATATGTTCGTGGCACAAAATAAAGAACCAGTGCCAAAAATGAACCAAGATAGAAAAGATTTCTTATGTTATTCTGTTCCACAAGTAGATACCATACCACAAGCACCAGTTATTGTTTCAGAATTATTTAATGCAAGGCAAACACCTACAGGATTTTCTATGCAGACTCGACCGATGTCTATGGCAGATAAAGACAATTTCCAGAAATGGTGGGGAAGTATGCCAACTAACAACTTTAATACGTTTACACATTGGTTTATGAGGGGAGCAGATAGAGCTAAAAAAGGAGGTCTTAACTTAGAGGAATGGACAGAACTGTTAGAATACGCTATGGGTCCTTTGGCTAGTAGACTATTGGGATTTAATAACAGTGTGTCTGATCAGGCGGGAAGAATTGCTGCAACTAATTTCTATCTACTTAGCATAGAGAAAGAAATAGCAAATATTACCATGAGGCCAACAGATGGTCCTAGAGAGGTAGCTCAAAGGATATTTTTTTGGTATACTCTACGACAACCTCAACAGCCTCTAGTGCTGGGCTCACCAGAACATATAGCAAAAGTAATGGAAGCCCTTCCCCGGGAGTGTCAAGAATTTATCAGGCTTTTTGATCCAACACCAACAGACTTGGAAATGGTACTAACTAGAGCTGATAAGTGGTGGATCAAGCATCCTTTCACAGAACAGGCCTGCTCTGTTTCAGCTGTAAGAACATTTAAGGTCGAGTCTGGTAGAGATATAGATGGTAAATGGAGAAACCAGACGTGGGATGTACCCCAGAACAAGAAGGATGATCAAAACTGGAGACCAAAACAGAACTTTGACAAAAGATGGAGAGATCCACCTAGGGACTATAGGAATAGGGATGGCAGCAACTGGAGGGCTAATCAGGAGGGAGAGAGAAACGGTAACATGGACTATTGGGAACTCAGGAGACAGAAGGATAGGATAGAAGAGGAAAATCACATACTTAAAAACAAGGTAGCTGAGTCAGAGAGGAAATTGAAGGAAAATGAGGCAAAGATGATAAAAGAGGGACAGAGTAGAAGTGAGTCACAATGACAAATCCCAACCCCTGCGCCTCAGCATCTCATTCACTCAGCTAATTTAACCATGGATGAGGCAGGTCGGCCTACCATTTATACAGTCATCGCAGGGGTAGGGAAAAATATGTTGGTAGATACAGGAGCAGCAGTTACAATGACCAACAGGGTCAAAAATGGGGATTCGTCAGTAAGTATTATGGGAGTTACTGGGAATCCACAGGAGCAGTGGCGGCTAGTGACTTTTCAAGTTGGAGGGGCGACAGGGCGAAACATAGCCACTCCCCCTTTTTCAAACCACACCCATTTTTTATAACTCCTCCCCCTGCCGTCATAATGACCTTTATAAGCCCCGCCCAATGACCTTATACTTGTAAAGCCCATTGAAATACATGATCAGCAATGCAGAAATGTCAAGAAGTAAAGTAACAATGTGTTAAATTCATTGGTATACAATATAGATTGAAAAAAACTCATGTGACAAGACTACAGCAATATCATAATTGCACCTATATGTATTAACAGAAAAAAAAAGGAGTGACACCTACCATTAGTCGGGTCTTCATGTTCATTAAGTTGACCAATGAGTAGAAACAAATCTGCAGCCACATAGGGTTTGCACCTGTGGTTGAAAGAAAACAAGCAAATCAATCAGACCATTCAAGAACAAAACCATACTTAAAAAACATTAAACGACCAAGTGGAACCATATAGGCCCCAAACATACCTTAGAAGACCAAGTGTGACCATAGGCCCCAAACATACCTTAGAAGACTAAGTGGAACTATATAGGCCCCAAACATACCTTAGAAGACCAAGTGTGACCATATAGGCCTCGAACATACCTTAGAAGACCAAGTGTGACCATAGGCCCCAAACATACCTTAGAAGACTAAGTGGAACTATATAGGCCCCAAACATACCTTAGAAGACCAAGTGTGACCATAGGCCCCAAACATACCTTAGAAGACTAAGTGGAACTATATAGGCCCCAAACATACCTTAGAAGACCAAGTGTGACCATAGGCCCCAAACATACCTTAGAAGACTAAGTGGAACTATATAGGCCCCAAACATACCTTAGAAGACCAAGTGTGACCATAAGCCCCAAACATACCTTAGAAGACCAAATGTGACCATATAGGCCCTAAACATACATTAGAAGACCAAATGTGACCATATAGGCCTCAAACATACCTTAGAAGACCAAATGTGACCATAGGCCCCAAACATACCTTTGAAGACTAAGTGGAACTATATAGGCCCCAAACATACCTTAGAAGACCAAGTGGAACCATATAGGCCTCAAACATACCTTAGAAGACCAATCAGCACTGCATAGGCCCAAACCAGTGGATCTTGGGATTCAAGAAAACAACAACATTTAACTTCTGTTTAGACAACACAATAATCAATGTCAAACAAACACGTTGAATTAGCATATGGATAACCATATGAGCAGTAACGCCACGCCAAGGCTTCAACAATTGTTACTGACCATTCACACACCTTTCATAGCTCCTTCAATATGCACACCCACACACCATTCATACTTTACTTACCACTAGTTATTTTTGGTAGTGAGGTGGTGCCATTTCTGAGAACTTTACGTACCCTTGAAGGTGCCTCCAATTCCTTCAAACCAATGCATTTAACCGCTACAGGGCCATGGTGCTTTTTAATTACTTTTTTGATCCTCTTCAATGTGGAGAAGCATCTTTCTGGTTCTTTAGTAGTCTTCGTTGTTGTAAGCAGGATTCCTTATAGCTTCACTCACTCTGTTAAATTATGTAGATTAAATTGATGCTAAAGTTGCTGCAGAGCAACAGCACTTGTACAGACATGGAATTCTTGCTTCCCGTACACAAGTGACAGCTACCCTTGGAAGTGCCTCCAATTCCTTCAAACCACGCCAAGGCTTGTTACTGACCATGCACACAACTTTCATAGCTCCTTCCATATGCACACCCACACACCGTTCATACTTTACTTACCACTAGTTATGTTTGGTAGTGTGAGGTGGTGCTGCTTAACGCAGTTTATCTTTGCACACCTTGAGGGTATGCACTCTTTTTTGCTTCAATCACTTGTATTTTAATTTTGCACGGCGATCTTTCAAAGAAGAAAACTTCTCAATGGTTTTTTCATTGAAGTCTGGGATCTCGGAAATCAGTTGCTTTTCCATTGAGAGCATCGCCAATGCATTCAACCGCTCCAGGGACATGGTGCTTCTTAAAAAGGTTTTTATCCTCTTCAATGTGGAGAAGCATCTTTCTGATTCTGCAGTGGTCATCGGTGTTGTAATCAGGATTCTTAATAATTTTACTGTCTCTGTGAAATCATTCTGCAGATTAAATTGATGGAAAAGTTTGTGCAGAGCAACAGCACTTGTACAAGTATGAAACTCTGTCTTCCCATACAGAAGTGACAGCTCAGTGCGTAATTGTTCCTTCTTCAGTATTGGATATGCTTGCACGGTGTCTTCCAGAGCTTGGGTTGGAAAGCAAGTGTCATGGGTTGTATACAAGTCACTTTGAACAAGTTTGGCACTGACTAGGTGATTTGAAAATGAAAAACGTTCTTTTGCATGAACCACCACTATGTCACATACCTCTCTTGAAAGTTGTCTCAAGGTTGAGATCTCCGCACTCCGTCTGTTGACTGTTAGATCGCTCGGCAAACTTGCTTCTATCTCTTCCACAGAATTACGGATTTTCTGGATGCTGGCGACAAAGTCTTCTGTGACTTTTTTGATATAAACAGTATCCGTGTCTCGCTTCTGAAGCTGACTATAGAGGATGTCAACATGTGGCATTATTAAATTAAATAATTTAAGGAAGTAAAGGAACTCCCTGTCTTCCAGCATTCCAATGAAACCTGCGGCTTCCCGTATAGATGTTGGATCAAAGTTTAGACATGTTTCAATTGTCTGGAAACACTCAAGTAGCGCATCTCTGTTCTCGTAGATCACGTTCACGGTCCTAACGTTGAAGTTCCATCGTGTTGGTGCACCTCTTGGAAGTCTTCTACCAACTACCTCATCCAGAACTCCAGTCCTTTTTGGAGAGCGTGAAAAAAAAGATGGTATGCCGCCTATGTTGGAAAAAAAAACTCGAACTCTTCCTATCCTTGAAACTGCTTTCTCCATTATTAGGTTCAGTTGGTGAGCATAGCAATGGACGTAGTGTGCGTTCGGGTACACGTCTTTTATTTTTCTTTGAACTCCTCCTTGATCTCCTCGCATCACACTGGCACCATCGTAGCTTTGAGCTATGAGTTTCTTCTTGTATTCTGGCTCTGGGAGAACAGTATTCAGTGTTTCCAGCACAACAGCAGCAATGGAGTCTGCATCCGTTGATTTCATTTCCGTGAAGCCATCAAATCTTTCCACCACTTGATGCTTCTTGTCAATGTAGCGATAGCACACAACGCACTGTGTCCTAGCGGAAATATCGGTTGTTTCATCCGCTTGGATTGCCACAAACTGGGCTTCTTTAAGCTCTTGGTGAATCACTTCCTTTATAACTTCATGCAAGCAGTCCAGTAGCTCATTCTGCACGGTTTTGGAAGTGCCCTTAAACACAGTTGCAGTCTTCAAATGCTGTTCCATTGCACTATCGATACTGCCAACCAAATCCACCAGGCCTCTAAACACTCCTGGATTTAGCGATGTTTCACTCTCGTCGTGTCCTCTTAATGCCAGTTCAAAAGCGCCACAAAAGCGAACACAATCAATTATCTTGGAAAAGAATGTACCGGTTCTTAGCCACTTCTTCGTTGTGTTTTTGAATGCTGACTTGGTATCCTTGGTCCAGTTGAACAGCAATGTTCGCCTGTCCAAGCATCTCAAACTTGATCCTGTTATCCAAGTGAGCTTTAGAACTTTTGTGTTTTGCCAATTTGTCAGCTAGATGTTTGACGTCAGTCACTCCAGTTTTGGTCCAAGCAGCGTCACCACCAAATAGGATGCATGGGAAACAATATAAGGACTTCCTAGAAACGCTTCCAGAAAGCCAGTCGTTCTTCTTGTACCATTCAGTATTGAAATTACGGACATATTGCTTCCCTCTATCTCTTGCGATTTGCTGCAGATTTATCTCTGGTTGGTCAGCTCCTAACCGTTTTACTTCCACCTTCTCCTCATAGGTTAGGGTGCCGAAAGGCTTCACAAGTAGAGAGTCAATAGTATTCATTTCTGATATTGATACCAATAAAAGAAAGAGATCACGGTATATTAATTTATATTATGTCACAAAATTACTTTAAAATAACAGTGTGTTGATTTCATTGGTATACATTACAGATTGCAAACCCTCATGTGACAAGACTACATCAACATCAAATTTGCACCTATACACATGGACAGAAAATTAAAGGCAATGATACTCACCAACAGTTGACTCTCCTTCTCGGGGTATTCACGTCCAGTAAGTCAACCAACGAGTCCAAACAAATCTGCTTTCACAGATAGTTTGCACCTGGGGGGTGATAGAAAACAAAAAAAAAAACATTAGAGCGTTTAAGACCCAAACCTTAACTTTTAAAACCTTGAAAGACCAAGTGTGACCATATAGGCCCTAACCGCACCTTAAAAACCTTAAATAACAAATTGGAACCATATAGGCCCCAACCGCACCTTAAAAACCTTAAATAACAAATTGGAACCATATAGGCCCCAACCGCACCTTAAAAACCCTAAATAACAAATTGGAACCATATAGGCCCCAACCGCACCTTAAAAACCTTAAATAACCAATTTTGACCATATAGGCCCCAACCGCACCTTAAAAACCTTAAATAACAAATTGGAACCATATAGGCCCCAACCGCACCTTAAAAACCTTAAATAACCAATTTTGACCATATAGGCCCCAACCGCACCTTAAAAACCTTAAATAACAAATTGGAACCATATAGGCCCCAACCGCACCTTAAAAACCTTAAATAACAAATTGGAACCATATAGGCCCCAACCGCACCTTAAAAACCTTAAATAACCAATTTTGACCATATAGGCCCCAACCGCACCTTAAAAACCTTAAATAACAAATTGGAACCATATAGGCCCCAACCGCACCTTAAAAACCTTAAATAACCAATTTTGACCATATAGGCCCCAACCGCACCTTAAAAACCTTAAATAACAAATTGGAACCATATAGGCCCCAACCGCCCCTTAAAAACCTTAAATAACCAATTTTGACCATATAGGCCCCAACCGCACCTTAAAAACCTTAAATAACAAATTGGAACCATATAGGCCCCAACCGCACCTTAAAAACCTTAAATAACCAATTTTGACCATATAGGCCCCAACCGCACCTTAAAAACCTTAAATAACCAATTTTGACCATATAGGCCCCAACCGCACCTTAAAAACCCTAAGTAACAAATTGGGACCATATAGGCCCAAATTGTAAAAAAAAAATAAAAAAAATAATATATAAATATATATATATATATATATATATATATATATATATATTGATAGATATATTGATTGATATATATATATATATAAATTGATATCAATATATCACAATAAATAAATATATATATATATATATATATATATATATATATATATCAAATTGATATATATATATATATATATATATATATTTATTTATTGTGATATATTGATATCAATTTTTATATATATATATATATATATATATATCCAAATATATATATATATACGCATAAAAAGTACACATAAATATACATAAACATATACATACAACAATATATATTAATTGATATTTATTATTTGATTAATTGATGTTCTTTATTACTTGTTATATTATATTGTTCATGCATTTCTATTACACTTTATTTGTTATACATATTACAGTGCTATTTTTTGGCTATACATGTTACAGGATATTATCCTGTAACATGTATATCACATAAAATAGCCCTGTAATATGTATAATACATACAGGGTCAAACAAGTTCACACTAACCTTTTTTACCCTTACAGGCTTCCATACCTGCTTGCTGATTTGCTAATTTTTTAAAGACTCTCATTCGTTGAAATCGATGTCAATCAAAAATTTCAGCCAATCAGAGTCCTTCAAAAATTAGTATATATAGCAGACCGTGGGAAAAAAACAATTAATCGCGGGAGGGGCTCCTTGTAGGAGGAGCTCTTTTAGTTTGTTGTTTGTTTTTTTTTAGAGCGTCGTTTTTTTTTGTGGAGGCCTCTTTCAATGGGCCAGAATGGATGGATGGACAATGGCTTCAATCAACATTGGATTATTTTGACCATTGGCTTCAATCAACATTGGATTATTTTGACCATTGGCTTCAATCAACATTGGATTATTTTATTTTGACCATTGGCTTCAATCAACATTGGATTATTTTATTTGACCATTGGCTTCAATCAACATTGGATTATAAATTTTATTTTTCATGACTATATCCAGAGGACAGAAGGCCAACGCTGGAGGGGTCAATGTTACAGGTAAGTATGTGCTGTTGTTTATTTTATTTTTTATTAATGTTTGTTTAAAGCTGTTTATTTTTGTATAAAATGTGTTGTGTTACTAACTGTACTAACAATGTGTTTGCTCACTGTTTACTTGTAATAATAATGTTTTTACTGTATTTTTTTTTCCCTTCCCTTATTTTTATTTTATCTTTAAAAGTGACAGGCACATATACATGCCTGTTACTTCTAAAAATGGAATAAAAATAGGGGGGGGGGGGGGGGGTAGGTAGTTGGTTCATCCAGGGTGGGGTCGGTCACGCTCAAGGCGCCCATCGGTCGCCCATCGGACCGCGTAGGCCACGATCAGGGGTGGCACAGGCCTCATGGGGGTGAACATCCACCCCCATGTGGCCTGGTCAACCCCGCTCACTGCCCGAATACCCGGGGTAATCGGGCGGTGCTAGCATAGGCCGCATCGGGGTGGTGGTGATCGGGCCTCGGGGGTGGCATAGGGCGGCGACATGGAGGTCATCAGGGGTGGCACAGGCCTTATCAAGGGGGTGATCCGATCACCCCCATGTGGGCCTGTGCCACCCCGCTCACCACCCGACTACCCCGATCCCGTGATCGGGGTAATCCGGCGGTGGCATGATGGCATAGCTAGCATAGGGCAGTCCTGATCGGGGGTGGCACAGGCCACATGGGGGTGATGGCTCGGGGTGGCACTGGCACCAGGCATTGTAGGCCTAGGGTCGTCGGTGGTAGTTGGTGGGTGGCTGGGTAGGTGGCACTGGCAGGCCAGGCAGGCATAGTGGGGGACTGGGGGTAACTGGTCACCCCTAACTTTTATTAGGGGCTACTAGGGGTTTTGGTTTGGCCAGGGGCAGGGGCAGGGCAGGTGCCAGGCAGGTAGACTTACTGTGTTAGGCAGGCAGAGCAGATGTGAGTAGATTCAGCCAGGGAGGTCTCTCAGTCTCAGCGTGACCAGGGTCAGGAAACAGAAAGGGGGAAGGGACAGGGAACTGGTGGTTTTATTGACTGTATCAGTCAATCGAAATGTAAACTCGAGGCCCTATTTGTTGGCGGGCGCTCAGGGCTAACGGTCTGGGTGGGTTTAGATTGATCACTTAGTAACTGGACAGCCTTCCATCATTGATTGGTCAATGATGGAAGACTGTCAGTTATTAATTGATACATTTTATGACCGCCCATGCATATCGTCACTGTAATGGTGGGCGGCATGCATTAACGGTAAGGGGGCCAGGCCAGGACTCATTGAAGAGAGAGAAGAGTCTAAGGTTAGTGTACACAGTATAACTATTGTAATTTGACCACACAGGGTGCAGGCAGGGGGCTATATAGATACACAGCATTAGTTAATGTAGCGCAAGGGTTATTTTAAAGTGACAGTGTCCCTTTACTAACTTTACTTCATTTTTAATACTATTGAGACTTGAAATGATGATGTACACCTTATATTTATTTGTTTTTGGGTTATACTTATACATTGTTGTGTTTTTTTTATTGCAGGGTGAAGAAAATATTTGGGGGGGCGTTTGCCCTGACGCCCCAATGGACGGGCCGCCCCTGCACAGGAGGTTAGAGCAGGTCCAATTGATGTAGCAGTTGGAGAAAAAACAATACAAGTAGAAGCAATAGTGGGTTGGCCAGAGGAAATATTGGGAATAGAAGCTTTAAAAAAAGGAAATTTCATTGTAGATCTTGCCAATTTTTGTTTGTGGAAGACAGAAAAGGTGAATCAGGTAAGTACAGAGTTGACGAAAGGGGTTGTGCTCCCAATGGCATATATTGTCTCTCCGATAAAAAGTCTGGAAAAAGACAAACTGAAACTAGACGGACAACCAGAATGGCTGCAGAAGCTAATCCAAGACATACCTGTTTGGGCAATTACCGAGATGATAGAAATGCTGGAGAGACTTGGAATAATTAAATCTGGAAATGGGTATGCATGTAACTCACCATGTTGGCCTGTGAGAAAAGCTGTGTTAAAAGGGAATAGAGATGAAAAAGCAGCCTCATCATGGAGACTTACCATTGATTACAGGGCCGTGAACAAACTTGCAAAAAGAATGTCCCCGGTTGTTTTTGTTATGTATATGTTTCTAATGATGGAATCTAGTGTTCCCACAGAGCAAGGCCGTATAAGAATGAAGATGCGTGTCAACAGAAGATTGTGGTGGATCCTTGTTACAGGATGGATAAGTATAAGCTGTATCACAGTAGGAATGGGGAGACAGGCAATAAGGCCAGAAGATACCGCAAATAAGGGAAAGAGTTTGAAAAGATTGGAGTTACATTATGTTCAAGCAGATAGATTTATTTGGCCCAGGGAATTGGAAGTAAAAGAGGGTGGAGGGTTACAAGTAAACATTATTTTGCCACATAATAGTACCAGGGGATTAGCTCTTAGAGCTCCAATAAAAAGTATAGAGGGACATAACTGGGAATGGGTTATAATATATGGACAGATAATGAATACAGGAAACTTTAAAGGAAGGACTAAAATAACAACAAAGGTACAAGGGAGGGTTACAAACATTACAGTAGTAGTGAGTAACTTAACATTAGAAGAAGGTGGAGAATGGGACGCTGCAGTTATAGCTGCCCAGCCTGACCTAGAGGAATTCTGCAATTTTGATACTGGAAAGGGGTGTGTTTTAACAATAGATGAAGTATTTGTCTCTGTAAAGGAGCTGCAACGTTGTAAAGATCAGAAGAAGGTACCATGGCCAATATGCGGATTGGTGGTGGTACCAACACATGAAACAGTTGTGCAAGGGGTTGGGTGGACTTACTACCCAATAATTCTAAATTTTAATGATTTTTCTATTCCTCCAAAGTGCCCGGAATCACAGCGGCAGTGGTTTAAGCAAAGTATACAAGAGACCATCATTGAGTGGACCGGAGCAGGCAGTCGAGAAAAATGGGACACACTTGCAGCCCTTTTAGGAGGAATCGGAACTGGATTGGGAGTATGGAATTCAGCAGACATCATTGGACTGAACAGCAGGATAAACTCCCTTACTGATGGCATGGGACATGCTATGAAAACAGGTGGAGTAGCTGACTCCCTTATAGTGAGTAGACTGACAGACAATGTTGATGACATACACACCATTGCCAACAACCTGCATCTAGTTGAGGAAAATATTGCTTCCATTGCTAACAGCATTAAGAATGAAATAGTGGGAACTGCCATTTTCTGTTCTATGATTGGAGGAAAGCTGTTGGCAGATTTAAAGGAAACTATTAAAGATATCCAGGAAAACAAGTGGGCAAGACAAATCAATGCAACAAGGATTATCACGTCATTGAAAAGAAAAGGAGTGGACATCACTGAGGACAATCTTAAATACAGCTATATTGAAGGCCCAGATCAATGGATGCCACATGGACTACAATCTGGGACAATAGGACTAATCCTGGCAATTCCCCGTTGGGAGGGGCAGGCAGAGCAACTGAACTTTATACATAGCATTGGCACGTTAAGTGATGGAATCTACAAGCAACACTTCCCATCAAAAAGACTGGCCACTATTACAGGATTGGAGATGGATGAAAGCTGTTGCAGGAAATCTCAACACCGATGGCTGTGCAGTTGTGTTTGGGAGAAAGGAGCTGAGGAGGATGGCTAGGTGCAGTTGATAAAAGAAAACCTGGTGCAAGAAGTGATCCGCATAGGGGACATTGCATGCTTTATCGGCCACTCTGAATATAGGACAGTTGATGAAATATGTTTGGTGGAAGAACGGTCTTGTATCATGGTATTTCCATCAAGAAACCTTACCACTGAAATGATCAATTTTACTGCAAATGCAGATTGGACAAATTTGACAATGAAGCTTTTTACCTTGGAACTTCATGAGTCAGAGACACATCCAGTCCTACGAACACTGTCGCTGGTACTCATGTTCATTCAAGTATTAACGACAATTATAATAATATACTTTTGTGTGGCAATGAAACAAATGAGGAAGAAACTTGCAAGGAGGATATATAATAATGTGTCTTTTTCCTCTTCTTTCTCTCATACATTCTTCAATAAAGTTTTACATTGCACATACATAAACATTTATCACACACTCTCACCTAAATTCTATAAGTTCTGTTTTTGTGTAATATGTGGATTGACAGCCATAGGAAAGTACAGGAGAATTTATGTCGCTGAGGGAACTATTCCGGAGGGACGGTGGGTTGAATTTCTCCTGTATTTCCTCCCACTAGGTTCTCCTGTACTAGAGGGATAACTAGAAAACTGAGCAACATAGAAGAAGAAAAAGTGAGGGAATGTGGTAACTTGTCTTCCTTGAATGGTAATTCAGGACTTCATTAAACAGGTCTATGTAGGAGGGCTGAGAATCTTTACTTCCCTCCCACAATTGCTAAAGGAAGTCATGCATGGACAGGATGTGATGTAAATTACATCATCTCAACTAAGGATATATCCAGGCAGGAAATTGGTGCTGCTTCCTGTTTTCTTCCTGGATGGTGTTGGTGATGGTTGATGGTATACTGATGGCGATGGTCTAACCGTGGGTAAGATCAAGCGTTTGGGGAAGGGCATTATATAGGTAGATAGATTTAAAAAGGGGTGTTGCTCCGTGGGTCTGGGCTGTGTGTTTGTGATACATTTATAGTATTGTGTTGTTGCCTTTTAATAAATACCTTTTAATGTAGACGAACCTTGTGTAATATTTATATATATATTAATTTGGTGATACACCACAGCCCGGTCCGTGAGTTTTGTTGGGCGGTTGTCTCTTTGCAGGTTTGCTGTTGTGCCATGTTCTTTCCATTTGGTTATGACAGATTTGATGGTGCTCCTGGGAATCATCAAAGATTTGGATATTTTTTTTATAACCTAACCCTGACGTGCACTTCTCAACAACATTGTCCCTTACTTGTTTGGAGAGTTCCTTGGTCTTCATGGCAGTGTTTGGTTAGTGGTGCCTCTTGCTTATGTGTTGCAGCCTCTGGGGCCTTTCAAAAAAGGTGTGTATATGTAATGAAAGATCATGTGACACTTAGATTCCACACAGGTGGACATCATTTCACTAATTATGTGACTTCTGAAGGTAATTGGTTGCACCAGAGCTTTTTATGGGCTTCATAACAAAGGTGGGGGTAATACATACGCACATGCCAATTTTCTGTTTCTTTATTTCTAACAAATAGTTTTATGTACATATTTTTCTCATTTCACTTCACCAACTTAAGGCTGTAATGTAACAAAATAGGTAAAAAGTCAAGGGGGTGAATACTTTTGCAAGGCACTATATATATATATATATATATATATATATAGAGAGAGAGAGAGAGAGAGAGAGAGAGAGAGAGAGTGAGTTGGCACTGGACGGAGAAGAAGCCCAAAGTTGTTTGTTTTTTTTTTGCACCGGGGCCCTCCATTCACTAGCTCCGCCACTGATCCCATATGATGCTTAGTAAGTACTCCATTACATGGCTCCTAAAAGAACCGAACCAAGTGAAGTTCACTCATAAATCACTGACGAACTATCACATCATTCACATACAGTAAACTCTCTCAAGCAACCAGCATCTTTGTCGCGGAACCGGCAACTTCCACATGCAGAATTATTGCTGCGCCACCGGAATCTCAGATAACCGGCCTGACCACAGCAGATCTAGACATTAAATTTGGATTGGGAGGTGAGTCAGTATTTTCAATCATTTAAAGTGGCAGTGTGCTTGTGTACAATATATTTTTTTCTCCTAATTTTATTAATTACCATCTCAGTTTTGGGGAATGTACAGTACAGTGTGAATAATGTTACACATGTATTTTTATGTCAATAGGTTTTGACTGTAGACAAACACATAGCAGCATTACAAAGTAAGTAACATAGCATACAAATAATAAATAAACTGTGGTGCATAACAAAATTTGAAAAGTATGATTAATTTTATCTCAAAGACTCAATGAATGTCCTATTTTTTTCAATGGGAAATGTACAGTATCTATTCATCTATCTATCTATCCATCAGCATTTTTAATAATTCATAATTGTCAATGTGTTGATAGCAAGCGATTGAAATCAACTGGAGGTGGATACCAGTACTGGCATTTCCTTTTTCCTCTAAGACGCATGGTATGGAAATGTTGCTATGGTGATTTGTATGCACTCATCTGCCTCATCAGACTTTCTGTCTTGGTGTTCTGCTATGCTTGGATATAAGAGAGGAGAGAGGTGAGGTGAGTAAACATACTTTCCCCTATCACTTTGATCACCAAGTGGGCTTCTCATCAGATTTATGTATTTATTTATTATTGTGGGAGGAGGTGCCAGGATTGCAGTTCTTATCTTGACAAGTTGTATATTTTGTTAGAGGATTAAATTAGGAGGTTGGGGCTATATATATATATATATATATAAATATATATATATATATATATATATATATATATATATATATATAGTCATTTCCCTCTTCACCTTCACAAAATCTGACAGCTGCAATCCCACCGCAAACCAACAGGCGGCACTGCCGATTTTTGGATACTTCTACATATAGCATATAAGGTGCGCAGACAGAAAAGACCTTGAGCTATGAGAGGAGCCCCCGAGGCACTGGGGGGCCGAGTGCCCTCGCCTAACATAGCGATGGCCTCGCTGTTGACTCAGCGCCATCAACCACATCGGAGGGGGGAATAGTTCTTTGCCTTACCTCAAACATGACGGTGCCCGAAAATTGACAGCGCCCTCTGTACATGTGTGTATATTTATATAGCCAGTTCTGTACATGTGTGTATATTTATATAGCCAGGGGATATGTGTATATAATGCTTTATGTGTCTACATGTGGCATTAATGTAAGACTAAAAAGAGCTTTATAATGAGTTTTAAAAAACAGAGTAAAAAGAAATGTTCCCATACAGGTGTTTAGCAATGTATATTCATGTATTCCTGTTCTGTGTTATATTTAAGGGAATTTAATCATTAGTACCACCTTTGTAACTTTCTATGGAAGTGTGCTTCAGGTATATCTCACTCACTTTTTGTTTGTTTAATACATAACCAATTTCACATCCTCTGCTTGAAAGGTCTTTGCTTGAAATCAAGCCTTGGTCGTGTTAAACATTGTGTATTAGAAATGCAATTCATCCATTTGTGTTTGTCAAAGAGGTATAGATAGAGGGTTCTGTTTGATATGGTGACATTGAATTAAATATTTTCCGGACACCATTTTCCTTGTATCTGCCTATATTTAGCATATGGTGCAATAGATGTACAGTATTTATATGTAACATTGTTCACACAGCAACATATAATTGTATATGCATGTATTCACCATGTCATTTTATGATCCTAAATGAAGTAAAACATGAAGCTCTCCAAAATAGTAACTCTAATATGTTTAGTACGTTAAAGCAAAAAGACAAAGAAAAGAAAGTATTAAGCTGCAGAATTGTATCATCGTCATCTATTAAACTAAACAATGATATTAAATATATTAGATTTTATTATTTTGTAGTGCTTGGATTTTTGCTACCAAATTGTATGCAGGACTTTTATGGATGTACAATGGTACTTGAGTAAGTTCAGTATTTATTGGAAGAACCTCCTTGTGAATAATAAATTGTATTCTGTATGCAGAGATTACTTAAAGCTTTGTAAAAAAAAATATTAGAAACTGTATATTTTGAACCTTCATTTTCTAATATAATAGCAAAAAGAAGCAAGTTAAGTTTTGTGTACTGCATTGCTCTCTGTGACTGGTGCTGTAATAATCTAAGGCGCAACAATAAGAGAGGAGCAGGAAGGTGAAACTGGGAGCAACCATCACTACCCTTCGGAGACGCCTTTTCTGCCTAGGGGTTCCAGATATGTAAATCTGGCCCTGTGTGTGTGAGAGTCTGTAACTGTGTATGTGTGAATCTGTGTATGTCTGTAAATTTGTGTACCTCTATGTATGTCTTTGTACCTGGATGTGTGTGTAACTGTGTCTGTAACTATGTATGTGTGTGTAACTCTGTGTAACTCTATTTGTGTGTCGGTACCTGCGCACTCACAGGGGCTCCTCCACTTCACTGCCTAGGGGCTCCAAAAAGGTAGATCCGGTCCTGGGTGCACGTTGCATTATCCTGATAGCTTACTTATACAGGAAACATCTCTTCATTGCTTCTGCTCGTGTGTAAATTTTTGATTTGATAAGGCCAAATTGGTGACTCGTCTTAATTTTTTTTTACAGCTTGTCCTTTGTAAATTGACCCAAAACTGTCTGTAAATTAACCCAAAACCGGTGCCAAATAAGCGTAAACGTGTTGTGCTGAACCTCAAGCAGAAGATGGAAATATGCCAGAGGATTGAAAAAGGTGAAACCCGTACAGTGCTCATTAAGGAATTTAATGTTGGTTCGTTAACAATCTATGACATTAAAGCTCAGTCTGAGAAGATAAAGGAGTTTTATGTTAAGGCAGAGAGTGACAAGAGCGTAGAGAAGCGTCATACTCTTCATGCACTGAAAATGGAAAAACTTGACCAGGCCCTGTATGAATAAATGGTCTGGGGGTGGTTGTATATCTGGACCCATGTTGCAGGAAAAAGCGAGAGAATTTCATGAGAAAATGAGTATTGAAGGTCAGTGTTCACTTTCAAGTGGCTGGCTTACCTGATTCAAAGTTTGTGTTGGCCGGACTTGTCAGGTGAACAGAAATCAGCTGATTTGGAAGCTGCAGCTTCACTTCGTGACGTGTTTAGTCAATTGGTAGCAGAAAATCACTTGACCCCCAAGCATATTTATAATGCCAATGAGACTGCATGAATGTGGAAGTGTCTGCCTAATTCTACTTTGACTAGTGGTAGTGAGTAGGTAGCTCACGGGTTCAAGCAAAATAAATAGAGTATAACTGTGCTCATTTGAGCAAATGCATCAGGAAATCATAAGCTTAAGTTGTGTGTGATTGGCAAATTTGCTAAACCAAGGTGTTTCAAAGGCATAACTCCCTGTAGATTACCATGCACAGAGTAACAGTTGGATGGACGCAGAAATGTTTAACAAGTTGTTTGCAGAACTGCAACCCTTCTTCACTTCTCAGCATCTTATGCAGCTGCACATCATGCAAAACCTGACTTTGCATGAGAGGTGTAAGGCCTCAAAGCAAGGTGATATGTGTTCATTTATGCAGAAAGCTGCACCAAAGTCTACCAGTACAACATCATCTACAGATGAAGATCCAAAACGAATCACATCCAGCTAAATTATTAGCAGATCCTGTTAGTTATGTTCACTAGTTTAATGACTTTAATGAGTTTTATGTTCACTACTTTAATGCCATTTAATATGTATACTGCATTCCAAAAATATATTTTTTACAGTGCAATAAAACTGTGTTGACATGAACATTTTTATATGCTAGTAAAGTTCACTAGTTTAATGATTGCCATTTAATACAGTATGTACACTGAATTACAAAAATATATTTTTTACAGTGCAAAAAAACTGTGTTGGCATGAAAAATTGTTTGTTAGTGATGTTCACTAGTTTAATGACTGCCATTTAATATGCACACTGCATTCCAAAAATATATTTTTTACAGTGCAATAAAGCTGTGTTGAAGTGAAGTCTGTCTTTATTTGCTTTCATTTACTTTTAATTGCTGTATTTCAATCTCAATTACATACATTGTGTATGGTTTTGTGTGGGGTATAGGGCTAATTAGGGCTATTTTAATAGTGACTCTCAAGCAACCGGAAACTACACTTATCCGGCATATGGAAATCCCCTTGGGTGCCGGATAATTGAGAGTTTACTGTATATATAGCTGCAGAGAAATGCCATCCAAGTGCTCATAATTGTCTAATATAATATAAATCACATGACTCCCATAACAATATCTGACCTCACAGAAGTTTAATCAGTTTAATGATAAGTTTATCCCAATGCCTGAAATATTAAAAAAAGACTATGAGTATTTTGAACCCCATGTAAGACAGAGAAATGCCTTGAAGGAGTTAATATGTCTCAAATCTGATTTTTTTTTCTTTTTTTCTTTATATTGTTTATACAAAATAATTACATATAAAAACATCATATACATTTCAATCATATCTTTAATAGAAATACAAGAGATTGTATATTAGTACATCAGGGTATTGAAATGTTCCTTAATACAAGAACACAATCTCAATTCACATAGGTAAAGACAAATAACAAACATACAGACATACATTAGCCCATGAGGATTGGGTGTGGGGGAACCAGACTGTAATATATAAAGTGTCCATGTCTTCCAGAAGAGTGTTATGAATTAATAAACCATCCCATATTTTCCCTTTAATTTCATCCCTAATAATCAATCCTGCGGAGTAGATTTTTTTTCTCCAGAGCGCGGTTCCGATCTAGTATATTGACAATAGGAATATTAACCTGTTTCCATCTGGAGACTACTAACCATATAGCGATAAGGCAAATCTGGACAATGAATGCTTGTGTTTCTGGAATTAATCAGGAAATATATGCAGAATACCCTTTTTAAGTGATGGAGACACATTTTTATTAATAATCAATGAAACATTTCTGAAAACTTCTGACCAAATGGGTTTTATATGTGGACATTTCCACCAAATATGTCTAAAAGTACCCATCTGGCCACATTTTCTCCAACAATTTTTGTTGGAATCAATACGAGAAATTTGCAGCCTTAATAAATTGCAATTTGGCCAATTGATGAGGGCTCTATTTAAGCACATAGCATATTTTTTTTACAGAAGTTTTTGGTAAGTGAAGACCTTGCTTTTCGATAGAAGTTTAACTAAAAAGTTCTGTAAAAAAATATGCTATGTGCTTAAATAGAGCCCTATTCAATTGGCCGAATTGCAATTTAATAAGACTATAGATATATATTTTATTAGGCACCATGTACCACCTATTAATAGTTTTAAAATAGACCTTTCTGTATGAAGCCTTTTTAATAAATCTATCAACTTAAATGCTTTATCCCATGTATCAATTGGAAGGCAAGTTTGTTTTCCCATTCCTACATGCCTCTGGTCTTCCCCTCTTCAAAAGAGGATCTAATTACATTGAAGCATCTTGAAATCATCAGCCTTATTAAATTGCGATTCAGTAAATTTAAAAGGGCTTTATATAAGTACACAGCATATTTTATTTACAGAAGTTTTTAGTTAGTGAAGACCTTGCTTTTGGATAGAAGTTCACTAACTAAAAACTTCTGTAAAAATAATATGCTGTGTGCTTAAATAGAGCCCTTTTAAATTTACTGAATCGCAATTTAATAAGGTTGCATATGTTTATTTTCCCCGACATTAATGTCAGTTTCTCTATAGGTTTAAGTTTGATTCTTTGAAGAGTACTTAAATTCATTGAAACTAAGGCTGATATCAATTTGTTAACATTAAATTAGCCTAGATTTGATAAACCAAACCGATCTTTAATTTGCTCAAAAAATGTCAAAATTGACTCCAATGTAAAAGTCTTTCAATAGAGAAATCTTTTTATTCGTCCATTCAGGCAAGAGCTTAATTTGTAGATATTTAGTTTAGACCAGGCATGATAGGGCTTGGGAAAATAATTCAATCATTTTTTTTATTTATTTTTTGCCAATATTTGTAAATATTTTTCATTATATAGGCCCCTTCTAACTTTTTAGTGTCAATTTTGTCAAAAAATATTAATGCTTTTAGATCTCCTACAAAGAGCATTTCCTTTTCAATCTGATTCCAAGAATACATAAACTCTGAATCTAACAATTTAAATATATGAGACATATTTACAGCATCATGGTATGTCTTCAAAAAAAGTAAATTCTGACTTTTTAAAGGAGTGAATACCTTAATTTGCAGATTATTGGATTTGAGGCTTTATTGCTCAAATTCAACAAAATTATGAGGTTAATACTACTACCATCTATGAGCCCGGCTATACCTTTTGATCCCTCATAATATCCACTATCCTCTATAGCCAGGGTAACCCCCAGAATTCCCCCTTGATACCTACTGCCACTTGTGAGGTGGCCTACGAGATTCTCTTTCTTGATTGAAGACCTTGGCCCTATATTTGGTCCATGGAAATGGGCCTGCAGCTTAAATATTCACCAATCTATATTACGAAAAATCTATTTTTTTGGTATTCTGATTTTGAAATTTGTGTCATTCATATTTCAGCCCATTGAAACCAAATATTTGAATTTCTTCTGCCCAGGGGTAGGCAATTCATTTCCCAAAGGGCCCACATGAGAAACTGGGACTGTTGTGGGGGGCTGAACCATAGGCTGAACTTAATTCTGCTCAATATTTTACTAGCGACTTGCCCGTCAAAAATGATGGGGAAATAAAATTGTAAGGCAGGTAATGCTGTTTGCCATAGACAGTAAGTTTTTTGGTCGTCTGAGATCCTTCGGCGCTCATTGAGAGCCTTTCAGTTGGTGTATTTTTTGTTATCAGAGGTGCTTTTGAGCTCGTAAGGTCCGTGCTGATCTTCTTTTGGTGCTTATTGCAAGCCTCTCCCCTGGTGTACTTTGTGTCCTATGACCACCATTGGCTCTCCTTGTGAGGCGCACAGTGAAGGCCTTTATCGTTTATTGCGATACTTTGGTATTTTTTGTTTCTGTATATGTATTTTTTCATGAAAATTAATTAATTAATTAAATCATAAATTAATATACTTTACCTATTTGTAATTAATATATGCAGCAAGCAATGTGCTGAAGAGCTAACAATCTGTTTTGATGTTGCGTGTGGGGAAACTGTTTGTTTAGCTGTGTAGTTCCGCATTCTGTAAGTTAGTGTTGAAAAATGGCGGCGATTGTGTATGTGGTACGGGGGTGTGGATGATTGTGCATCCTTGCTAATAGTGTATTTTGTACCTTGTACCGGTTTGTGTAAAAGTCGTATGTGCTCGGTGGTGTTTTGCGGGCTTAGGGGTCGTTTAGCTTCGTTTTAGTTTTTTTCGGCGGCCATTTTTTCTCTCTCTCAGGGGATTTTCGAGTGTCTAAACTCTGTAAATTGGACTTAAATTTACGTGCAACCTGACTCCCAGACATCCTGGCTGTCCCCCCTTGCTGTGTGTAATGTTTTTTGTTTTTTTGTGTGTGTATTTTGTGTTTTTTTTTAGGTTTTTCACTGTTCGCGGTTCGGCCGTTAAAGTTCGTATTTTTGCAAGTTCGGAATTTTTTTTTTCTAAGTCCCGCGGCTTCAATTTTTTTGTGTAAGTCCGTATTTAGTCATTGCGTATTATAGTTTTTTTTCAAAGTCCCACTTCGGCTGGTTGTTTGTAACCGCTTGTGAGCCGCCTGCATTTGCGGCCTGCAATGAGCCTTTGGCTCATTGCAGCCGACGTTGGAGCCTCCACCTTCCGCAAATGCGGCCCCTCCCTTTGCGAGGGTCTGCATTTGCAGCCCGAACTGCATCCCTCGCAAAGCGTGACGACAATTCGCAGTTTGACAACTATTATATGTGATAGCTTTAAAAAAGCAGTAAATTACATACTTTTGATAAGCTGCTACTGGTAAGAGTACATATTACGATTTATGTAATTGTCATAAACTTTTAATCTATAAAAAAACAATATCGTAAATGTGTATGTTTTGTAGTATGTTAAAGACCAGATATTAATTAATTATATTCAAAAAGCAATAAAGAAGAAAAAAGTTTTATTTTTATTTTTAGCCTGCAAAAGTCACTCTTTTAATGATTTTCCTGTTATTTTATTTTTGTATTGAGGGAGCCAAACAAAAACAGCAACTGGAACTGAATCCCTTCATTGCTTATTATTGATAAGTCAGTTTGTTTTGGATAAATCAAATGAAATTAGCCTTAAGCATTAATGACAAACCTAAATCTATTAATAATTGATGTATTATAGACTGTTAATTTAAAAAAATAACAAACAAATACAGTAACATTATATAGACTGGCAAATAATGTAAATAAAAGAGAAAAAAATATTATTTATAAACTATACAGACTGAACATTTTAATTAAATGCAATTCATTATAAATTATTCCTAGTGAAGCAGTTAACAGCCAGGCGGAAGCATCCTGTGCAGAGCTGTGTCACTGCAGAGACACATCCTGGCTGGACTAATTTGCTTCCAGGCTGATAGATGGCGGCTGAAGTGGCAGAAGGGAGGCACCGACAGGAGCTAGCGGGGTAGCACACGGGAGAGTGGAAGCGGCAGAAACGGCACAGGCCGGGCATAGAATGACGGTGGCCGGGGAGCTCCGTCACCTCCTCCCAGGCTGTGCATCGGGTACTGGGGTGATATGCTGCCCTGGCGGGCGGACCAGACAGGGAGAGTCAAAGGGCCATATGTGACCCATGCGCCGTACAATGTCAATGTCTGCTCCTATCCCATATCTGATTGGTTAAAAGTGTAAAGGTGGTAATGGGGTTCATTTTGTGTCCAGTGGGCATTCATGAGGACCCATATGGCCATAATTATAAATACAATGGGGGTCAGTAGGAACCCTCATGTTTTAGGGGTTAATATTGGGTACCATGGGGTTCCATAAGGCCCCCCATAATAATGAGTAATATTTAAGTGCCATGGGGGTCCTTAACTGGTTATTTAGGTGGCATGTGGATCCATAGTAACCCCCATAGTTATTCTTTAGAACTACAAGTAATACTGCATAGTACCTACATATTTTCTGCATCTGGTCAGTATGACCATCACCTAGGGAAAAGGAATCCCATTCCTCAACACACAGCAAGCATAAAAAAAAAAAAAAAAGGATGGATATTTACAGTTTAGTGCGTTTTACAATTTAGTGTTCCAATAAGCAATCCTATCTGTTCAGTGCATATTGTTTATTGCTGATCTGTGATCTTACAATGCAACATTGGTTTCAGACGAGTACTTGCTTTATACAATTCTCTATTTGGAATATGCATTAGATAGGACATCCTATAAATATACATGGACATCAAAGATCCACAAAGTAGAATACTTAGAATAATGTGTCAATCAATTTGTAAATGAACATTGGCACATCTCTTGCATTTATTTCAAGACTTCCTGTCACAAGTCTTTCAGAGATAATCACATGATAATTCCTCAGAATCATAACATGGCTACTTCAAGTGGATAATAAGCCTTTGTCACAGTGACAATAATAGAGCCTGTGACATAATGAATTGATTTTGTTATCCACTGTTTGATAAACTCTAAACCTGTTTGGGAAGTGTTCACAGATCAGATGTGGTTAGACATAGGTATGTTGTGGTGCACTGTATATAGTTCACTTACAGTATCAGAAAGCACTGCTTGGAGATCAGGATACTGTAATGTTCTAATTTAGAGTTACTTGAAAATAGAAAAAACTAATTACTAACTAAAAAGGGTCTGGATTAAGCTCTTTACACCCTCATTCTCACAGGGAGCACCAATGGGGTGACAGGTAGGCCATCTGGCAGGAGCTGCCCAGCAACAGATAGGAGAATTGGATATGCTGGAAAACCGTAATAAGGGGGCACCTCCTCCAGTGTGTTAGTTGTGTTGCAGACTGTCTTTGGAAATGTTCATGCACTCTTGCTTCCCCATGGTTAAGCTGCACCTCCACTAACCGGGCAATGTCCTGTTGGAATTGATGTCTCTCAATTTCTACTTTGAGCTGTCAATGGTGCTTAAAGTGTTTGTGCCCAATCTGTCTGACCTTAAGGAGCACTTACAACCCAGAAAATGCCTGTCCATGATTTATCCCTGGGAGGCTGTGGGCTGTCGGGTTAAACTCTGTTCTGGTTATGGCACTGATGAGTTGATGTCCTCTTCCTGGAAAATGTCTGAGCTCCATCAAGCTCATGTTCATTGCTTCAATTATCTCCTCTATTCATCCCCTCCTCTGCCTCCTCTTCTTCGATTGCCTTCAATCTTTTTCAGCATCAGAGTCTTTTCTAGGGAATACTGTCTTCTCATGATATGGCCAAATCATTTGCGCTTCAGTCTCATGGTCACACCTTCAATGAACAGTTTGTCTTGATTTCCTGTAGTACTGATTTGTTGGATCTTCTTGCAGTCCAAGGGACTCTAGTTTTCTCCAACACCACAATTCAAAGGCATCAATTCTACGGTGCTTAGCCTTTTTTACGGTGCACCTCTTACATACAGTGCCTTGCAAAAGTATTCACCCCCTTTACTTTTTACCTATTTTGTTAAATTACAGCCTTAAATTTAATGTTTTGTTAATCTGAAATTTATGTGATGGATCAGAACACAATAGTCTAAGTTGGTGAAGTGAAATGAGAAAAAAATATATACATAAAACTATTATTTAGAAATAGAAAACAGAAAATTGGCATTTGCGTATGTATTCACCCCGTTTGTTATGAAGCCCATAAAAAGCTCTGGTGCAACCAATTACCTTCAGAAGTCACATAATTAGTGAAATTACGTCAACCTGTGTGCAATCTAAATGTCACATGATCTGTCATTACATATACACACCTTTTTTTAAAGGCCCCAGAGGCTGCAACATCTCAGCAAGAGGCATCACTAACCAAACACTGCCATGAAGACCAAGGAACGGGTTAGGTTATAAAAAAATATCCAAATCTTTGATGATCCCCAGGAACACCATCAAATCTATCATAACCAAATGGAAAGAACATGGAACAACAGCAAACCTGCCAAGAGACGCAGCCCACCAAAACTCAAGGACAAGGCAAGGAGGGCATTAATCAGAGAGGCAGCACTGAGACCTAAAGTAACCCTGGAGGAGCTGCAGAGTTCCACAGCAGAGACTGGAGTATCTGTACATAGGACGACAATAAGCCGTACGCTCCATAGAGTTGGGCTTTATGGCAGAGTGGCCAGAAGAAAGCCATTACTTTCAGCAAAAAACAAAATGGCACATTTTGAGTTTGTGAAAAGGCATGTGGGAGACTCCCAAAATGTATTGAGGAAGGTGCACTGGTCTGTTGAGAATTAAATTGATCTTTTTGGCCATCAAAGAAAACGCTATATCTGGCGCAAACCCAACACATCACATGACCCAAAGAACACCATCCCCACAGTGAAACATGGTGGTGGCAGCATTATGCTGTGGGGATGTTTTTCAGCAGCCGGGACTGGGAAACTGGTCAGAGTTGAGGGAAAGATGGATGGTGCTAAATACAGGGATAATGCTTAAGCAAAACTTGTACCACTCTGTGTGCATAATTTGAGGCTAGGACGGAGGTTCACCTTCCAGCAGGACAATGACCCCAAACACACCGCTAAAGCAACACTTGAGTGGTTTAGGGGGAAACATGTAAATGTGTTGGAATGGCCTAGTCAAAGCCCAGACCTCAATCCAGTAGAAAATATGTGGTCAGACTTAAAGATTGCTAACCATCCAACTTGAGCAGTTTTACCCGGAGGAATGGGCAAAAATCCCAGGGGTAAGATGTGGCAAGCTCCTAGAGACTTATCCAAAGCAACTTGGAGCTGTGATTGCCACAAAAGGTGGCTCTACAAAGTATTGACTTTAGGGGGATGAATAGTTATTCACATTGACTTTTTCTGTTATTTTGTCCTATTTGTTGTTTGCTTCACAATAAAAAAAAATATATATCAAAGTTGTGGGCATGATCTGTAAATTAAATGATGCAAATCCTCAAACAATCCATGTTAATTCCAGTTTGTGAGGCAGCAAAACACAAAAAATGCCAAGGGGGTGAATACTTTTGCAAGGCACTGAACATATGTTAGTACTGGGAATACCATACATTTTACTGTGCAGACCTTTGTTGATAATGTAATATCATTACTTTTTACTAGATTGTCCAAGCTTGCCATAGCTCTCCTCCCCAGAAGCAAATGTCTTTTAATGTCATGGCTACAGTCACCATCTAAAAAGATCTTAGATCTCAGGAAAATAAAATCTGTCATTGCCAGGAACGAAGATTGCAATTTGCCATTATCTTTGTCTTTTTAACGTTGAGGAGCAGGCCAGCTTTTGCATTCTCTTCTTTCACCACCATCATTATCATTTAGTTCCTGCTCACTTTCAGCCATAAATGAAGTATCATCTGCGTAGCTGAGGTTGTTGATATTTCATCTAGCAATATTGGTTCAAGCTTTAGATTTATCCAGCCCGGTCTTAGGCATGATATAAGTTGAATAAATTATATATATATTACTAGTGACTTGCCCGTCAAAAATGATGGAATGATATAGTGTTGTACTTTTTGTTTGGCTCTTTGCCCCTTTTCCTTACCCTGTGTATCCTCCCCCCTCTGCCTCCCCTGTGTCTCTTCCCCCCCCCCCTCTCCCTCCCCTGTGGCTCTTCCCCCCGACTCTCTCTCCCATGTGTGCGCCTGGGCCCTGCGCGCGGCTCTCTTCCTCCTCCCACTGCCCTCCCCTGCACTACGGCTCCTCCTGTACCTTTTGCATGCGCAAGGCGGAGGAGGCACTGCCCTCGTGCTGTGAGTGAGTGCTGAAGGCCTCTGGTGGGGAGGAGGAGGAGGCGAGGGAGGGGACACATGCAGCAGGTGACACTACTCCATACAGCAGCACTCAGACCTGGCACTGACAACAAGGGAGGGGGAGGAGAGAGGTGTGTGGGCATCACATCGGCGTGCGTGTTGTGCGGCAGCGGTGGGCAGCGTGATGGGGGAGCCTGTGGCCTGCGCGCGGCTCTACTCCTTCCTCTACCCTCTCCTGCACTACGGCCCCCCCTGTACCTTCTGTGCCTTACGCATGTGCAAGGCGGGAAGTGGCACAACTGGGGTGGAGCCGGGGGGGGGGGGCTGTGAGTCCTGCAATGCTCGTTTGTGACAAGCAATGGGGAGGAGGATGAGCCATGGGGCGGAGGATCCTTGGGGTGGAGGATGAACCATGGGAAGGTGGAGCCTCGGGGAGAAGGATGAGCCGTGGGGAGTGGCATGAAAGGTTCCTTTGGGATCCCCAATTTAACCCCTTAGATGTATTCTTTACCTCCGGTGCATATTCACAAGGGATATTATTTGTTTCATATCTGCTTGGTATAATGATTATCCATCTTTTCTTCATAGGACAGAGTTATTAGACACATTGATAATAGAAATATCAGCTAATTTTAATGTTATGTATCTGGGGATTGACATAATGTACGCTGTTATCTTACTTATAAATCCATTGTTTGCCATTAGAGTTATGTGAAAGCATGGATTTGTCTCATTATACAGATATAGCCTATTTTAGGATATTATTATAATAAGTGCTAGCGACTTGCCCTTCAAAAATGACGGGGCAATAAAATTTCAAGGCATGGGAATGCTGTTTGACACGTAATGTTTTGTATTGTGAGGACCTTTGGCGCTCATTGCGAGCCTCTCCTGTCGTGTACTTTTGGTCCTCTGAGAGAGATATATATTTCTATGTATATGTAGTTAAGTAATAATGAATGATTTCTTAAATCAATTAATATACTTTAAATATTTATAATTGATATATGCAGCGAGCAATAGGCAGAAGAGCTGTTTGTATTTTGCGTCTGCATACAATATACAGTGTGAGTGTTGGTGCCCTGCTTATAAAGTGTAATGAATGTTCCAAGTGTGCATTCTAAATAGGCTGCGTGCGTGAGGTAAAGCCGTAGGTTTAGTGTGTAAAGCGGCATTGTATAGACGTAATATTATTAATGTGGTACGCATCTCGTGAGCATTTTCCGGCTTTTGTAATAGTGTATTTTGTATGTCGTAGTGTGATGTGTAAAGTGCTACACGTTTGGCAGTGTTTTGCGAGGTCCGTGGTCGTGTAGCCTCGTTTTCATTTTTTTCGGAGGACATTTTTTTTTTTGCTTAGGCGATTGTCGACTGGTGAAAATCGTCTAAATCGAGTTAAATTTGCGTTCCAGCTCACTCAGACGTCCTGGCTTTTGCCCCATGCGGTCTGTGATGTTTTTGTAATTTTTCGGGGTGTATTTTGTGTATTTTTATTGTTTTTAGATTTTCGTAAGTCCCGCTTCTCATATCTTTTTTTTTCTAAGTCCCACGCTTGTGACCCGCTTGCACAGCAAGGCGATCCTGCGTTTATGAGGTGTTTTTCAGCTAAGTCCCGCGCTTTTTAGTGGTTTAACGTCTCGCCTCACTACGCTTATCGCCCAAGTGCTATGCGTTAACGGCTCTCCTCGCTTCGTCCTCGGCGCTCATCGGCTAAGTGCTGCGGTTTAACGGCTCACCTCGCTTTGCGAGGCTCACAGCGATGATCGCCTTTGGTGCTCATCGACTAAGTCCTACTCTTTAACGGCTCCTTACTTCACAAGGCTCGCAAGCAATGAATGGCGCTCATCTAAGTCGTACACACCTCGCAAAGCGTGACAACGTTTCGCAGTTTGACAACTATTATATGTGATAACATAATATAACATTTTAGTGTGGTGCATTTCAGGGCAACATTACTAGTCATTGAAGGTCATCAGCTACATTGTTTATGTGATACTTATGTTACAGGTGAGTTACAGAGCCATTGTAGTGATATGTAGTTCATATCAAGGAAGTAGGGGTATATGTTTTGTGATGCATTGTATGATTGGTGGTGCATGGTTTCAGGCCACTACACGTTTAGCAAGCTAGGTATCCCAATAACAGTGTCTGTGTACATTTTGCCCCTCTGGAGTTGATCCTACATACTATGCTCCACTTCATGTGGCTCTTGGACTTCCTCAGCCATCTTCTTCTTTATTATGGCCTGGCAGGCATCATAGTGGTACTTCACACTCTTGACATCCCTGACATAAACTCCCACAGTGCTGATGTTACCTCTTTCCACATCCTTGTCCTCTAAACAGCTTTCTTCTAACAGTGTATGGTGCAATAGTAATGGAATTAGGCGTGTAGCAGGGGTGTGTGTGGTGCATGTAGTATGCACTATGGGTATGTGTTATATGTAGTAGGTGATATGGGTGTGGGTTACCTGTTCTGGTAGGGTGAGAATTGAGTATATTGGATAGGGATGTGAAAAGGCCTATAAAATTAGTTAGATCTTTTATTAATATAGTGTTATGTAGACTATGTGATTAATGACCTGGTGAATTGTATGGGTAAAATATAATGTAGCAACAAAGCACAAACAGCCCACTCTCTCATTTGTAAAAATCCTATCCACTACTCTTGGGACCGGTGAGTTAGTGTACACAGCCCAGAGAAGGGGCAGGACGACGAGAGCAGGCACATTGTAACTCTACAATATCACTAGGTTCAGTGGTTTCAAGAGGACTATGTGGCTCTTACTAACCAATACAGGAACTTCAGTAGTCCAGCCCAGACCAACACGCCACTCAAAGCCCATGATGATTGGCATGACATTGCTGCATTGTGTTAGGTATTATTGTTGTTGGGTTATATGTTATCTGTATATTATTTTGTATCCTAGTTATAATATGTGATGTTGCATGTTTAGTTCATAAACAGGTAACTAATTTAGAATGTTGTGAGGTCATCTGAAAAAAAAACTGTAATGTGAAATCTGTTATAAAAGTCTGTTAATAAAAAGTTTACCCTGCTGCAGAAGACATAAAATGTCAATGTATCTGTCACTGGAATTTTATTATTTAACCAAGCCCATTTTTGTTTCCTGTGTTTCTGATGTTCTGGAGAAGCCAGTTGGGCACGGAGACACCCAAATAAACACCCCTGATCATAACAATTGGCTGGCAGCGGTGGGATATCTGTATAAAACAGAAGAAAATGTCTGTAGCTGGGACCGCAGCAATGACTAAAGCAAAAATGCTCAAGGAGCGAATCAGAGGAGGAACTACAAGTGGAGGGATGCTTGGAGGAAGGAGTAAGCACACTACCAGTGACCCGAACCCCAGAACCTAGTCCTAGAGTAATGTTGTCAGAGGAGGAAGAAATCTTGGAAAGATTTAAAAAATGGAAAACAGTTTTATCTGAAGACTTTAGTATGGAACCGTATTTGACAATTAGAGGACAAATTAGTCAGGAAGTTAGGAGTGAGAAAAGGGAGGAATCTAGTTAGGCTATCCATAGGCTTACAGAAAGTTATGCTGATGGATCCTCCCAAGTGAAAATGGCTTACCAAAGTTTTAAATAATTCTCTGAGGAGAAAGAAACAATAGACTGTTTTCTCCAATAATTTAAGCGGCAATGAGATCTGAATGAGTTATATCATAGGAAGTGGATCAAACTGCTGATCAGTAGATTGTTTTGAAAAGCGAGTGAGGGAGGTGGGCGCCATGCAAGGGTTACCTGCAGAAATACTTTTGGGAAATTACCTAGACTACATGGAGAGTCGATATGTGCATCCTGTGACTAGGGCACAAGCAGCAAGAGCAGACATGGACCACACTGAGAAGTGTGATCCGACTGAGAATCCAGAGTCTATGGTAAGCTCATTAAATGCTGAGGGGTTGGGAAAAAGCTGGGTTAGTTTGGATAAGTTAAAGATAGAGTTAAAACAGGATGAAACTTTAGTTGGAGCAAGAAGTAGAGCTGAGAGACAGGAACCAGGTCCAGGGGAAAATAAATATGAATGGGATAAGGAACTACTATATTGCTGAAACTGAGGAACAGGAAGGAGAGCTCAGGAGACAGATGATAGTTCCTCAAAAATACAGAGGGAGACTACTAGCATTGGCACGAGGTACCTTTAGTTGGGCATTTGGGTATAAAGAAGACCTGCCATTGTCTAACTTTGGTGTTCTATTGGCCTGTGGTCAATCGAGATGTTATCAATTTTTGTAACTCTTGTGATGCCTGTCAGCGCTATGGAAGGGAAGGGGACTAGGGTACCTCTGCAACCCATGAACATAATAGATACCCCGTTCCAATGAGCAGTAGTCATTATATGACCATTGGTCAGCATGGACTGTCATGTCAAGATAACCGATAACTACCTGTGTAGATGGAAAGTTATCCAACAGGATAACTTCCCATACTATACTAGAAGAAAAGGGGGAGAAGTTGTCATGACATTGTTGCATTGTGTTATGTATTATTGTTGTTGGGTCATATGTATCCTAGTTATGTTGCATATTTAGTTCATAAACCGTTAACTAATTTAGAATGTTGTGAGGTCGTGTGAAATTAGTTATAAAAGTCTGTTCATAAAAAGTTTACCCTGCTGCAGAAGACATAAAATGTCAATGTATCGGTCACTGGAATTTTATTATTTAACCAAGCGCATTTTTGTTTTCTGCGTTTCTGATGTCCTGGAGAAGCCAGTTGGGCACGGAGACACCCAAATAAGCACCCCTGATCGTAACAATTGGCTGGCAGCGGTGGGATATCTGTATAAAACAGAAGAAAATGTCTGTAGCTGGGACCACAGCAATGACTAAAGCAAGAATGCTCACTACAAGTGGAGGGATGCTTGGAGGAAGGGGGTAAGCAAAATGTCTGTTACTGTAATTTTATTATTTAACCAAGCCCATTTTTGTTTCTGATGTTCAGGAGAAGCCAGTTGGGCACGGAGACACCCAAATAAACACCCCTGATCCCCAAAGGGAGCAGGTCCTCTGTTCCCTTTGTCCATTTGGAAGCCTGATAGCTCGCACTTTGACTTATGACCAAGCATTGGCCACTCAGGGATTGGAGGACAAGGGGACGGAAATTTGAATGCTTAAGTAGGCTAGTTTGTTTTGAGCATTTTGTTTACTATGCTTTTTAAAAAATATTAAACTTTTCCAATATTCATACCGGTATAAATAGGTTATCCGTTAAAACAAGGAGAGTTTATGCCATGTTGGAGATACATAAGACTGCTGAATGTGTAATTATTGGGGGGGGGGGGGGGGGGGAAATACAATATAAGCCTTAGTCTTTGGCTCTGACCACCAGGGCTGAGTGCACACCTGTAAATGCTGAGTGCCAAGGAGGACAGCCTGCTTAGAACGTCAGCCAATTCTGCAGTGCCTGACCATGGTTGGGTTGGGTAGCTCAGCGACATAAGTTTTTATACAACCCAGCTGATCTTCAAAGTTTAAACAAGTAAAAGATGTGAAGATGGCATTTGAACATGTAGAGGCTCTTTCAGGAATGGACACAATGTCACTATAAGCGTAGTAGAATTTGACCGCACTAGATGATAAACTCTTTATGCTGTAAAAGCTAGAAATGCAAGTTTAAGCAAGTGAGAAGAGTTTTAAATGGAAATTGTATACATTTTTCACTATAGTTTGACTGCTCCACATAATGGTACAGAGAAATATTCATGAATTTAAGATTACCTTAATTTTTTTTGGTGGTTGTATGTGAAACTGAAGATATCTTCCAAACCACGTTTTTTGAAGTATTAATCTAAGTACTCTGCCACCAATCAATATGTAACTTCTGTTGGTTTCTTTGCACTTCTTAAAAAGGGTCTCAATAAAAAAATAAAAAATAAAACTATTTGGTTCTCTCAATCTTACCAGAATGTAACTCTTATGGGGGAAATTGGTGCCCCAAGCAGATTACAAGATTGCCATTTTTCATCATTGACACCTGGTGGCTTAATCTCCAGTTGTATACCGAACACTGCATTCATTGCACATAAACAAATCTATACTTCACTTTGGAAGTAGAGTGATGACTTTGTACTTGGTGCATTAGAGCCAGAGTGGTGCAGTTCTATTAGATTTGGTTTTATCCTCCTTGGGATATAAGAAGTGATGCAGCAATATGTATTCTTTGTAGGGTAAAGGGTTCTGTAATCAGGGTGCAAAAGAAGGGTGGTAAAAAAATACCAGACTATTCTGGTTTCTCTAGATATCTGAAATTCCTGAAATACTATGAGAACAGGTTTAAATGTGTTGATTTTAGAAATATTTACTTACGGACTGCATTTTTTGGCAATCGTTTACATTAATGTGGGGCTGCCATTGCAATTCTAATAAATGGTTTATTTTTCCAAGCAGATACTTTGAGTAGTTTGTATACCCTATTAATTTTTATGATCATTTTATGTGTGAAATTAGCCCCCCCCCCCAATGCAGGTAAAGCCTTCTAGGGAACTTTTTTTGGTTTTATTTGGTCCTAGAATGGACTTTCTTAATCTGTAATTGTTTCAGCAATGGGTTTCTGCCATTATAATTAATTACAGTAACAATTATTGATGCAAGGGATTATACTACACTGAATCATTGTTTTTTGATCATTCAGTACTATTTACAAATAAATAAATAAATAAATAAATAAAAATAGGGACTCTTGCACACCACATTACCAATAAGATTTTTTATTCCAACATAAATTGTAAATTTATTGGTCTAAATAAATAAATCACAATAAATCAAAATATGGGTCAGATGTCCAAGTGCTAAAGAAGATTGCAGGGTTTATGAATGCTTGTTTAAAGATTTGTTTTAACTTTATCATATCCATGTAATATTCTAAATATACAACAAAAAAAAAAAAAAAACAGAAACGACGACATGTTCGGCTACATAATTTTTTTATTCACTTGCTATTTGGTACAAAATTTATATTGCATACTTTTTAGATGAACAAAGTAAGATATGATTACTTCTGAGACAAGAATAGACTTTCAGGTTACCGGCTTCACTTCCGTTCAGCTGCTGTCTAAGGCAGAGAGAGTAAACAGCCTTCTCCCAGCTTTCTGTATATCCACAGCTGAGAGTGTAGGATGTTTACAATACCTGTCACTCAGAAAAAGCTAATTTCCGGCCTGATAGAAAAAAAAAAACTTCAGATTATACAACTTTAACACATAACAGGACATGTTCAGTTGAAAATAATTGTGGGTCCAACTCCACTGCTTAAGGGCTGTGTTACATCAGATTTTCAGAATGTATTCAAATGTGTGTGGGTTAATCAATGCTCAGCCATGGTTATTGAGTGACCTGTGATGACACAGGAATAGACTACAGAAATCTTCATCCAGCCAAACCTATTCTCCTAGCACAAGAAGTGCATTAAAATATTTAATTGCTGTGGGGGACTTGTCCTTGTCAGCCAACAGTGATATAGATGTGCAACTGCTAGCGAGACTTAATACTCAAGTTTGCTCTGTGCACTTCCTGGGCTTTCAATTAAGGTTAAAACAGGTTTTACTTTTTCCATGAAATACTTTAATATTTAAAAACATGTTGATTCCAATGTATGTCCATTTAAAGGATGCAATAATGCCCTAGAATACAAATTTTATAAAAAATATATATTTTGAATTGGTAAAAATGCATTTAGGACATAAATGATGATCAATTTGTGCTTCTTTTAAACAGGGATGTCCCGACCAGGAACCACCCAATGCAGCTTGCAAATAGGGCAATATCCTTTCAACTATATTAATAATAACAAATGAAATGTGTGTGTGATAGAGCTATATATATATATATATATATATATATATATATATATATATATATATATATATATATATATATATATATATATATATATATATATATATATATATACACACACACACATATATATATACATATATATAACATCCTGTGCCCATCTACATGTCCCTATTACATACTGTATAAGAGGTATTTTCCTCAAATTACTGTACAAAGAGTAATATCCAAGTTTAGAACGGCATGATTCCATGGGGTTGTCCCAGTGTCACTGTATAGCAGAAGCCACGTAGCAATTTAACCAAAGGACAGACTTCCTGGGGGAAAAAAAAAAAAAGTTATTTGTACTGCAATATTAAAATGTCATATATTACCCGTTAAATTCTCAAAAGATAGCACACTCTGAGTTAATATTTACCTGTCAATTTGTGTACAAATACATGCATACACACTGCTCATAGCTTCACAATAATTGGAATAGGAGCACAAGACATTCTTCTGTACTCTACTGATACATAGGGAGTTTGCAGGCGTGGTTAGGCACTTATTGATAAAAAGAACACATTAGCAATTGTACCTCCCTTCTGCAAAAGGAAGGAGTAAAATGGACTACTATACTATGAGGTATAATGATGTTCAGTAACCTGCAGTACAGAGCTCCATTTGGCTAGAGGTGCAGCTTGACAAAGAAACTCCTGGTCTAATAAGAAGCAATGGTCACTGTAGAGGTGGATGAGAATTATTCAGTATATTGCATGAATACCAAGTGGATCAGCAAAGCTGCCAGTAGTGGTCCATACAACTCCGTAACAATGTATAAAATGTACAAATTCCAGATGAACTGTTACGAAATGCTTTAACAACTGTTGTAACCAAGCACTATTTTTAAAGAGTCCTATAAGAACTAAAAAGGAGTTCTTTAAATAACTTTGTACATTTCTCAAAACATATTTTAAATATCGTTTTTATAATAAGTAAAAGGCTATTCTTGTATAGTTTAAGAAGATGTACAAAGTGAACAGTGAAGGAGGACAAAGGTTTAGTTTCTGTAGTTTCCCCATGTGGATTTGCACACAGAAGTTTAGACACATTTGACGTGCTACTTCATAGTAGAGGAATCTTTGATACATGGGGTATGCCACTGTAGTTGCCTAACATAGACCTGGAATGTAACATTATACAGCTTGAAAACATACTGTACATTGTAACCACATGACTAATGTTGAAACTACTATATGGCATTGGAGACCAAGAACTGGTTAGCAAAAAAGTTTAAATGATGGTTTTATGCTTTTAACAGTAATTTTTTAATATAAAATTATACAAATTCAGATGCCACCGCAGGCCCGTATGATGAATAGCAGGTTGAATATGCAGTGCTGCTTCATTAACCACAGTGACATCACAATTACATCACTGTTGTCATGGAGCCCACTTATTCTCTTCCTGTTGGTTACCAAAAAAAAAAAAGAACTTCTAACCAGTATAAATGCACGTTTGAATTTAGACCAAGAGCATTTATTTTGAAAGATATTATCAAGATGCATTATCAGTTTACGCAAAGAATATTCCTTTATATTAACCTGCCAAGTTATTGCAGTTTTAATACTTATTAGTTACCCTTTAATATAGTTTAATAACATAGTGGTGTAGCCTGCCTAACATTATAACAAAAAAATAAGAGTTTTCTTTCTAGCCCTTTTGTGTTGCCAATTTCTTATTTTGGAATCACAAATGATAATTATTTGATAACTGCAAAATATAAATTCAAACCTGTTTTTACTTAGAAAAGTGAGACACCCCCGGATGGAATGGACACTGCAGGTCTACTTCCCATAAAGGTCTTTTATACAGAGCTTCCTCTCGGGAACTTTTCCATTTAACAAATGTACTCAAGGGAATATTTTTCCATGAGCCGTCGTGCTGTTACTTCAGTCAGTCAGCTGGAATGGGGTTTTAAAGAGATACAATAGATCATACACCTTTTAAATTCTATCCACAACCTAAACTAAAAATGAGCATGAATTCAAGCAAAAAGGTCTTGAACATAATGTAAGTTACATTAAATCACAAGTTATTTTTAATACTGATGTTTCTATAGATTCAAGGACTTGGGAGATCAGAATTTTCTCTGGTTTAAATTAAACCTAGTTAGAGGATTTCTCATCATACCATAGTAGAATGAATAAAGGACCATTAAAGTATATATTAAATATATACTATTCTGAAAAAACACTTGAAATTCCATATTGGCAAAAAACTGCATTAAAGTATAGTTAATGGTAACGCTATTCTTATAAATTATTTTAAAGTTACATAATAGGAGGTTTAGTGTAAGGTAATAGGGAATAACATGGATAAGGTGTTTTCATATTATATTTATTTTACATTTCCTAAATTACTCACATATCAAACATACAAGCTTGCACGCAAGCCAACACCATTGAAGGTCCTTTAACCCTTTAAAAAGTGCAAATTTAATGCTGTTGTGTGAAGTTTTCGCATTTTTTCTGTTTGCACTGGGACAATTATAAAAAGTGATTACAAAATGGGTTTCATTAATGTATGTATCAAGGGATAGGCATTTCCCTATTTCCGAGCTTAAAAAGGACCACAAAATTCACTAGATGTGCCCTGCACCATCATTTAGAGGGTCGAGGGTCATTTGGAAACATTTTTTACATTTTTAAAACTGATCAAGAATTTACATACATATTGTCATTTTAGTTCAGCCTTTGAAGCCGTCCCACAAGAATCTGCATAAATAATAAGGCTGGAGACTTAAACTGTTAAACAAAATTTCCAGTGGAAAACAGAATGCTTACTACTAATTATATATATATATATATATATATATATATATATATATATATATATATATATATATATATATATATATATATATATATATATATATATATCACACATAATGGTTGTCAATAATAGTTGTCAAACTGCAATTCGTCGTCAAGTTTGCGAGCCTCGAAAAGCGAGGAGAGCCATTGAGGCACAGAAGTCTTTCGACCTTGCACGACTTAGACGAAGGCGCTCACTGCCTGCAAGCCTCGCAAAGCAAGGCGAGCAGCCGAGGCATTGAAGCACGCGGGACTTAGGCTACAAGCACTTAGGAAACACTGGCGATTGCATTAGGCTGCAAGCAGTTGAGGGACGCAGCACTTAGGGAAAAAAAAAAAAAAACACACACACACACACAAATAAAAACTCACAGCACGGGAAGACAGCCAGGACGTCTGGGAGTGAGGTTATATGCAAATTTAAACAGCTCATTGGCTGATAGGGATAAGACACTCAAAGCAGTTAAATCACTTTATTATGCTCTGACACCGGATAGATTTTTGCGAGCCCACACGCGGGACTAAGGGGCTCTATGCCACGGCGCTCATTGCACTGCGAGTCTCGCAAAGCGAGGCGAGAAGTTGAGGCACACAGACTCCCATTGTGTGACAAAGCAATTCAACACTTTATTGCCCTGTCAAGTTGCTAGTATGAAGGTATATATCTATCTATGTATCCACTGTGGTCTTTTAGCGTCACTAGAATACTATTTTATTTAAGAATTAAGAAAATGGAGGGGGGGGGGGGGGTCACTGAAAGGACTTGCTGTGTAGCATAAAGTTATTCAAATCTTTACACATGAACATTCAAAAAAAATTACATTAGAAACCATGTCTAATTTAGACCTTGCACCATTCCCCACATGTAGTTCATAGCTTCCACATGCATAGATAAGCGTGTTCAAATGTTGGTAGTATATTTCCACTTTGTGCCCTTGCACACTTGTGGATCAGCACTCATGGCCACTACCAGAATACAAGTAAATAAAATGTATTCTGCTCCTGTTGCTAAAAAAAAAAAAAAAAATCCCATATGCTCCTCATTTAAGTCAGGTCCAAATGCTCCATCCCATACTAGTTCTCCTTTACAGTGAAAATCCTAAATTATATTTAAGCCAACCAAAATGAATGATGCAGGTTTAGTATGGCAGAATATTCCTGTTAGTCAAGAAGCTCCAACTACATAAAGGTTTTGTTAACCATGCATAAACCTCAGAAAATATGGGCCTGGTGTCATCAAGATAACATGCATTCTTTAACAGATAGAAGTTGTTTGTTCAAACTACCATTTGTAAAACATTTTTGCAGACAAATAGTCTAACTGTGCCAAGTATCAGCAAATGTTTGATGAGGTAGGTGTTCATATTTAAATTATTTTAAGAAAAAAAAAAAAAGTTTGGGAACGTTTATTTTTCTGCCAAAAACAAAAAACATGCATGTTATTTCAAAAGTTTAAAACTAGAAGCAAATTTTAAAGTGTACTCCCTAGTAACACCTATTTCCCTCAAGCCAGTCCACCTCTCCAGCTTCATAGTACTGGTCTCCAGGGCCCTCATTCAATTGCAATTTGGCCAATTGAATAGGGCTCTAAATAAGCACATAACATAATAGTTAGTAAACATCTATCCAAAAGCAAGGTTTTCACTAACCAAAAATGTATTTAAAAAAAAATGTGTTATGTTCTTATTTAGAGCACTATTGAATTGGCCAAATTGCAATTGAATGAGGGCCCAAGTGTGCTAGAGACTGCATCCTGTGGGAGAGATGGAAGTGCTTGTTAAAATACATGCAGAATATATTTACAGCAACCGAGGAACCCATTTCTAAAAATATGAAGTTCACATACGACAAACAGGTGGGCACATTGTTTGTGAATCTTTAAAAATAAAAAATACGCATTTGGAGCGAACATAATATTCACTTTGTAAGGCTAATTTCTCTTGAGAAAAATAAATAAATAAATAAATAATAAGTGTGGATAATGGTATGGAAACATTCCATAAAGTCTGAAAAATCTTGATTGACAAGTTTATTTATTTTTTTTTAATTAAATTTTTTTTTTAAAGCTTTCAATTTAGAGAGCATATTTAGAAACATACAAAAAGTATTATACAAGTTATTTGGCATTAGCCTTTGAGTAAATGCAGACTTGAATTATTTGCATAAAATAGGCATTTTAGGTGCACTATCAAGAGAACATAAACAGGAATGAGCTGAAAGTTTAGATTCATGTTAAGTTTTTGTTGTTCTTGATGAAGAATGTGGAATCACATGTATAACAGTTTGTAATACAAGGCAGAAACATAGTAACATAAATCAACTAAATAGGTCAATAAGTTCTAGCAATAAATGCCGAAGAGACTAAACTCCCTCATTTGGAATATGGAGTACAATCTTGGGTACCACTTCATAAAAAGCACATTTTAGAGTTGGAAAAAGTACAGAGAAGGACAACAAAACTAATAAGGGGAATGGAGAGGCTAAGTTATGAAGAAAGACTAACCAAATTAAACTTATTTTCTCTCGAAAAAAAATAAAAAAAAGGTGTCTAAGAGCAGATATGATTACCCTATATAAATACATCTGGGGTCCATATAAGGCCTTGTCAAGGGAACTTATTGTGCCAAGAGGTTTTCAACCGACAAGAAGACATCCTTTGGAGGTTAGAAGTAAAAAGATTTCCCCTTAAAGAAAGTGTGGAATTCTCTACCAAAGGAGGTGGTGACCGCAGATTTGATATAGAACTATAAAAATAAAAAAAAACAGGTTGGATATATTTCTAAACAAAAAAGGGCAATTAGGGTGATCCTGGATAATTAGAGAGGGAGTATTGATCCACAGAGGAATCTAATCAACAGTATCTGGGGTCAGGAAGAGTCACTGGGTTTTTTCTGTTTGCCTTCCTCTGGATCAATTCACAATTAAATCTGCATAGTGCATATCAGAGGAGATATAAAACGGTTGGACTTTATGGACTAAAACATTTTTTCAACCTCAAATACTATGCAACTCCTTTGGCTTGAAATGCAATACTACATCCTTTAATAGATGAACAGGTCAACATGAAATCTTCCACATTTCAATCTTAACAAAGCCAAGTCACACAGCCATTTTGTAAAGGTTGATGCTTTAAGGAATTTTAAAATGTGTACTAGTAACTATTTCTGAAAGTAAATCATTTAAAAAATATATTAAATTATTGTCACTGTGGCCCCAACATACCATTTTGTGACAGTGTTATGTAGTTATTAGACACAAATTAGTGCACAAAGTGTGTGGATTGCTATGTTTTCATTTAATACACCAATAAAGCACACATTGGCATATCCAGATTATATATATATATATATATATATATATATATATATATATATATATATATATTTTATTCTTCTCTCTTCTCAGCAATACGGGTTGTTGCCAACGCTTAACTGCGGCCCTGGCCAAGCGAGGGCCGCAGTTCCTGGTAAGGAGCGCCAAAGGTGCTCTGGTGGAGATGGGCGCCCAAGAAAAATAAAAAAAATAAAAATACTGTCAAATAGAAATCAGCCTGAGAAGTTTCTTAAAAGCATTTGTGTGCCTTTCACTAGGCACATGCCACCACTGCCCCTTAAAATTAAAGTGTATACTATAAAGGTTTAAAAATTGGCCTGTGCGACGTACTGCTTAGCTCCACCAATTTTATATAATTAAGGGCAAGGCAGCTGTAGTGGACTTCCTGCTGTGTGATCTGAGGGTCTGCAGGGGATATATATTTTGTAAAGGCAAAAAATCTTAAATGGAAGCTTTTTTTAGTCTACTCCCTATACAAGGGCACAAACCCAGGAAAAAAAAAATGTATATCTCTGCTATATCTGCAGACTAAATACTAGTAATGACAGGTAGGATACATGAAACCACCACCATATGAGTCAGAGCAATTATATATTTTTTTATTCTACCAAAGTTTTGTTTCATTTTGTTTGGGTTTTATACCAATAAAGTAGTGAAACATCCCTAGTATTCCTGCAACTCCTTTTAATAGCAGTGCTTCACAGATGGGGGGAAACATTAATACAGTACACGCTACAACAAAAATTACAGCATTGGCCACTTCTTAAAGGAAATTAAAGGGCTCCCTCGAATACATCATAATATTTACGGTTTATAGTCCCCATAAACTGAGTTACTCCTGGAGGCATGTGCCAATGGGGAGGAGGGGAAGCATATGAATTGTGATGTAATGAGAAACATTTGCAAAGTTAATTAAAGATCACAATTTCTATTTTTTTTATATACATTATTTACAGGGTCAAGTAACATTATTATGACCACTGCCTTTTGACGTCAGAAGCGCATAGCCAATGAGCTGTCTTGGTGAGTATATAAGGTTGACATGTAGGCTTTCTGCAAACATATCAACCATCACTCTCATGGGCAAAAAGTGCAATTTATCCGACTTTGAAAAGGGGATGATCATTGGCTTTAGGGCCAAGGGTGGCAGTATTTCTGAAACAGCGCCTTGGTGAAATGTTTGTGTGCTGCAGTGGTTAAAGTGTACCGTGACTGGACAAAAAACGGCACAAATTCAAATAAACGAGATTGAATCTGCAGAGGACCACATTGCCTGAAAAGGTGTGAGGGTCAACCAACATGCTCCAGTTGAGCAACTCACCGTCCAAAGGAACCAGGGGGCTACCAGACATGCATCTAAAATGATAGTACAGCCAACCCTGTTGTGTATGGGGCTTCTAAGCAAATTGCTTGTCACCCATAGCGACAAGGGTTCATGGTCAGAAACTGCTAATAAGGAGGTCCAATTTTGTTACTGTCATGCAAATTGAAACAAAGGGTTGCCTTCTCGGATTAGTCACATTTTCTGCTCCATCGGACGTTGGTGTGTCAGGTGCAAAACCTCCAACAACCCAAGCTGGTGAAGGCAGCGTTATGGTCTTATGAATGAGTGGACCCAGACAATGCCAAGAAAACATTCCCATCTCTGGAAGGTACTAGCAACCGATTGAATTTATCTATCCATCCTTACAGAACGAGTACATCCATACGGGTTGACTGCCTTCCGTGGAGTAGATGGACAATGCAACAGGTCATATGGCCAGAATTGTCTGGGACTGGGAGCACAAAGAAGACTTCCAAGTATGTCCCTGGCCTCCAAATTCCCTGGACTTTAACCCCACCACACAAAGCAGATGTTGGATGCACTGCAGTGTGCATGGCTCCAGATACCTTTGCCATCCTTCCAGCATCCTATTCACACACTACAACGCCGTTTAGCTGCTGTTCGTGCATCATACAGCGTTTATTAGGCATAGTTCATAATAATGTGACTGGACTGTGTACAGTAGATATAACATTTTTGCACATCATTATTGAAAAAGTACAGGTTTTTGTGAAGTATAGCAAGAAATAAAGAATGGTCTTTTGTTGGTTGCAAGGTCACATTGAAGGAAAAAGGTCTACCATGAGTGTGTATCCACTGTACAACTAATTTCAATAAAAAAAAAAAAAAAAATTGCTACTTCACCATTAATCAGAGGTGGTTAACTGGTGCACATTGGAATGGTTATAGCACTAGTTAGGACAGGAAGTGACAGTTTTCTATAAAATGCCAGATCCAGGCAGATTAGAAAGGAGCCAAAAAAGGACTATCTATGGAAAAAAAAAAAATTGGTAGCTAAAAGTCATTGGCCAACAATAAAATGTAAGGAACCATGGCTCCCTGGATTTGTCAGATCTTGTTACAGAAGATATGTAGTCTAGGACAAAGTAACCGATTGTATAAAGCTGGCGAAGGGTACTTTTATCTGGGTATATCATGGCAGTGCAGACATATAAAGCCCAAGTCCAGTGTAGCGGATACACAGGTCAGCCATCACATACTCACAGTTCTAGTTGAATAGGAATACACAAGTCTCTGCATAGTTACAATAAATGATACATGGTATAAACGCATTTCTCCAGGTATATACTGAACATTCATTGGATCTGGGTTTGAAATGTATGTATCCGTACAAATGCCAAGGCTAGCTTATACAAGGAGTGCTTTTCTTTACATCCACCACACCATAAACCTTGCCAGAATCATTGGCATCAATACAAAGTTTTGGATAGGTTTCTTTAACATAAAAACAACAGCAGAGTATATGAATACCAATGACTTCGATTTTTGTATTCCAATAGGCTATTACACTTTAATAGCTTCTTAACATGAAAGGATAAAACATATAGGCAAGCAAAGGGACTACTTCCTTATAGTAAAATATTACACACTTAGCGTGTTGCCTGACCAGTAGGTAAGACATTAAAAATAATAATGAACAGAGTCTGTGCATATTAAAATGTTTCATAGTTTGAATATCTAGTTCAGAGTCACCACTACATTGTTCTACAATGAAGGAAGCTCATACAAACTTTTCCAAGCAAGTCTCTCAGGATATGATTTTATTCAGTAAGTATCATGCTTTGTTGTGACATGCCGATCAGTTGCAGAACCTGTCAACAATTCAGACCTACACCCATTGACATTAGATAAATTATATTAGGGAGTTGAATTAAATGAAGAGAAACAATGCAACTCCCACTTGAGAACAAATTAAACCAGCAATTTTCAGACAAGAAAAATATTTTTCTCTGGTAAGTGGGATTATTAATATTCCTTGGAATGCTTTGACAGCCCTAGCCAATTTAAATTAGCATGGACTGTGCAGTAAGAAGAGGTAATCCGGGTATTTGGCAGTTTAAACTGCATGTTTTAAGGATATATGTATAATGTATAGTTCTCAAAATGCAAGAAAAATAAAAATAAAAAATAGAAAGTCTTAACACCATATGCCACTTTCTTGACTTTTTTCACTCCCACTTATGGCCATTTATCCTCTATGAATGCAGATGATAGAGGAGAATCAGAAGTATAAAAAACATTTTCTGCATGAAAAAAATACCAAAACAAACATTATTAAACTTATCCTAAAGATTGCTTCATGTCTTGAGTTTGCAAGCAGTTGATTGAGAGTTAATACCCCTGGAAATCCCTGTTAGAATTAGCAGAACATTAATAATTTGTTTTGGCCAATCACAGACTGCTAATACATTTTTTTGCCCAATCTGTGATGGCAGTTTGTGCAGCAAGGCATCATGGAATGTGTAGTCCCCTACACAAGGAAGAGTCAGAAACTGCTGTGGGAATCTCTGCACTATGCTGCTGTTGGCTTGAATGTTAGTATAGGGTTAAAAACCATACCCAAATGCAAGGTTTCTATTGGTAGGTACCCTGCCCCTCTCTACACAGCTCTGAGGGTGTATAAAACAAATCAGCAGCATGTCTTAGATTAGAAAAAGGTAACAATCTTAGATATACCTTTAATAGTATCAGCCACTGTAAAACTGCATTTTTTTTTAGAACATGCAAAACTTTTTTTTTGTATTTTATCAGAGCAATATGGTCTTTGTGTATTTCCTTGGAATCAGGTTTAACACATTACCACATCTTTGACTCAAAATTAAAGATACAAAAAATTAAACTCATTTGGCCAAGTGCTGCAACAGTTGGTGCCTTGAACATAATAGTTTAACGATAACTATACTTGATGCAGAACAATTTGGTTCATTTTTCCCTTTAAACATGAGACCAATGGTTGTTGAACACTGAAGCATACATTTAAACTATAGTGGCCTTTAACATTTTTCAATATTTCTGGGTAGCCATCTGAAAAAAAAACTTCAATAAAAACAAATAAGCTAAAGGGATACATTTTGCATGACTTACATGGTTAGCATCAAATGCCCTTAAAATACTTGAAAATAAACTGGATCTACAAGACAAAATGTTCTAATTTCCATTGACTTCAGCAAATGACAGAATCGGCATTACAGTGCTTGCCATGCTCCTGGATACAAATCATATGAAAGAATCCCCGTCACAAAAAAAGACTTTGTGCGGCTGACAGATTCCAAAAAAGTTGCGGAAAGGTAGATGAAATTCTTGAAGTCTGTGACACTTGGCAGCTGCAAACATCCGACTGAAAGCCCATCAGCTGCTTCACAGCTTCCAGTCGAGGGTGTTTACAGCCGCTTACTGTCAACAGCAATTCACAACATTAACGGGGTCTAATGACACTAAAATCATACAGGTATCCATCATTATATGGTTATAAAGCAAGAACAAATACAGGTCTTTTAATAGGTTTATGGCTACTAAAACATGTAAAAAGAGTTCCTACCCAACTTTAATAAAAATAAATGAAAACATTTCACAGACAAATTGGAATTAATTTTTCTGACCAGGCAAATAAACTCTGAAAGAAACACTCCCTATATTTGTGAATCTTTGCATTTTAGTTGATCTTTACAGTGAAACTGGTAAAATGCATCTAAATACATTGTAGTTTAACAAAGATTTATTTAACCTGTGGAGCCAAAAACTTTAATGATCTGGAAGATTAAATTTGTGGCAGAAAACTCATGTTGAATGGGCACATTTAAAGATGTACTTCTATAAATAAAATAAAAAAAGGATAGCTTACCTGTCTAATAATGAACATATTTTTTAATGAAACATAATTTATTTTAACAACCCACAATAGCTACAATGAACTGGTAGATGTAGAATTTTGGTCCTGTTATAATGTGAAACATTACAAAAAGATTACCATTAAACCCAAAACATATTTTCATTCACAAAGCTGGTACAAGTATTAATGGATTCAGATACAAAGGCAAAAAAGATAAAAATAAAAAAGTTCAAATCTTGGGTCTTATTTTTCTTATATATAATCAGTGTGCAGAGATTTTTTGCTGGATGTTTTTCAGCTCTCGCTAGTTTCACTTTCTTTCTATTAGGCAGGCTTTAGGATCTCTGATCTGTACTATTCCATGCCCAACTTAAAAATGTTATATTTTAAGTGAAAATATGAGAGTTATGATTGTGGACAACTGTTACCCTTCAAAGTTTTTTGATTCTCTCTCATTCCAAGACAAAGTTAGTTTGTAAAAAGTTTTTTTTGTGGAAAGCTACAGAATGCTAATGGATTCTGTAACTTTATTAACAAGACAGTTTTTTTCATCATATTTCAAGAAGGAGAATTTTATTTCCTAGGTTCCAAAATCTGGGGCATGATACACATTGTGTTAAAAAGTTCTGCAGTCAGCTGAGGGTGGGACATACCTAGCCAGCCAAAGTATTCATATCTTCTCAATCCTGCACTTACTCATATTGCAGTTATAATTGAATTACTTTTTCTACATTCTCAAGTAGAATGCAATATCAAGAGAATGACAAAAAAAAACAACAACAAAAAAACTGTTCTTTGACTTCTGCACTATGACTTTCTCCATAGGCCCCATCCCCTATATAGGATAAGGCCAGGAATTGTTAGAATTAAAAGGTTTCATTTAAGCTGCTTAACACTTAATGAACAGACATCCAATGTCCATGTTGTTGCAGCCATCACTTTATGAATAGGTTTTGATCTTTACTGGAGGTTACAAGCTTCAAAACAGATAGGTTTGTAAAATATAAGTGGAGAATTAACCTTGCAAATAAATAATTAACCTATTTAAAAAAGAAAAAACTTTCTAACTGGCATGTTGATATACATCAGATGAAACACAGTAATTAGAAATCCTTAGAGGTCACATATCTATAATTTCCTGGCTTTAAGTCTCTCCGTTCTTGCGGCTCTGTGCAGGTGTAAGAGGCTGCCCAAGTTGTACACAATATAAAAGTCTGGGGGGGAAATTACATGGGCATAAGTAGGCTACCGCACAACTGGTAAGGACATGTAGGCATGAAAATGTGTTAGCGGGTGGCATTGCTTGTTCTTCCTTTATGAGTGGCAGAGCTTTTCCTCACAGTTTATGTTTGAAAATGCAAAAAAAAAATGTTGGAAATTAGACTTACAGAAATATGTAGGACAATATTTCACAAGGCAGTAAGTGTATAACATAAAAATTTCAAAGAAAACAAAATGCTATGGTCTTGTACCATCATTTGTCACAACAGTTGTGTGCAGATTGGAAATTTGGAAATGTATCACAAACATAACTTTGTATACACAAAGAATTAGAACCTGGTAAGTACACACATACATATATACATACACATATACATACATACATACACACACACACACACTCACACAGTGCATATAAAAAGTCTACACACCTCAGTCAAAATATCAGGTTTCTGCGCCGTAAAAAATGAGACAAAGATAAATCATTTCAGAACTTTCCACCTTTAATGTGACCTATAAACTGTACAACTCAATTGAAAAACAAACTGAAATCTTTTAGGTGGAGGGAAGAAAAAAATAAAATAAAAATAATGTGGTTGCATAAGTCTGCACACCCTATTATAACTGGGGATGTAGCTGTGTTCAGAATTAAGCAATCACATTCCAAATTGTGTTAAATAGGAGTCAGCATACACCTGCCATCATTTAAAGTGCCTCTGATTAACCCCAAATAAAGTTCAGCTGCTCTAGCTGGTCTTTCCTGAAATGAGGGAATTATGAAAAGTTACAAATACCAGTCAATATTGGCCCAAAACCTTCAGGCTTCTGCTAGAAAGCTGAACATGAAGAGGAACTTCATCTTTCAGCATGACAACGACCCAAAGCATACATCCAAATCAACAAAGGAATGGCTTCACAAAAAGAAGATTAACGTTTTGGAATGGCCCAGCCAGAGCCCAGACCTGAATCTGCTTGAAAATCTGTGGGGTGATCTGAAGAGGGCTGTGCACAGGAGATGCCCTCGCAATGTGACAGATTTGGAGTGTTTTTGCAAAGAAGAGTGGACAAATCTTGCCAAGTCAAAATGTGCCATGCTGATAGACTCATACCCAAAAAGACGGAGTGCTGTAATAAAATCAAAAGGTGCTTCAACAAAGTATTAGTTTAAAGGTGTGCATACTTATGCAACCGTATTTTATTTTTATATTTTTTCTTCCCTCTACCTAAAATATTTCAGTTTGTTTTTCAACTGAGTTGTACAGTTTATAGGTCACATTAAAGGTGGAAAAAGTTCTGAAATTATTTATCTTTGTCTCATTTTTTTACAGCACAGAAACCTGACATTTTAACAGGGGTGTGTAGACTTTTTATATCCACTGTGTGTGTGTGTGTGTGTGTGTGTGTGTATATATATATATCTATATATCTATATATACACACACACATATATACACACACACACACCAATATTATAAAAGAACTAAACAAACAAGGTTGTAAGTGCAAGTACATTTGTTTTTTAACTAATTGTCGTCTTTGGGTGGTCTAACAGCTCCAGAGTTACGGGCTTGAAATAAAATGGCGGACATTAAAGTCATATTTTTTCAAAGTGTTGAGTACCTCGCGCTCATTGTGTGCCTGGCAATGAGTGCCTTTGGCACTCATTGCCAGCCTTTTTTTGTTTGTTTATATTATATGTGATGCGTTTTGTATAACCTAAATGCCCAATATTAGGTTAATCATACATTCTTGCAGTGTTTGCACCACATCATTGGTCTTTTAATACAAGTAAACGAATACGGATTTAAAGATTTAACGTCAAGTTTATAAATTACCATTAATCAGTAAACCAAAAAACTGGAATAAAAAATTTCCACTCAAATAAGTAGTTACAGCTTATAATATTCACAGTATCAGACTAAAAATAAATATCCCCCCTTCCCCAGTGTGTTTAACAGTACACATATTTGCACCCATTTTATAGAGCCTCCACTTTTTTAAATATTGTACAATGTTCCCTTATGGGATTTTAGTAAAGCATATTAAAAGCCTTGAGTCCATGAAAAAAAAATGGCAGCCAGCAGTTGTTGCCATAACAAGGACCATCAAGCAGCAATATTTTACAGTGTCACAGTTTCCAGTTTTACTCCATAAATAGATTAGGACATTGTATTACTGTCATACGTTGATATCAAAACAAACACTTGAGGAAACGCCCTTGGAGTTAAAATGATACAAGGAACTGCACACAGCCATTGGAAATGTAGTCTCAATTGTTAATATTTTACCTCAAACTTTTAAAAAAAACAAACAAAAAAAAGAACCTTACTATCACATTAGCAACAAAGACAAAAATATTTCCATGTTCCTTTAACAGTGCACACAATCTTATATGCAGTAAGGCAGATTGGTTAGCTATGGAGCACATGGCGTTATAATACACATGGCACTCCCTTGACAGGTGAGTGGCCATGTAAAAAGTACCTAAATTACACAAAGGGAAAAAATATGACACTGAAAAAAGACTGAATAGGCAGGCAGCTACTAAAACTTCCCGAGGAACCATAGTCTCAGTGGGTCAAGTCACTAAGGTAACAAAGCAAACGTTTCAAAAAGCTGTGCAATTCAACATTCCAGAAATTCCTTACACTTGGCATCAATATATAAAAATCTTCTACACAAAAGTCAAGTCTAATGAAGAAAAACCTTTTTAATAAAAATAGAAAAACTAAGAGCAACTTCACAGTAGTCGGTTTCAAAGCTATAATAGAAAAACAGTATTTCCACTTTGTCTAAATGTTTATCAGTTAGCATGACAGGAAAATATATATACTAAGATTGGTCATTTTTGAGGCGTCCTGTAGCCACAAATAGGTCCCGTTCAACATGGATGGAAACACTTTGGTGATTATCAGGGCAAAAATTATGTGTGCATGCTACTATGGATCAAGGGGTTAAAAACTTTTTTTTCAAAAAATTGGATTGGAGGTATTTGATTAATTTGAGTTCGGTCATCTTGAAAAAAACGAGCATGCAGGAGAACATAACATAACATAAGACAGACATTACCTGTAAAGAAGGCTTAACCCTTGCACTGTCAAGAACTTTACCGTGCAGGCCAGATTAGACCTCCAGGGCAAGGCACTTTAACTTAATATGCTGACCTTTACATGTCATCTCCCCGCCCCAATGGAAGTAGGGGGGGGGGGGGGGGTCATCAGATCAGTATGCATAGGGTTATATTGGGGGAGAGGGAAATACAAAAATTGCATTAAAAATAGCTAGTAATTTTAAGCCTGAAGTGCCTACCATAAAACTGCAATGTTGTAAATGGTGGAGTGTAAGGAATTGTACTGCCAGTTTAGATCTTGGGAAAACCACTGTGTTTAGTGCATGTATTCCACATACAATTTTTTCTGGACTCCTGGGTCAAGAAAATGACCTGAACCCCTGGCACTGGAAGGGTGAAAGATCTTGTCATATTTTTTTCCCCCTACACAAAATTGACAAAATATCCAGTAAGAGAGGGAGTAGGAAAATGTTTTTGTGTGTGTGGGGTGGTGTCGTTCGGCTCCATGTTAACCTGACAACTGGTTACAAAAAGGGAATTCTCATTGTAAAAAATGAGAAGGCAGGAATCCAAAAGGGCAAATGATTCTGGCTTTGTTAGAGTAACTTCAGATTTGTTTACAATATACTAAAAATTTACTTTGTTAGATCATTTTGGAGGAAATAAAAAGCACTTGAAAATCTGATACTCCATACATGCTATCTTAGATCTATATTTTAAGACAGCAGTCACATTTGATGCAGTTGCTTACGATCCAGCACATTTCAAAAGATATGGAATTTATCAACACTGCTCAAAAATCAGGTGGAGAAATTTTGAATATTTAACATACCTCCATTATTTCTCAAACTGTTCTTGTTCTTCCTTCACTAGTGGCTGCAGATTGCATGTGTCAACAGGTAGTGGAAAAAATAAACAAAAAAATAAACAGAAAAAAAAAAAAAAAAAAAAAGGAAAGAAAAGAATGTTTGGTTTCTTGATATACCAACACGAAAGGGGAATAAAAAGCAGAAATTTATTATGCAGTAAAAAGTAAGCATTTTACGAGGAAGTTGTAATTTGTAGTCAATTCATTTGAGCACTTGCCAAATATGCCTCATTAATGTCACTTTGATTGTAAAATTATAAGAACATAACGTTGGTAATCCAGACAGAACAAAGATCAGATAGTATCTTAAGTTAAAGGGTTGCATTTTTTGTTTTTCCCCACACATTTAGAGGCCACAAGCATGGCCTTCATCCTCCACATAGCTCATCAGTAATTTAGTAGCATCAGAGGCGTACCACCTACAATTACTGTATATTTAAAGAAAACCAGAGGTTTTAGGTTTGAATACATTATTAACTCAAATATAGTGGCTATAACACGCATGTTAAAGTAAATAATTGTGAGTTCGCTCCAAATCATATCTTCATGATATATCAGGGTCAGAATAGGACAAAAAGATGATTAAGCCCCTGGCTGGTCCACCGCTTCCTGGCTATCCTGAAAAGGTGGACTTCATTTGCCCCCTTCCCCAAGAACTAACTTGTTTTGGTTAACAGGTATGTCTACTGCATCAAACAAAAATGACAGGTGGTTTATTTAAATTATATACACCAGATAATACATCTCTGTGCTAGCAGCTATATTAAAAAAAAAAAAAAAAAAAAAGGTTGGCTACACATCCTGGGTATAAAGTTTTCAGTGACTTTCTGCAGAGGCCTTTCCATTCTGAGTCCGCCATTTATTTCAAGCCTTCTTGCTGTCGGAAATTATGTCAATTTGCTCACAATTAAGTTTAAAGAACACGTTTAAAAGGGTCACCATAACAATATTTGTGATTAAAATAGTTGATTTTCAGACAAAAAAAAAAAGTTTGTATAAGTTGGGAGGGGCTCTAGCCTAAATATAGTGGGAAAATCCAACTATTTTCAGCGCAAGGTTTCTAAATAATAATAATAATAATAATAATAATAATAATAATAATATCAGTCAACAATGGTTTATACAGATCTTTACTTTATGTGATAAAAGTAGAACCATTACAATTGTTCTCTACATTTTTATCACTCGCATGCACACTGCATTGAAAGTATTAAGTGGTATTTCTATACAATCTAAATATGACCTTCACAACATGCAACATTTTCACTATACCGATTTTAAAATTCTCTACCACTTTGATTTATACATTTTAAAATAAATATTTGTAGTATACAAAAAAAGCAAGCCTTATAAAAGAAAGCAGGCATGTCGGGTTTGGTGCCCCCCCCCCACAAGTCCTTTAACCCAATGACCTGAAGTTCTAACAGATATATTATTGGTTCTTATTCTTAATTTAGTTCTTCATTGAAGAAATAGCATTTAGAAGTCTACAAAAAATGAATTTTTCAGCTCTCTAGTTTATAAATAAAAATCTAATTATTAAAGTTTTGAGCATTTAAACATACATTGCTGCATGTACATCAGCAACCTGGATACAGTGACTGATGTTAAAATACTTGATATCTTGGTCTTTACATACAGACTGGGTATGAAATCTTCAAAATCAAGAAAATAATTTTCTCTGAAAGAATATATATTTATATCCAAACCTTCACAGGAATATACTTCACTCTCAAAGCTGCTACATTATTTGTCAAAGAGTGCCTTATTGGTGTACATTAGCCGGATATAAAAAGTCAAATTGCTTTTTAAAATAGAGTTATAGAATATACATTTCAAACCAAAATAAGAAGTTTTTAGACTTGAACATGTTCTCCAGCATCAAAACATTTCACCATTAAATTTTATATATGCACTATATACAATTGTAGACAGAGTCTAGTCTAGGAAAATAATTACTGAAAAAAAGGACAAACAAAACTGTTTTTTACCAATACTATTATTAAATCATTTAAAGATAGATAAATCAAGCGCTCTTATAAAGAAACAAGGATAACCTGTGCTTAAAGGCCATGGCAATCTCTCAACAACAGCTGAATCTCCCTTATTTATTTTTTTTATTTACTTTTCAAAAAATCTAATTACTTTCAAATATCAATTTATAAAACCACCTGTTCTACCTCATAGAAGGTGGGGGAAAGTGGCTGGACTTGGATGTAGGCCTAAATGGGTAGAATTAAGCTTATGTTGAAAAAGGAGGAGATGCTTTATTGCTTTAATACTTGGGGTCCTATTCATTTGCCCAATTCGTAAATTTATAAACACTTAAAATCACTCTTAATATTGCTACATATTCGGCAAATACTACTTATTGGCACTAATTAATTATTAAGTCAATAGTATGCATATAAACATTTATGAAAAAAATTAAAATAAAAAACACCCAAAGCCAAGTTTATGAGTTCAAGGCATTTGCAAGTAGCCAATAAAATAATTGGTTTAAACTTGACAACCCCACAAGTTTGGGAAGCAGTCCTCCATGGTCAGACAGGGTTGCTCCCACCCCTTGATGACCTAATAGGAAGTCAACATAAGCAGCTAAATGGAGGTTTACAATTTGACCATTGAAAGCAAATGTGATAATGATTATTGCTTTTCTAATTAAGGAGACATCCTTTAAGATAAGAGTATCACTGTAATGGAGAACGCACAAGGGGTGGCGCAACCATCTGAACCAAGCTTCCTTGCTGGTCAACTTTTTTGCAAGTCTTAAAACTGTATGCTTTTTAATAATTTTTTGTTGGTTTCATTTTTCATGTAAAGCATTTAAAGCGCAATTTCTCCAATACCAGAAAGAACTCACTTGTGTTAAGTTTACTGCGTAAACTGAAAAGCATAACCTTTATACAAAGAATTTGAGAAATGTTCTTACTAAAGTAAAACATTAACTAACCAGGTAATAAAATTAACTGTGTAGTAAAGCTAATGGCATTGCTATTTCCTTTCAAATATTACGCAAAGTTAACTGATGTAAGCATAAGAGATTTCATAATTTCATACTTTACAGAAGCATTTTATTGACTTATTGCAAATTCAAGTAATTTAGAGTAAGTTTTTCCTGAGAGGTTTTTCCATGAAGTAATCCATGTGAATATACTTTCTTTGTAGCATAAATAGTATACCAATATGAATGAGTAAATCTTGAAAACAAATATAGATATAGGAAAAAATGTCTGGGCTTGCTAATTATTTTTATTTTTTTTATTTTATTTTTTTTTAAGTGCATACTCTATGAAAGCACCCCCAGCCTATTCCCTTAAAATAGTCCTGCTTACTCCTTTATGTTTTTTTCCATTACAGAATAATACACAAACCCATAATTCATACAGACTCCTGAATACGTACATTTTTTTATAAACATAAGACAAAAAGTTGTGATTGTGTTTAGTAAGTTTCTGTACATAAAAAATTGGAAGCGTTGCCAGCTTTGGAGATTTCAGAATCTGAAAAACCGGTTTGTATATTTAATTAGCCAATGGTTGGCACAGCACTTGCATTAATAAAACAAAGCAATTAAGTATCAGTTGGAAAAATATAGAAACTGGTTTCTGTCAATAAAATGATTTATAGGTTTAAGGGGGAGAAAAAGCACATTTCAATGAAGAGATTTAAAAATTAAATCAAAATAATAAAGCGGAAGTAAAGAAAAACTCCAATTTAAAAGTACACAAGAAATTCCATTACTTCCCTACTCTGAGCCACACCCTATAGAACAATTAACGACAGGAAAGCATCCAGCATCAAAATGTTTAAACTAGACTGCTCAAGGCAAAGTTTTTAAAAAAATCCCTAATTTTAGTAAGGAATCTTGCTCAATAAGGAGCAATTATGTTGTACAATTTATATTCTGAGCACGACTGGATCGGAACAAAAAAAAAAAAAAAACAATCAGTCAAGCATAGCTTTAATGTCCATGTATGATTAACAGCCTTCAAAGGTCAATTAAATGCCAACACTTTGCTTAAGCTGTGTTTTTCTTTAATCACTTTACAAACTTAATGCAGAGGGTCCCCTTGATTGACTTTATATTCTAGGACACCGGATTAGTTTACAATTAAAGGTTTTTCAATGGCCACCCTACTGGAAACAGCAGGAGATAATCTATAAAGAGGAATCCAAGCACTCCCCAGGAGGACATTGTGACCTAGCGCCACAAAATGTGGTCACTTATTGGACATGGCTAGAACATGGACTGAATCCCTGATCTTCCCTAAGTATTAAAATGAAAAAAAAAAGAACAGTGAATATTAAAGAATATATAGCTAGGTTTGTGAATTAGGTATATAATATTGAAGCAAAAACAAAAAAAAAGGTACCAAAAAATTATTCCAATCCACCTTTTCTCTATTTCCCAGATTTTTAGCCTTTAATCAAGTTAAAATATTTATTTCTACGTGAAATTTCACTTGAGCAACAAGTTGTCCTATGTACGATACTGAAGCAGACATTGAGGATTAAAATATAATTAAGTTTCTCTAGTATTTGTTAAATAGAATCAGCGATTTTTTTTTTTGTATTGTAATCCAAAGATTAAGTTGTGTGGATTAAATATACTTCAAAGAAGAGTACATTACATTTCTTAGAGAATTTCAAGATAAAGCAGCATGGCGCTGTCATATTATATGATCAAGAAGGGAATAGTTTGCCAAACAGTCAACTTTGATCACAATAGGAGTGGGCACTTTGCCCAAATAAATCACCTTAAACCTGGATGATCCAGTGTGACATTCATGGTGTATCTGTGGCTTTTAAAAGCATGACCCTGGTAAAGGTTCTGTTCCAAAATCAGTAATGTATTATAGGTATATGGAAATCCAGTAAGCAAGCAAAATCTACCAGCTACTGACTGTGGATGTTATGAAACAACTTAAGGTTTCAATCACCTGTTCTGCCAACTTCACCTTGACACATTTGCAGGGGGAAAAAAGAAAGGTTACTTCATACAATAGCCTTATTAATGATCAAGTACAATAGAGGTTATTCAGACACAACAAGAGACAAGCTTATGATGGACATTAATATCCATAGAATTGTGGCAACATAATATGGAGGATTAGTTTCCTTTACACCCCTTCCGATCAGAAACAGAAATCAGAGATGAATGGTAATTCACTATTAGAGCAAATATTTTTTTCACGTAAAGACAAGACATGGCAGTTGATTGAATTCTTATTTTAACCAGTCTGTCTTTTCTTCAGCTTTAAATGATATTAGGATTGAAGGTAAACAAAATATCCTATGATCAGTCAAACATCAGGACTGTCAGATAAAAAGGTCAAAGCAATATCTAATCTTAAAAAAAAAAAAAACTGCTTATCAAGTTGTCCTTTCTAATTCTTTTAATTGAAAGAGTCCAGAGATTTTTCTTGCATTTCATTATTGCTTATATTAGATTTTGTGGTTGATGCTGCAAATGGGATTGTTCAAATACATTAAGATTCAATACATTACACGAGATGCTTGTCTTTCCAAAATTAGTCATAAAAAATAGATATTAAAATTGAAGTTTGGGTGTGAAAGAATAAGGAATAATATGCAAAAGTATTAATTACCAGACAGGGTGAAAGTAAAATGAAAATCTTCCAATCCATTGTACAGATGGACTGTTGCTGCCCTTAGGAGAAAGTGTCAGCAATGTGCCAATTGTGCAGTAGAAATAGGCTGCGTGTGCGAGGGCAAACCACTGGTTTAGTTGTGTAAAGCTCCATTTTAGATTCGTAATATTTGTTGCAAGTTAGTGTTGTAAAATGGTGTGTATTGTCTATGTGTTACGTGGCTCGCGAGAATTTTCCATCCTTTGTAACAGTGTATTTTGTACCTCGTACGTCCCTGGGTAAACGTTGTATGCGGCTGGCGGTGTTTTGTACACTTCGGGGTCGTGTAGCCTCGTTTTAATTCTTTTGCCAGCCATTTTTTTCTTGCTTAGCGGATTTTCAAGTACCGAAACTCTGCAAATTCGGCTTAAGTTCGCGTGCAACCTCACTCCCAGACGTGTTTTTGGATTTGCGCGGTTTGGCCGTTAACTTTGTATTTTTCTGCCCACGTTTTTTTTTTTTTCTAAGTCCTGTGTCTCCTAATTCCCCCCCCCCCCCCCCCCCCCCAAGTCCCGCATTTCTCAACTGCTTGCAGCCTAAGGCGATCCAGCGTTTCCTAAGTGCTTGAATGCTAAGTCCCGCATCTTTCAATGCTTCAACTGCTCATCTAGCTACGTGAGGCTCGCAGGGGATGAGCGCCTAAGTCGTAGGCAACAGTGCAATGCATGACGACATCTCGCAGTTCGACAATTATAATATGTGATATATTATAAGCATTTTGGCGCCAATATAGATTTTAAAATCGTAATGCATATATGCAGCATACATATCCTCCAAAGGGGTGGAGGGGAACTCACTTATACAGATAACTCCCCAGGCCTTAAAGTAGAGGATTCCATGCATCTTCATGCATTAAACGAACTTGCGTATTACGTATTAGATGTAGGTATAAAAAAGTCTCAACACTGCAGCAAGTGAGAACAAGTGCTACAAAAACAAGATAAACCGAGCAAAAAATAAATAAAAATAAAAGTAGAATTTGGTGCTACAGGTGAATGCTGGTTCATAAAAGAAATATAGATAAGCAGCCGTGGTTAATTTAGAGTGAAAAAATATACTTCTATATGAGACTATAAAAATATTTCAGAGGAACAGACAAAATATGGCCGTGGAAAACAGTAAATTGTTCCTTTAACTAGTCACTGTTGGGTTACTGTTTATTACAAACACTTTCACCAGTAGGCCATCTTTATGTTCACCTGTCGTACTGCCTCAATATCCCCTGAAGCAGTTACCTCAATGTCTCCCGTATGCCCTTGACAATGAGAATATGAATAGCTGCTCACAACAGGTAAGAACAAGGAAAGTTACAAATCATTTCCCAGCATGCACAGCACATAACCTCATATGCCCTTATTTGTCTTCAAAGCAATATGATGCTGAAGTAAATCCTATGATGCACCCTTCAAATTAATCCAGTTTCCATATTTAGAAATAAGAATGCCATGTCAAAAATCATCATTCCTGTAGATTCCCAAACTTTCCAAATTGTGGAGCTTATTATTTTTGTTATTAGTACTCTACTGCCATTATCTATTATGTGGGGCGGGTGATATCACATAAAGGCTATAGGGATCTAAGACACATTTCTCACTATGATATAAAAATATATGAAGAAGTGTATATATTTTTAGAAGCTAATTATTATTATCCTTCATGTGTAACGCACCAACATATTCCATAACATAGTTTAAAACAAATTATATTGTTAAAATAGTGGATAAGACTTTCTTAGAGGAAAAGGACAAGAATTCTCAGAGTTGTTCAGTAGTTTCCTGATAATGAAACTGCAAGAAGTTAAATTGTGTTTTTTCATAAGAAAAATAAAATGACAATAAAAGAATAGGAAACATAAAATCCCAGCTAGAAGTCCAAGTTATTAATATTCCCTGCACCATGACAGAAAGTTCTGTGCATGGCTCTAACTTATACTGAATAGAGAAATGCAAGCAAAGCAAAAGGTCACTTACCCTGCAGTGAAGGGCACAGTGCAGAGCCAGAGCACAGCTGCACCCTGTTACACTGCACAGTCACCAGGCAGGTCCCAGTGTGCTGCACTACTGCAGTTATATACAGAAAGGGCTGCTGCACGGAGAGATTTCCTGCGGAACAGGACAGGACACCCAGCCTGCTGCCTCGCCATGTTCTTTGTTGGGAGTCCTACAACTCCCTCCCTCTTTAACTCTTTCCATTACCGAGGAAGCAGAGCTCCCAGCATCAGCTGCTTTACACAGAGCAATGATGTACTACTGTGTATAGATGGAACTATATAATGTCATGCACAGGTTATATAGACAGCACAATATGTAACCCATGCCCCAGTTGTAAGAAGTTTGGCAGAGTTGCAATGCAAGCTGAACTTCATCTGCTTTACATACTATGTGCCATGTCCCCTCCCTGCTCACCTTTACATCTCCTGAGATACAGGCTCTGCACAGTCCCATGTTATGTGACCCCATGTCCCCCAGCCTTACTGTCAATGAACCCAGGCTAGCCACACCCTCCTCCCTCTGCAAGGACCCAGAGCCAGTGAGCAGCCAGTGCTGGCCCATAATATATACCTGATGGTCCAATAGAGGCAGCCAGGGGAGGGTCACAGGAGCTACTAGAGGTACTGAGAGCTTTACCCAATTGCTGGATAGGAGGATGATTAATACCCACCCTGTCCCAACACCTTCACTGCCCCATGTCTGTCCCACCCTACCAATCCTAGGTGTGTATATCTGTGCTGTACCAATAAAGGTTTCAGTATGTTCCTGTGATGCGTAACATATGTTGTAAGAATAAAGGGTGATTTATGTATTGCACTGTATATTTACTCACGGCACATTATGTATTGTGGCAATAACGCTTAAGCCCTGCTATTGTCACACCGTGCTGCGTCACAGTACAATGTATGTATGTTGCTATTATATATATACTAGCGACTTGCCCGTCAAAAAATGACAGCAATAAGATTGTAAGGGCGGTAAATTTTGTTGGCGTTCCAAGATGCTTTGGCGCTCATTGCGAGCCTCGCGCTGAGCGCCTTCCGCGCTCATTGCGAGGTTGTTGGTTGTTTGCGTGCTATGAGCATTGCTTTTTTTTGCTAATGCTAATGAAATAATTAATAAAATAATACATCAATATACTTTACCTATTTTGAAGTAATATATGCAGGAAGCGTTGTGCAGAAGAGCTGGCAATCTGTTTGGATGTTGCTGCAGCATACAATGTGTGTTTTCAGTGCTGTGGAGCTGCTGTGTGTCAGCAATGTGTGCAGTGTGTAGTGTAAATAGTGTGCGTGCGTGAGGGAAAGCCGTTAGGGTAGCTGTGTACTTCCGCATTGTGTAAGTTAGTGTTGTAAAAAAGCGCCTAATGTGTGGTACGCGTCTGTGGCTGATGTTGCTTCCTTGTTCTTGGATCGCCTCCGTCTTTTTTGGAAAATCCGTAGGTGTTTGGTGGTGTTTTGCGACTTTAGAGTCCTGTAGCCTCGTTTTCATTTTTTGGCTGCCATTTTTTCTCTTGCTTAGGGGATTTTCAGGTGTCTAAACTCTTGTATTTCTTGTATTGAAATTGAGCTGTAACTTCAGTTTTCGAGGTCCTGGGTGTCCCCCCTTGCTGTATTTGTTGTGTGTATTTATTGTGTTTTTAATGTTTTCATGTGCTCGGGTTTCGGGCGGTAAGGTCATATTATTGCCAGGTCGTAATGTTTTTTTTTCTAAGTCCCGTGTCTCGTATTTGTTTCTCGTAAGTTCATAAATTTTGCGAGGTCCGCAGTTGCTAGCAAGGAGCGCCTTTGGCTGGGACCACCTGTATGTGTATATATATATATATATATATATATATATATACTAGAATATTGCCCGTCAAAAAATGACGGGAATCAAATTGTAAGTGAGCTAATGCTGTTTGGTGTATGGTAATGAACCAAATAATACATTAATAAAGGAATATACTTTACCTCTTTTGAAGTAATAAATGTAGGAAGCATTATGCTGAAGAGCTGGCAATCTGTTTTCATCTTGCTGCAGCATACAATGTGTGTTTTCAGTGCTGTGGAGCTGCTGTGTAAGTGTGAGCAATGTGTGCAGTGTGTAGTGTAAATAGTGTGCGTGCCCGAGTAAAATCCGTTAGGGTAGCTGTGTACTTCCGCATTCTGTAAGTTAGTGTTGTAAAATGGCGCCTAATGTGTGGTACGCGGCTGCTGTTGATTTAGCGTCCTTGTTCTTGGACCTCGTCCGGCTTTTTAGGAAAATCCGTATGTGTTTGGTGGTGTTATGCGTGTTTAGGGTCCTGTAGCCTCATTTTTGTTTTTTTCGGCGGCCATTTTTTCTCTCGCTTAGGTGATTTTCGGGTGACTAAACTCTTCAATTTGGACTTAAATTGAGGTTTAACTTCACTTGCAAAGGTCCTGGGTGCCCCCACTTGCTGTGGGTATGCTTTTTATGTGTTTATTGTGTGTATTTATTGTGTTGAATGTTTTGAGGTTCGCGTGGGTCAGCCGTTAAAGTCATAATTTTGCGAGGTTGTAATGTTTTTTTTTCTAAGTCCCGCGTCTCATATTTCTGTGTCGTAAGTCCGTAAATGTTGCGAGGCCCGCAGTTGCTGGCAAGGAGCGCCATTGGCGCTCCATGCCAGCAAATGAGGCCCTCACTTTGCGAGGGACGCAGCTTTAGCAACAACTTTTGACAACCCGCAGTTATGACAACTATATATGTGATATACATACAGGTGGTCCCAGCATTAAGGATAAGATCCGTTCCTGAACACATTCTTAAGTTTGATGCCTGACTAATGTAATAATAATGGTATTACTATAATGGCTCATATATGATAATAATAATATAGTGTGATAATAATAATACCCCTGTACTGTAATAATAAGTTACAGAAACTATTGTGCTCTCTCTTTTAATTCAAACAGAACATAAAAAAACTCATACAAAAAGCCTTGGGAGCCCGTTCTTAAGTATGGGTCGCCTGTAAGTCCGGTGCTTTGTTACCTAAATGACTACCTGTGTAGGACCACTGTACCACTATGTGTTCTATGTGATCTTTTGAACACATGTACTTGATCATGGCCATATATTCAGAGAGCAAAAAAAATGCATTTAAATATTTATTTATATACAGAGCTCCGATGCAGAATAATTTGCCCCACTTGCAACTTCTCTATGCAAGTTAGGTGCCTGTAGAGTTTAATAAACAAAAAAAATATATATGTAATTGGTCAGATCATTCCAAGCGTAACCAAATCACTTTTCCACAGAAAAAAAATAATGATCTTCTCCTTTCCCCTAATAAATTAAAAACCTCCTTTGCATCAGTAGCAGTTCAGCGGCACTAGCTCCACCACTGTGTATCCGTGTGTCCCATTTGCCATGTTAAAAGCATTGCCATTTTTAGCTGCATTTTTGTATTATAGCAGTTTTGCATTCAAAGTATTTCCCCACCTATAGAAGTAGATTTACAGAGAACAAAATGGCAACTTCCACTGTAGCATAATTGCATATATTGAAAGTATTTCACTTTCTGAAATCCATCTACCCGTTATCAAATGTAATGCTTCAAAATATATTTTAAATATAGGATTACAGGTTTCTTTTAATAAAAAAAATATGATACTCTCACTTGTGAGCAATAATTATTTTTATTGTGAGTTCAGTGTTTTGGTTACAATAGTGGATCTTTTCCAAGACAGGTCCAACAAATAAAATGTAAATTTAATGTCAGATAAGTATGAGTATAAGTACGTCTACTTTACTACTATTGGATGACAGGATGAAGCCTCCAAATCAGTTAAAAAGTTGAATATTTTTTTTCTGCTTTGAGGGCATTATTTGAAAAAACAACACACACATTGCTACATTATCAAATATCCTCTTTTAGATGCAGCAAATAAAACAATGCTTTCAATGTGCCTTTATGTGTGTATGTCATTCTCTAGAGCCTTTTATAATTGTGGAGACCATATCACACTTCAGTGAATAGACTCCCATACACAGTAACACTGGGACTGTGGGGTACTTCAGTGTGAGACCTATGGGCCCTCTAGTTATAGCCACCTTATCAGTAATTCCTAACTCATGTGAACCAGCTTCATCTACACGCCCCACCCACTCTGTCACAGCCTCACTGTCCCCTTCACTCGCTTAAGGTGGATTAGCACTGTTGCCTCACTTTTAATTAGAATACTGATTTATAGAATAGTACTCACTACCATCTTGCATCTTTCACCCTGCTGTATCACACCCCAACTGTACCTTCTGGATTGTAAGCTATTTGGTGTAGAGACCCATTTGTTTCATATTTTGATTGCACTGTTCCTGTGTTTCTACTTACCTTAGCATTTGTATATACCTTTGTAATTTGGCAATTGTACCCACTGTACTCTTTTCTACTTTATATATAAATTGCCAACATTTTCAGTAGAGCTATTTACAAAGATTAATTATAATCTGTAGACTTTTTTGCTCTGTTTTTAGAAAAAGTTGCTGTCCAGATAATACATACAAAGAAATAGTTGCCTAAAGTAGAACAAAACTAGATAGTGTATAAAAGTTGAGGCAGTGTATCACGGACTCCTTTTCCATTTGCTGGGTCTTAGCCCGTTAAAGGACAGACAGTTTGGCTCCAGCCACTGGATTATTTATGTAAACACCTCCATTGTATTTGTAATCTGTTTTGTCCCATTGTTTGCCAGATAAAGTTAATCACATCTGATATGTGTTAGAGACAGCAGGATGTGTATTGGTGGTTAAGCCTGTTGTTCTCAGGAAGCTACTGCTAGACCCCATGTGGAGTCATCTCCTGTAATTGTCTGCCACAACATCTCATTGTTACATTGTGTACATCCCCTCTGTATCTAACTGCTATAAATATTGCTGAGTTTTCAAAAATAAAACAGTTCACTTCTGGAGAAATATAAAAATTGTGTGTCTCTTATTTTGCTCCTGTTCTCCTGGATGGCTGCAGGGAGGTACTGGGAGACCCTGTAGGATCCTGCTGGGGTAGGTTTGTCTGTAAGAAGTCTTATCAAGCACCATAAGAAGAAACATATCTGGAGTCTCTTGATAGCCTGGAAGTGCTGATTTCTGATGCAAGGACCCTGACTGATACAGAAGCTAGATATCAGGGTGCATGGTGCCGAGATTTCCAAGAACCCCACAGTCCTTTTGGGTAGCTAACCTGTAGTCTATGGCAGGTGGCCCTGGGCTTGTATAGCCCCTACTCTCGAATCGTCACAAAGTGCAATTGCAAATCACACAGGCCCACTCCAGGGTCCCATATTTAAGTTGAGGCAGTGCTACTGCAGGTGCAAAGCACACAGGCCCACTCCAGGGTCCACTATTTAAGGTGAAAAAATTGCATTTGAATGTTGATCATCTATATACAGTTATTGTTTACAGTGCATTTCTGCTTCTTTCAGCTTTGCTTTAATCCGCGCTCAGAGGGAGAATAATTTGCCCCCACTTGCAATTACTGTATACAAGCTAGGGGCCTTTTCAATAAAAAGGCTTCAAATTAGATTTCAATAAAAAGACAAAAATATATGTAGGTGGTCAGATCACTCCTAGGGTAATCAGATCACTTTACCATAAATAAATAATGATTTGCCCCTTTCCCCTAGTAAATTAAGAAACATCCTTTACACAAGTAGAAAAGGATCTTTTGTCATTTTGAGGATATCGTTCTTTGCACCTAGTTCAGCAACACTAGCTCCACCACTGTGTATCCGTCAGTCCCATTTGCCATGTTAAAAGCATTGAAATTTTTTGCTGTATATTTGCATTGTAGCAATTTTGCATTCAAAGTATTTCCATAAAACAAAATGGCAACTTCCACTGTAAAATAATTGCATTTATTGAAAGTATTTAACTTTCTGAAAGCCATCTACCCATTATCAAATGTAATTCTTCAAAATATATTTGAAATATAGGATTACAGGTTTTTTTTTAATAAAAAAAATATCATACTCTCACTTGTGAGCAATAATTATGTTTATTGTGAGTTCATTGTTTTGGTTCCAGTATGGATCTTTCCCAAGACAGGTCCCTCAAATATAACAACTCTAAAATTGCACAAAAATATGCCAAAACTATAGCAAAAGCAGTTGTAACTAGATGTGCGGTGAACTCTTGTGACAACTAACTTTGGAGAAAGTAAGAAATGAAAACAAAACCATAAGCGAAAAAGTACAATCAAGTAACTGACTTTGTAATAAGCATTTATTCTAAACTAAATTATTGCTGAGAAATATATTGTTATATTGTAGTGGTGCTGTATATTAATTAGTGTCACAGCATGACAAATTAACATCTTGCTAATTAGCAGCATCATTGGCTAATTCATTTTTGTAATGGACAATATTATGTTTTCTCTTTAAGTTTTTACATTAATGTACTCTCCACACACACAGTAAAAGGGCATATATCAACAATTATTTAGATTATGCAAAATAGTTAAGTACACTGAATAGCCAGTTTCTAATACACACTAAAAATGACCATGCTAGGTTCATTTTAAATATAAAACTATTTTAATATGTTATAACTGATTACTTTGTTGGCATTAGTAGGTGACAAGGCACAATTCACAATAAATACAATGTTAATGGAAAGGAGACTGTGCTTACTGCAGACTATTCTCCATGACTTCACAAGTCCCTCTCTGGCAATACATAACTCAAACAATGTCAGGATTGGTAAAATCATGGAAGAAATGATGTGGCTGTGACTCACTGTATCTGTCAGATTTCCTGGTCCCTGGCTCCTGTACAGTGGTAACTATCCAAAGGTGCCAAATCTAAGATCCAAAGCTGAAGGCCATCACCTCTTACCTATATACACTGACCCATGTAAGACGATGAATGGTCACCCCAGTTATCTCAATCACCATGAAATATACAATCTTGAGTGCTCTCTGCATCATCCTTGCTTGTTCTTGATCAAGTCCTGTGGTCAGTGTTATGCTCCCATCACAACCATTTAGGTCAGTTTTCAGGGTTGCATCTAAGGTTAAAGTGACATGGCATCCGCATGATTGATGCTCATAATTTCCAAAACACTAATTAATCTTTTACTCCCTTTTGGGTGGAGGAAAATTATGAAAAAATACATGCCTCACAAGACTGCATCTGGCTGTTTGTACTTTAGAACATGTTTTGCAAGTAGCTGATCAGTCCATGCTTGTTTTAATGCCAGTCAAAAAGAAATTGTATGATTTGCCATCCTTTCCTGGAAAAAAATAACTAGTCTAGTCTTGTTAATGTAAAAAGTATATTCCTTGTGCTTGTGTAGGAGCTTCAATGTATGTATCATGCACAGATATCACAGACAAAAAGTACCTACACTTCTGTAAGGTATGGCTAGACTAGAGGGATTAGAAATTAAATATGGGACTAACCCATCAACATAGTAGTGGGGAGAGGCTCTTTCAAGATGAGCTGTTTCTCCAAAAGACACAAAGGTGGGAGATATGCAATAGATAACATGTAATACTTCTCCAGTATCTTCAGACACATACAGTGAGCTGGTTCAGTTATAATGCATTTTGCACATGTTTTCTGAAGAAACCAGATCCAGACCGAGGTGGTAATCCTAATGCTAATACACTTGCTGCAATTAGAAGTGTCTAGGAGCTGCTAAACATGTATGCTGCTTTTGTAAAGTCTTGAATACATTGCACAATTACATTTTGGAACAGTCTCATCAAATTTATAACTTAGTGAGTCCGGCTTTTGATATTTAGTTATATGGAAGCAATATAGTATTTTATATGGTAATATCAAACTATTGTTTTCTTGCACATTTGTACTAACATATGCACAATTTAAAGGGATATGGAAGTTTTCTGGATTTTACTAAGTATGTAACATACCTATGTATTTAGTTACCTTTATATACTTTATTTAGAAGTAATTAAAAGCTCTGTTTTGTTGCCTAAAGTCATGCAAACAGCCCATGAATGTGATTGCAAACTGCTGCGTATGCAGTCTGTGTAGGGCTGGATTTGCAGTGTAGTGCCCTAGCCTATCAGGGAATATGTCTCAGAAAACAACCTGCAAATTGCTGCTGGTACAGTGAGTTAGGGGTGAAACACTCATTTTCAACTATTGGTAGATCATAGGTGCTTTCTGTGTGTTTCACCAGGGCTTATCCTGAAAACCAGGCAATTGTTGGCACCATTACAGTATTTAACTGCATATATTAGGCAATAAATTATAGCCCGCATTTTGTTTTCACTTCCAAAAAAAAACATTCTTTATATCTAAGGATCTTCGGTAGTCCCTTAATGGGACATTGTATTGGTCATACAGTAGGGTTTCATTTGTTAGTAACTGATTAGTAATAAAATCAGTATTTTAAGAAAATTTACTTTCTTGCATTGGTCATGTTATCTGCCCAGAAGACTGTTCTGATCATGGGCGGAGCTACCGGCAGTGCAGCCGGTGCAATGCACCAGGGCCCTTATCCTCCTGGGGGCCCCAGTGCAGTCTTTTTTCTTCTATACATTACATTTATTTATTTTTAAATATATAGTGTAGGCCCCTATGTCATCTTATCTCCCTCCCCCACTAGGCTTCCAACCTATTACTAACAGCAGTGCAAAGGGGGCCCCTGGGGGGAGGATCCAAGTACCGACAGAGGCCCAGCTGCAGGGATCCGGGGAAGGAGCATGGAGCATGGAAGTTGGAGGTAAGTGAGAGATGAGGGGACAGATAAATGAGGCATGAAGGGGCAGAGGGGGGGGGGGGGGTGGATGAGAGGAGAGCTTACAGGGAAAGAGGGGGAAGAGGGCCGACAGGGAGAGAGAGGGAGAGGAGAGCTGACAGGGGAGAGAGCGGGGGAGAGCTGACAGGGAGAGAGTGAGTTGAGGGAGGAGAGCTGACAGGGAAAGAGAGAGGGAGAGGAGAGCTGACAGGGGGAGAGAGAGGGAGAGGAGAGCTGACAGGGAGAGATGCAGTAGAGGAGAACTGACAGGGAAAGAGGGGGAAGTGAGCTGACAGTGAGAGAGAGAGGGGTGAGGAGAGCTGACAGGGAGAGAGAGGGAGAGAGAGAGCTCACAGGGAGAAAGAGAGATGGATGACAGGGAGAGGGGGAGACAAGAGCTGATCCCCACCCAATCAGCATGCAGGATGCAGGGAACAATAATAACCCACTATTTACCTGCTCTTGCTTGCTCAGCCAATAGTAGAGCAGTGTTGTCAGCCTCTCAGTCACTGCTGGGATATGACTCATCCCTGCTTCCTGTCTATGCTGTGTGCTGTTGCCATAGTAACTAACATAGTGCTATGTCTCAAATCTTTCATCTAACCGGATTGGCCAAAACAAATTATGAAGGGGGTGTTAACCTTAGTTTTAGATTTTGCTAGCTTCAAGGTAAATGTTGAAATGTGTATTTTGGTATTTTTTCATGCAAACAATTTTTTTCATATACTATGAATTACCCTCTATCAGATGCATTCAGAATCCTGGACACTTACATATCCCTTTAAGTAGGTCCCATCTTGCAATAGCCCTGAATAAGCAGCTATAATGTTCTACTTTCTATGCAATATTGAGCGAACAAATAGCCACACAAGGAAAATGGTTGGGATATCACCTGAGATCACCTGGGAACAATATCATTATTTACTGTAACTCCTACTACTTTCCGGTTTTGCATGAATTGGTAAAAAAAAGATGCAAATCGCTATCAGGAAATAGTTTTTACATTTTGAAACTATACATGAGCAGTGAATGATTGTGTGAGGGAAGGTGGTCAAGTATAATGGAGTGGGAGGTATATTTGGAATATCAATAGGTGGCAGACATATGTATGTAGATATATATATATATATATCTATATATATATATATAGATAGATAGATAGATAGATAGATAGATATAGAGAGAGAGAAAACAAGGTTGTCTATCTTACAGTACACTGTAGCATATTATAGCAGGGTTAGTCAGTTCATTTTTACATATTACACCAAGGTCCACTTTTCATAATCAAGTCAAGATACGAACTAGCAACTTTTTTAGGGATAAACAAATAATTGAATATATTGGCATTCAGACAGTTACAGGAATACAATTTACATAGTGAGTGGATCACATCAAAAGAATTGCTTTCAACTGATTCTTTAAGAATGCAAAAGCTTCAGGCAGGATGATGTAGTCGAGGTATAGATGAAATTTGGTTCCTGGTTAACCTGCTGACTACTCCTCCTGCAAAGGGTTGAAGAATTGCAGTCACAGAATTTCAACATTAGAGTGTTACAACAAGCACCCAGTTTAACACCTGAATTAGGATGAATATATATATATATATATATATATATATATATATATATATATATATATATATATATATATATATGTGTGTTTCTTAAAACATTGTTTTCAGTAGTATATTCTTCTTAGTTATAAGTTTAACATTTCCATTCCATGAGAGGATGAATTACCTAGTGTTTGTAATTTGGGGCTTTATTGCTCATAAACATGGTATATTCTGTTTGTGTGTATATATATATATATATATATATATATATATATATTTATATATATATATATATATATACCGCGTCTCGTATTTAGTAAAGTCATCAATATTCCAATCCAAAGTGGTACTAACAACCTCAATGGGCACTCTTGGTTCTTGTCAATTATATATTTTTATTAATCAATGTTTTGGTGCACTAGACACACCTTAATCAATGTAATGTCTAAAATGTATACATGAATTTTTCTATTTAATTTTTTTTTTATGTGGTGTAGTGAGTGGCCCTATTGGAGCCTACCCACCCTGGCTCACCCAATCAGGGCCAATCTGGAACCCCTCAGGCCCCCTCAACTGCTCAAACCACCCTCTCCTACCACCAGAATAGATTGGTCCTAAATGTTTGCTATGGCCCATGCGCTTGCGCATAAGTGCTTATCACTGAATCCTGCTCAAATTATCATGCAGGACTTCAAGCATGAGGTAAGGGTATGCCACACATGTTTAATACATATTTATATGCATATATATATATATATATATATATATATATGTAACAGAAACCATCAATGTTTTACGCTGTTTTATGGTTATTTAATTCTTGGTTAAGATATGATCACATTGCTATACTGTATGTATGTGGTCTGAGCGCCATTCAGTAATAATGTGTGCTCAGACCTAAGCTATCTGCAGATATGTTCTGGGTTATAAACTGTTGTTATTATATCTGTAAAAATATTGTATTGTGTGGTATGCAGTCACATATCTTTGGTCTCATACACTTGGTCAGGAGTTGCCATCTGCCTCTTAATAGGATTTGCTAAACCACACAAGAGATAGCAGAACAAAAGGGTTTTAGCAGACAAGATGGCACCATGAACAATGGGGGTAAGGACTCTTGAATAATGAGATGACCTGGGGTTCCCCCATACTCCCAGCAGGGGAATAAGTAAGACTAGTGATGTTACTCTCTCCACCGTCAGAGGGAGAATGAGCAGTTAGCCACGCCTAGTGGGCGGCTCCTGGGGGAGGGGACTCCTGGCTCCCACGCATTAACCCTGTCTGATTGGCCAGAGGTAATTAGGGGTTGACCAAAGGTAGTCACTGCCCCTACTGTGTATGTGAAGTGTTTAAAAATGTGTTTTTGTTTTTAATAAAATAGAGTTCTACTTGACCCTTCAACACGTAGCATCGTCTCGTTCTTTGGGAGGGGATTTATGGTACCGTTACTTTGCCACATTTTACAGCACTCCTGGATTATACAATGGGATATCGTGGATGGGAATAAACATTTCATTACTGCACAGCACCTTGCTTCAGAAAAGGACGTCTCCAACGGCAGGTACCCCTCACCAACTAGGGTAGCCGTTACAATATATATATATATTGTGACAGATTCACTGTCACTCTCAGGATCCGTGCCCTAATATCCAGCACCAAAATGGAGAAAGCAGGAGCCCTTTAAATGTTTAGCAGATTTGTGCTGTTTATTTGTCAGCATACAACAGAAAATAAACCAAACAGAAAATAAATCCTAGCTTCTCCTTGAAGCCCTGCATAACTAAACTGTAGTTCCCTTACTATCTTACATAGAAGTGCAAACATACAGTCCAAACATAGGTGACAGAGGTGTCTTTCCCTCTCACCTCTCTCTTAGGCTCTGTATCTCCAGCCTCTCTTTCCAAAGCAGATCCCTCCCTCGGTCATCACCTTCAGGGACTTTCTGTTCCTCTTTTCTGCATGCTCGCTCTTCAAAGCTTCTGGCTTTGGTCCATTAGTTTTCAGTGTGGCCTCTGACATTGGCCCTGCACACTTCCAGAACATTCCAGCAATGTCAAACATCTCTCCACCTGGAGACAGCGGCCGGTCTTGATTGCAGCCACAGCCAAGCTTTTTAAGGATCTTCTTAACCATCTCACTCCTGGGGAGAAGTCTTGAAGGGCTCTCTACTGCCCTCTGGTGACACACCATCACAATATATATATATATCTCAATGTGTGTGTGTCTGTATCTCTGTGTGTCTGTGCTATGTATCTGTGTGTACTGTATATCTGTGCGTATGTGCCTGTGTGTGTCATATGAAGCCATTTATGATCACATAGTTGTTTGGCTCCTTTTTAAATCATAATGATAACAGAAACCATCCAAATGGCCATGATCAAAAGTTTACATACCCTTCAATGTTTGGCCTTGTTACAGACACACAAGGTGACACACATAGGTTAAAACTGCAATTAAAGGTTAATTTAACTTTTTAAATAAATAGTATATTTATGTATAAATTGTCAGTGAGTTTGTTAGCTCTCACGGGGATGCACTGAGCAGGCTAGATACTGTGCCATGGAAAGCAGAAAAGAACTGTCAAAAGTTAAACAAGGTTATGGAACTTCATAAAGATGGAAAAGGATATAAAAAGATATCCAAAGATATCCAAATCCCAGTCAGTACTGTTCAATCACTTATTAAGACGTGGTAAATTCGGGGATCTCTTGATACTAAGCCAAGGTCAGGTAAACCAACAAAGATTTCAGCCACAACTGCCAGAGGAATTGTTCCGAATACAAAGAAAGACTCACAGGTAACTTCAGGAGAAATAGAGGCTGGAAAAAGACGGCGTGGTTGTTTCAAGGAGAACAATATGACGATACTTGAACAAAAATGAGCTGCATGGTCGAGTTGCCAGAAAGTAGCCTTTACAGTGCCAATGCCACAAAAATGCCCGGTTACAGTATGCCCGACAACATCTTGACACGCCTCACAGCTTCTGGCACACTGTAATTTGGAGTGACGAGACCAAAACAGAGCTTTATGTACACAATCATAAGCGCTATGTTTGGAGACGGGTCAACAAGGACTATAGGGAAATGAATACCATCCGCACTGTAAAGCACGGTGGTGGCTAATTGATGTTTTTTTTTGGGGGGAGCTCTAAAGGCATGGGGAATCTTGTGAAAATTGACGGCAAGATGAATGCAGCATGTTATCAGAAAACACTGACAGACAATCTGCATTCTTCTGCATGAAGGCTGCGCATGGGAAGCTCTTGGACTTTCCATCATGACAATGACCCTAAGCACAAGGCCAAAGTTGACCCTCCAGTGGTTACATCAGAAAAAGGTGAAGATTGTGGAGTGGCCATCACAGTTTCCTGACCTTAATATCATCGAGCCTCTCTGGGGAGATCTCAAACGTGCAGTTCATGCAAGATGACCAAAGTCTTTGCACAGGGTCATTTAATTTTTTTCTTTTCTGCCATGTTTTGTTATATGATTGGGCCATCCTGTTATAACCTACAGTTGAATATGAATCCCATAAGAAATAAAATAAATTTGTCTTGCCTGCTCACTCATGTGTTCATAAAAAATTGTACATATATTACCAATTCCAATTCGCCAAGGGTATGCAAACTTTTGAGCACAACTGTAAATATATATTTTTTATATATATACTATCAAATTGCCCTTCAAAAAATGACGGGCATGAAATTGTAAGCCAGGGAATGCTGTTTGAGACATAATGCAAACGATTTTTTACCATGAGGACCTTTATTTTGTTATTACAGGGGCTTTTGCTGTCATTGTAAGGTCGGCGCTGATATGCTTTTTGTGCTTATTGCAAGGCTGTCCCCTGGAGCATTTTTGTGGTATGAGCAGCGTTGGCATTGGTTGTGAGGCGCGCAGTGAATGTCTTTTGTATTTATTGCGATACGTTGTTTTTTTTGTGTATATGTATTTTTGTATGCCAATGAAATAATGAATAAATAAAAAAATGTATATACTTTACCTATTTCTAAGTAATATATGCAAGAAGCATTGTGCTGAAGAGCTGACAATCTGTTTCGATGTTCCTGCAGCATACAATGTAGGTTTGCAGTGTTGTGGAGCTGAGGTGTAAGTGTCAGCAATGTGTGCAGTGTGTAGTGTAAATATGCTGCGTGCGCGAAGGGAAAGCCGTTAGTGTAGCTGTGTACTTCCGCATTGTGTAAGTAAGAGTTGTAAAATGGTGGCGAATGTGTATGTGGTACGCGTGTGTGAATGATTTAGCGTCCTTGCTAAAAGTGTATCTTTACCTCGTACGGCTTTTCCGAAAATCCGTCTGTGCTTGGTGTTGTTTTGCGGCTTTAGGGTCGTGTAGCCTCGTTTTTGTTTTTTCTGCCGGCCATTTTTTCTCTCGCTTAGGGGATTTTCGTGTGTCTAAACTCGGGAATTTGGACTTAAATTGAGGTGTAACTTCACTTGCAGAGGTCCGGGGTGCCTCCCCTTGCTGTGGGAAAGCTTTTTATATATTTTTTGTATTTATGTATTGGGTTTTTAATGTTTTCAGGTGCGCGCGGTTCGGCCGTTAAGGTCGAAATTTTGTGAATTCGTAATGTTTTTTTTTTCTAAGTCCCGCGTCTTGTATTTATTTTGGCTAAGTCCGTAAATTTTGCGTTGTAACAGCAGCGGTTCGTATTTTGGTGCTTGTGTGTGTGTTTGTAACCGCTTGTTCTGCGAGGGACGCAGTTCTTGCAAGCATGCTTCGCGACCTCGCAAAGCGTGACGACGATTCATAGTTTGACAACTATTAGATGTGATATATATATATATATATATATATATATATATTTATATACAGTATCTCACAAAAGTCATCTTGGAGGTGTGTTTGGTGTCGTTATCATGTTGGAATACTGCCTCTTCGGCCCAGTCTCCAAAGAATGTCATAGAACATGTTGACATTCAATGAACTGTAGCTGCCCAGTGCTGGCAGCACTGACGCAGGCCCAGACCATGGCACTCACACCGCCATACTTGACTGTAGGCAAAGACACACTTGTCTTTTTCCTCCTCACCTGGTTGCGGCCAAACACACTTGACACCATCTGAACCAAATAAGTTTATATTGGTCTCATCAGACCACAGGACATGGTTCCAGTAATCCATCCCTAATCTATTTGTTATCAGCAAACTGTTTGCAGGGTTTCTTACATCATCTTTAGAAGAGGCTTCCTTCTGGAGCGACAGCCATGCAGACTAATTTGTTGCATCGTGCTGTGTATGGTCTGAGCACTGACTCATAAGTCCATTTCCCAAAGACAACTGTAACATACTGAAGCAGAGCATGATCCCCTCCCTTCGGATACTGGGCTGCAGGGCAGTATTCCAACATGATAATGACCTCAACAACACACCTCCAAGACGACCACTGCCTTGCTAAAGAAGCTGAAGGTAAAGGTGATGGACTGGCCAAGCATGTCACCAGACCTAAACCCTATTGAGCATCTATGAGGCATCCTCAAACATAAGGTGGGGGAGCGCAAGGTCTCTAACATCCACCAGCTCCATGATGTCACCATGGAGGAGTGGAAGAGGACTCCAGTGGCAATCTGTGAAGTTCTGGTGAACTCCTTGCCCATGATGGATAAGGCAGTGCTGGAAAATAATGGTGGCAACACAAAATATTGACACTTTGGGCCCAATTTGGACATTTCCACTTAGGGGTGTACTCACTTTTGTTGCCAATGTTGTTGACAGTAATGGCGGTGTGTTGAGTTATTTTGAAGGAACAGCAAATTTACACTGTTATACAGGCTGTACACTAACTATTTTACATTGTAGCAGAGTGTCATTTCTTCAGTATTGTCACATGAAAAGATATAAAATATTTACAAAAATGTGATGGGTGTACTCACTTTTGTGAGATTCTGTATATATATATATATATATATATATATATATATATATATATATATATATATATCATCCCTCGGAGGGGGAGAGGGGTAACCATTCACTAGCTCCGCCACTAGGTAGGTTCACATTCCTCTTGCAGAGTTTTCCTTCTAAATAGAGCACTATGTGCAAATCAAACCCCTGCAAATCATAAAAATTGCAGTATGTGTATCATTTGTGAGCTTTCTGATACTCAGTTCTATGCTAAGCCTCAATAAATGTTGAGTTTTAGAGTGGGTTTTTGCGTAATGTGATAAAGTCTGTTAATGTCATATATTTCCTTCTTCAACTTATAGAAACAAGTCAGCTATTTTCATAGCACATCCAAAAATGGGACTTGTGTAGTGTTGAAAGTTTACATATTAACACAAACCTGTTAGTCATTAAAAATATGACTTTTACTCCACCTCTTTCATGTCTAGAGAACAGTACTTCTACATTATTCATCCTCATAGCTACACATACAGGAATCAGCCTGATGTCTCCAGTTTCCAATTTAGTGATTACATATTAATTGACCACTGTGGTTCAAGAAAAATGGCACATGTTTGTCAAGGATGTGCAAAACTAATGATAATAACAGCTGTGTGATCTTGAATATAAACATTTTTTTTAAAAGACTGTTTTGCAGACAGAGGAATCCATTTTGTGTTTGCTATATTACTTCCTGAGAGCTGGATCCTGAAGAATTCTGTTTTGGCTATCGGTGGTGAGAAGGAGAGAACAGTGAGTCTTTGTTAATAATTGGATAAGGTTGAAATTGATACACAAACTACCTTACTGGCACTTTTAGTTGTGTCGCTGCATCAAAGGGCTCATGGTTGCGACAGTCTCTCCGCAGCACCTGCTGTGTATCAGCGTCCGCTGCTTACTAGCACTTACAGCTGTTTTGCTGCATATAGAGGCTCATGGTAGCAACAGTACCGCAGCACATGCTGTGTATCAGCGTCCACGTCCCAATAGCTCTCCCAGAATGGACTGGTCGCTCCGTCCGGCGTTCTCTCCAGCTATATGCTCTCCCAGCTTGAACACTCTCACAGCTCAGCACACCCCTCGACTGCTGTCCGTCCCAATACAGCAGCACAGCTGTCTGAAAATGTGCCTATTATAATCAGCTATATGAGTGCAAGGCATCAGGACTTCACCGGTTTCGCTGATAATCAGCTTTCTCAAGGGTCAGTTTGCAGCTGAACCTGACTGGCAGGATATTTAAACAGGGGGATCATCTTTTTCATTGCCTATTCATTTTGATGACATCATTGGGATTCAAAGTTCAATGTTGCATAACTTTATCTATTTCTTTCAGAGGCATTTCTGATATAATTATAGTTGGCAGCCCTAAGTGAACTTTTTCCACAATGCATAGACATATTTACATAATCAATTTTAAATTATATCTCTTGAACACAGCTTGTGGTCATTTTTAATGATTTAGGATTTTCCTCAATTAACAGGTACTTGACGATATTTAGTTATGGGTCTTTAAGGCACAGTACTCTTCATCTTCAATTATAGTTTTGTTTACATAATAAACTTATCCATGCAATCTTTTACATCTTTGGCAATGGATTTTTAGACACATGTTCACTATATTCTTACTCAGCCATGCTCAATATGCTTTTTATTCTTTTTATTATTTTAAATATATAAATTTAATTTTTGTCAAACCAGACTAGATAAAAGGATGTAGGTCAATCCTTCATTCAAGCCAAATGGATTTTTACTTCTCAACAAGTAAATCCATTTACTTTCCCTCTACAAAAGCTTCCTTTTATAATCACCTCCCCTTATAAACTTATATACATATATACACACACATATATATTTATATATGCATATATATATATATATATATATATATATATATATAAATATATATAAACCCTATCCCATGTCATGCCCCCTCAGCTCCCCACCCCATGCCATGCCCCCTCACCTCATGCCCACTCACCTCCCCACCACAGCCGATGCTATGTCCCCTCACACCATGCTTCTCACCTCCCCACCCCATGCCATGCCCCCTCAGCCCCCTTGGAACCCCCCTCATGGTTACTTACCCTGATCCAGGGCACTTGATTGCTTTGCCTCTTCTGCTCCTTCCCTGCGGGCACCGGCAGAAGAAGAGCAGATGAGATTTAGCAATCAGGTGACATGGATCAGGGTAAGTAACCATGAGGGGGGATCCATGTAAGGCTGATGGGGAATGGGCTGTAGTGCAGAGGTAAGGGGGAGGTTGCACTGCCCCCCCCCCCGAAAAATGGCAATTAGGGCTCAAATTAGATTGCAACCTCACTCACAGGCTCCCTGGCTGACCCCCTGAGCTGTGTGTGAGGTTTTAAATTTATTTTTTACATAATTTTTTTTTTTTTGGCAGTCTTTCGAGTAACTTGCTTGAGAAAATATTGTTCGTTAAATTCGTAATTTCTGATCGTGCACATTGATATGGGCACCTTCAATCTCTTTCCATCCTCCCTTGGTGGAGCGTACTCGGGCAAATTACATCTCTGACGGGACAGAGGACCCTTAGACGGACCCTGAAAGTGCTCTATTGCAAGAGCTGCAATGAGCGCCTTTGGCGCTCATTGCAGCAAAGTGGTGCGAGCCTCACGATGAGCGCCTACGGCGTTCATCTTAAGGCCACCTTCAATCTCTAAGTCCTGTGGCCCTCGCATTGCAGCCTAAGCTGTACGGGCCTCGCGACTAGCGCCTATGGTGCCCACCGCAAAGCCCACAATGCGTGCCTTCTGCGCGCATTGTGCATGCCGCAAGCCTATAAGCCCAACAACTCGCAATTACGACAACTATAATATGTGATCTACCATGGCATTTTCCAGAGTCCTCAATTTAGTACATGTGGACTATACAAGTGTATGTTAGTGTCTTTGCAAGTCCATTTTATAAATAAGGACTACCAGGTTTTAAAATCAAGTTTTAAAAAGTATGCAGGATGTACTTTAACATTTACTATTTACTAATGGACCTTCAGCCCTATTAAATTTGAAGCCAGTAAGTGCAACGCAAAGCTCACAATGGCTGAGGGCTTGAAATTTGGCCGAGTTACTGTGCTATTAAATTAGAACGGGCTGTGAGTTACGAGCTTGAGACGCCAACCCGTAAACCATTTGTCCTCCATCAGATTTGCGGCATTGTATGTGATCAATTAGTCAAGCCCGTAGTTACGGGTTTAGATGGAGCCAATGGAAACAGAGATCATCATTATAGCATCACAGCAAAATGGATTTTGGATTTAATTTCTTACAGGGTTCAATTTCAATTACGAGTTACGATCGGACCCACATTCCAGATGAAATGCAATATTAATAAAGCCACAAATATGATATTCTATTACATGCAAGTTCCATCATATGTATTAACACATTGATTGCCGGGATCAATATAGCACACAAATTAAACATGAAATTAAGTATTTTGTGCAGGCTTAATTCTAAGACCTAACATCACTCTCCCTTTCAATAAATGCACAGTATTGTGTTTATATTTGCATTCCAAGTGCTACGGATAAGACATTACTCACCTTGCGAGTCGCTCTATCACTCGTTGGCCTCTGGGCTACAATTGCTTTTTACAGGGTTCATCGCAAGTAAAATTGTTGGAGTTTAATAACTTGATTGGAATTGTAGCGAAGTTCAACGTTTCACATCCCGTAGGCTTTTTCTGCACCAAACCTGCAGATCGGCAGCGGCTTACTTTAAGGGCTACTTTAATAGCAGTAAGCCTTACTTTCTACATTCCGAGCTATGGTTTAACATGTAGAGGGGATTTAATAGGGCTGTTTGTTACTAAGGAAGCCCTGACCTCTGAAGAACCAGTAGAACTAAAGACACATAAGACTGCTTTAGAATACACTTAAGACATACAGAATGCTTTAGAATACACTTATTGGGCTCTGTGACAACCCTGGAGACAGAACCGGACAGTAAGTCAGAAACTTTGATCTCCAACTATATTCACTATATAACAGTGATTCGCATTCCCCTTTCCTTTTCTGCTCTCGGATAAAAGGTGGCTGGCTTAATATTTATTCGTCCTTAAGTAAAAGGTCTAAAGTAAACAAGTCAATTACTCAATTCTCAAGTATTCATTTCTAGAGATATGGCCTAATTTTACCTTAGTCGACTCCCTGCACTAGTCAAATAACCAGCACCTTCTCATTTATTTTCCCTATTAAAAATGTAAAATGTAAAATTGCGAATCACACTTTAATGTTCATGAACATCTAAGACAATCTCTACCTCCATGTTGTTAAGTCTACACTGATTATACAAGAACTTGTATGTTAATATATAAACATGCCATAATAAAAATTATTGAAACAGAATATACTTAGATATTTACTATCAAAGCAGGCAAATAATCTATTTCAAAATATGCTAAGAGGCAACTGCACGCAGTTTTACAGTGTCAAATTTACCTGTGTGTTTGGCAAAGATGGTATGCTGGGATTCATTAATTGTTGGGTTTCAGGTACATGCTTTATTTGGTCCTAGGTTAGTAATTTTATAGACATGTTCATTTGAAACCATCTTTATAAAGTACATTTACTGTATTTCGTTTTTCACATTTTAAAGGATACTGAGATTAGCTCTTATTTGTAAGATTTCACCTATTTAATAATATTCTAAGAAATATTTTTGAGGATTTTGTTTTCCAGTCTTTTTGTGTGCTGAACAACAGTCAGGAACTGGATCAATAGTAAGTACAGGGCGATACATAGCTAGGGACAGCAGTCAGGACTGGATCAATAGTAAGTACAGGGCGATACATAGCTAGGGACAGCAGTCAGGACTGGATCAATAGTAAGTACAGGGCGATACATAGCTAGGGACAGCAGTCAGGACAGTATCACTATCTAGTAAGTACAGGGCGATACATAGCTTGGGACAGCATCACTATCTAGTAAGTACAGGGCGATACATAGCTTGGGACAGCATCACTATCTAGTAAGTACAGGGCGATATATAGCTTGGGACAGCATCACTATCTAGTAAGTACAGGGTGATACATAGCTAGGGACAGCAGTCAGGACTGGATCACTATCTAGTAAGTACAGGGTGATACATAGCTTGGGACAGCATCACTATCTAGTAAGTACAGGGTGATACATAGCTTGGAACAGCATCACTATCTAGTAAGTACAGGGCGATACATAGATAGAGACAGAAGTCAGGACTGGATCATTATCTAGTAAGAACAGGGCGATACATAGCTAGGGACAGCAGTCAGGACTGGATCACTATCTAGTAAGTACAGGGCTATACATAGCTTGGGACAGCATCACTATCTAGTAAGTACAGGGTGATACATAGCTTGGGACAGTATCACTATCTAGTAAGTACAGGGCGATACATAGATAGAGACAGAAGTCAGAACTGGATCATTATCTAGTAAGAACAGGGTGATACATAGCTAGGACAGCAGTCAGGACCGGATCACTATCTAGTAAGTACAGGGCTATACATAGCTTGGGACAGCATCACTATCTAGTAAGTACAAGGCGATACATAGCTTGGGACAGCAGTCAGGACTGGATCATTATCTAGTAAGTACAGGGCGATACATAGTTAGGGACAGCAGTCAGGACCGGATCACTATCTAGTAAGTACAGGGTGATACATAACTAGGGACAGCAGTCAGGACTGGCTCACTATCTAGTAAGTACAGGGCGATACATAGATAGAGACAGAAGTCAGGACTGGATCATTATCTAGTAAGAACAGGGCGATACATAGCTAGGGACAGCAGTCAGGACCGGATCACTATCTATTAAGTACAGGGCTATACATAGCTTGGGACAGCATCACTATCTAGTAAGTACATGGTGATACATAGCTTGGGACAGCATCACTATCTAGTAAGTACAGGGCTTTACATAGCTAGGGACAGCAGTCAGGACTGGATCATTATCTAGTAAGTACAGGGCGATACATAGCTAGGGACAGTAATCAGGACCTGATCACTATCTAGTAAGTACAGGGTGATACATAGCTAGGGACAGCAGTCAGGACTGGATCACTATCTAGTAATTACAGGGCGATACATAGATAGAGACAGCAGTCAGGACTGGATCATTATCTAGTAAGTACAGGGCGATACATAGCTAGGGACAGTAATCAGGACCGGATCACTATCTAGTAAGTACAGGGTGATACATAGCTAGGGACAGCAGTCAGGACTGGATCACTATCTAGTAAGTACAGGGCGATACATAGATAGAGACAGCAGTCAGGACTGGATCATTATCTAGTAAGTACAGGGCGATACATAGCTAGGGACAGCAGTCAGGACCGGATCACTATCTAGTAAGTACAGGGCGATACATAGCTTGGGACAGCATCACTATCTAGTAAGTACAGGGCTATACCTAGCTTGGGACAGCATCACTATCTAGTAAGTACAGGACGATACTTAGCTAGGGACAGCAGTCAGGACTGGATCACTATCTAGTAAGTACAGGACGATACATCGCTAGGGACAGCAGTCAGGACCGGTTCACTATCTAGTAAGTACAGGGCGATACATAGCTTGGGACAGCATCACTATCTAGGAAGTACAGGGCTATACCTAGCTTGGGACAGCATCACTATCTAGTAAGTACAGGACGATACATAGCTAGGGACAGCAGTCAGGACTGGATCACTATCTAGTAAGTACAGGACGATACATCGCTAGGGACAGCATTCAGGACCGGATCACTATCTAGTAAGTACAGGACGATACATAGCTAGGGACAGCAGTCAGGACCGGATCACTATCTAGTAAGTACAGGACGATACATAGCTAGGGACAGCAGTCAGGACCGGATCACTATCTAGTAAGTACAGGGCGATACATAGTTAGGGACAGCAGTCAGGACCGGATCACTATCTAGTAAGTACAGGGTGATACATAACTAGGGACAGCAGTCAGGACTGGCTCACTATCTAGTAAGTACAGGGCGATACATAGATAGAGACAGAAGTCAGGACTGGATCATTATCTAGTAAGAACAGGGCGATACATAGCTAGGGACAGCAGTCAGGACCGGATCACTATCTATTAAGTACAGGGCTATACATAGCTTGGGACAGCATCACTATCTAGTAAGTACATGGTGATACATAGCTTGGGACAGCATCACTATCTAGTAAGTACAGGGCTTTACATAGCTAGGGACAGCAGTCAGGACTGGATCATTATCTAGTAAGTACAGGGCGATACATAGCTAGGGACAGTAATCAGGACCTGATCACTATCTAGTAAGTACAGGGTGATACATAGCTAGGGACAGCAGTCAGGACTGGATCACTATCTAGTAATTACAGGGCGATACATAGATAGAGACAGCAGTCAGGACTGGATCATTATCTAGTAAGTACAGGGCGATACATAGCTAGGGACAGTAATCAGGACCGGATCACTATCTAGTAAGTACAGGGTGATACATAGCTAGGGACAGCAGTCAGGACTGGATCACTATCTAGTAAGTACAGGGCGATACATAGATAGAGACAGCAGTCAGGACTGGATCATTATCTAGTAAGTACAGGGCGATACATAGCTAGGGACAGCAGTCAGGACCGGATCACTATCTAGTAAGTACAGGGCGATACATAGCTTGGGACAGCATCACTATCTAGTAAGTACAGGGCTATACCTAGCTTGGGACAGCATCACTATCTAGTAAGTACAGGACGATACTTAGCTAGGGACAGCAGTCAGGACTGGATCACTATCTAGTAAGTACAGGACGATACATCGCTAGGGACAGCAGTCAGGACCGGTTCACTATCTAGTAAGTACAGGGCGATACATAGCTTGGGACAGCATCACTATCTAGGAAGTACAGGGCTATACCTAGCTTGGGACAGCATCACTATCTAGTAAGTACAGGACGATACATAGCTAGGGACAGCAGTCAGGACTGGATCACTATCTAGTAAGTACAGGACGATACATCGCTAGGGACAGCATTCAGGACCGGATCACTATCTAGTAAGTACAGGACGATACATAGCTAGGGACAGCAGTCAGGACCGGATCACTATCTAGTAAGTACAGGACGATACATAGCTAGGGACAGCAGTCAGGACCGGATCACTATCTAGTAAGTACAGGACGATACATAGCTAGGGACAGCAGTCAGGACCGGATCACTATCTAGTAAGTACAGGGCGATACATAGCTAGGGTCATATGATTTATGTAACCAGAAATGAGATAGGGGAAATTGAGTTACTGCAGCACCAGTGGGCAGTAAGGACATTTTACCATCAAAAGTGGGCAGTAGACAGAAAGTGGTCTGTATGGAGCATGCATATACACACAATGTGGTTTGGTTAATCCCAGCATTTCTCCTCTGAAATACACCTAATGAGTTTTACAGAATACAGATAGAAACTTTCTCTGCATTCAAAATCTACCCCACCACAGCAAGTAGATCACCAGAAACCAAAGTGGTAAATTTGACTAAAGTCTAAATGCATTTACAATGTAATAAATTAAAGCCTATCATTTTTCTTTCAAACATATTTAATCTACTAATCTATTTTGAGTGCAGTTCTTTAAAATAATACATTTTAAGTGGAAGATCACGGTTACAGAGTCTACTCAAAAGTGTAAGATCAAAGAAAAATGCCTAGTAACGTGAAACACACATATAAATAAAAAATGCCTGAGCTGATATAGCCAGACAAGTTGAGGCATTTGTGTGATTTCCTCAATGCCAAGTTGCTGCAAGTCTTTTTATATTATCATAAAAAATAAAAGTAGCAATTAAAAAAAATAAATAACCGGATTTAGTACATCACAAATTGTAGTCTATACGAGTTCTAATGCCTCATAAACATATCAGAAGCTGTTAATACTATTATCTTAATTGCAGTAACATTATAACAATGAGATAAACAGAACAGAAAGTAAATTCAATGACAATAATCACATCTTTCAGATAGTTGCCTAATCTTTAAATTGCAGCCAGCTTGTAGAATTCCTACTGCCACAATAAAATACACAATATTTTATAGAATATTTGGCAAAATGATATACTTAGGGCCATATTAAGTTCGACCCTCGTAAGTCCAACGTGTAGCAGGTAGGGGCTGTGTGCTTCAATTGTGGGCGTTTTACATTGCTAGTAAATAAGAAAGGGCTGCGAGCTACGAGCGAGAGAGGCTAATTTGTAAACCAGTTCTTAGCCGTTGGGGGTTGCGTGTTTGAACGCAAACAATTAAGCAATCGCGTAGTTACGGTTTAGATGGAGCCAATGGAAAAAGAGATTGTTAGCGTTACGTCACTGAAACAGGGGAGGGTAGATTTTGAAGTCCTACTTGCTTCAAATCCAGTGTGTGATCGGACCCACATTCAAGATATAATGAAATATTAATAAAGCAGCAAATATGATATTCTATTATATGCGAGTTACAGTATATGTCGTAACACTGATTGCTGGGATTGATATAACACAAAATATGAACATGAAATAAAGTGTTTTTTGGGGCCGATTTGCAGGCTTGAGAATGTTGGGCTATTAATTCTGAGACCTAACATCACTTTCCTCATAATAAAAGTACAGTAGTGTGTTTTTGTTTGATTAATAAGTGCTACCTATTGTACTTTACCCCCCTTGCGGGTGCTATAGAGCACACGTTGGCCTTTGGGCTCCATTTGCGTGTTACGTGCTTGCTCGCGAGTGGCCACGTTGCAATTTAATAGCTGAATTGAACAAGTAGAGATTACGGACTCGTCAGATCAAAGGATTTACGCTTGCAAAGTTCAACGTTGCTCAGCACGTAACCTATTATCGGCTGTCCTGCGCGTTAACATGTAAAGCATGCTGCGAGCAATGTTACAGGGCTAATTTAATACCCCTAACACGTAAATCTGGAGTTAAGGACTATGTTTTAACACGTAGCCCCAATTTAATAGAGCTGTTAATCTGTAATTGTCTCAGAGTTACAAATATCAGGAAGAAATATTGACTCTAAAATTGTATTTATACTCAGTATTGTATAGAAAAAGACCCTTGTTTGTCAAATATGTACCAAACTAACAATATTAGTAGCTTTGTAAGCCGTGGACATAAAATATTTTAGAGAAAATCTGAATTTTTTGAAGACTCTGTTTAAGAGAAATTAATTTTGAAAGCTGGATGACTTCCTGTTAGTTTCAATTAAATTTAAAAAAGGTTTCACTTAATATTTTTTCATGCAAAAAACAAATTTGGCAATGTTCAAAATGTGCTCTTTTAAATGCTTGAAAAAAACTGTTGTATTCCATGTCTCTTTAATGTATTTTTTTTTTAATACACAGTTATTATTCTAATTTAACCTTGCAGGCCCATATTTAATTTTATAGTTCTTTTTCATACAAATTATTGTACAATGCTACAAATAGATAGGTTTTACCACTACATATTTTTAATATTGATGTGATGACAGTCTGCATATTAAGTTATCAGGTTCATATTTTGTATTTTTTTCTTGATTAAAAAGAAAAGTGTGAACGTGCCCTACATGTAAACACAAAACAGCTGAAAATTACTTACAATGGAACTTAGTGTAATACAATAGAAGGGAAGCCGCATTGCCCTCACATGATAAAAAAGATAATAAGCAAATATTAGTGACCACAGTGAGGGACACTGGGAACAGTGATACCAAAGCAATTTAACTTAGGCCCTCATTCAATTGCAATTTGGCCAATTGAATAGGGCTCTATTTTAGCACATAGCATATTTTTTTTAAAGAAGTTTTTAGTTTGTGAAAACCTTGCTTTTGGATAGATGCTTACTAACTAAAAACTTCGTTAAAAAATATATGGTATGTGCTTATTTAGAGCCATATTCAATTGGCCAAACTGCAATTGAATGAGGGCCTTAGACATTTGGAAGACCTGTGTAATTTAATTTGTGGGAGGAAACTTATGTTATGTAGATTCTCAAGGTTTGAACCAAGGAACATTTACTTTGATGATACTTTTTAAACTAATATGTGTTGAATATTTATTAAGTATTCTATTCTTGCTGGTAATACTGAGAATACCAGGTGAACAGATCTGCTTTATTTGAGACAAAATAAATATTTGAAGCAATTAGTGTAATTTTGCTAGACACAGGGCCATATTCAATTGCAAGCAGATTATGTTATACAGACTGTATGTCTGCGGGCTTGAAATTTGCTACAATTACAGAGCAATTAAATTGAACAAGCATGCAATTCAATTGAACAAGTCAGCAATTGAACTAACTCAAACTGTAAACCATGCAATCATAAGTAGTATTTCAGCGCGTGATTTAGAAACAGCCAATAGTAAATGAGACCGTCATCATTATGCCAGTAAAAAATGGAGGTTAAAAGTCAATCAATTAGTGTTTAGAGGTCCCATATGCGATCAGACTCGCAATCTGGCAGTGTACAAAATACTAAAAATGAAAGGTGATACTGTTCTAGTCCATGCGGGTGGCCTGTTATGTATGAACTCATTTATTCCCTAGATTGATATGACACGAAAACATGACAAAAAATGTTTTTAATGCCGATTTGCGAGCTTGAGACTGTTGCGCAATTCATTCTTATGTCTTTCATCGCTTTCCGGGTCTTTTAAAGTGCAGTATTGATTTTTAATTTATATTTACAGTGCTACAAACAGGTGTTTAACCCCCTTGTGAGTCCTATCTGGTACCCGTATAATTTTCGTCATTTGCCATTTACGCGTGTGAGAACCTTTGCAGGCTTGAGGAATTGTAGCAATTGAATAGTGATTTGCGATTGTAACATGTATGGGCTTGAAAGATCAAAGCCTTAGCTAGGTTTGAAGTTGAAATGTTGGCAACCGCAGGGTTTTTCAACCTGTAACCCATAGATCATTTGGGGCTCACTAAAATCCTCTTATAAAAGGGTATTTTGTCTCTTCACTTTATGCAGCTAGTTTATGATCAACTAATACCATACATGTATAGGGCTAGAGAAATCCAATAATGACATATCCAAGGTAGCTATAAGTAAAGAGGACAACAAGCAACAAGGGTTTTCCTCTTTATTTTTTGCTCCTTATGCCCATTCTTTCACTGCCACATTTGTTTACACTTCTCACTAAATTCTTTCTCTCCTCTCTCTCCTTATTACTTCTCCCTTTTACACTATTCCTCCAGCCCACTTTTCTTTCTCTCAATCTCTCATGATACCCCTATATCCTAAGTCTAACATACACAAATTAATACTCTCTGTCCATCCTAAAGGCCTTTTTCCTATGTTCTTCTTTACTCTTTTTTTAATCCCTCTTTCCTACCTATCAAACCTTGTACTCCACCCATTAGGGGAACTGTGAAATCGGTCCAGGCCACAAGATAGATTAGATCTAGCCTTGTAAATATACTGTTTGAGGTGTAATGCTTTCAGCATGACAAACTTGAGTCAAATGTTGAGTTTCTGGTCACATATTAGCGTAATAAATAAGTGTACAGGTTACTCAGTACAATGTTCTGAAATTATTCTATGTAATAAAAAAAGACTCAGAAATAGGTGTGAGCTTATTGATTTTAGGTAAATCATTTGTAATAGCTGTCAACTTGTTCCTCTTCTAGTACTGTAAATTAATAACTTTGCTGTGCCCTTCCAGAGGTATTTGTAGGTTTTACAGTATTAATCTCATATAGGTAACTACCATAAGCAGGGTTGTATCTGTAAATTGTTAATCTATGATTTCTTTTTTTAAATGCTCATTTTTCATAAAGTAAAAATGTACACAATAGTTTTATTTTAGTTTTGTTAAAGTGGTGGGCAAATGTATTATATTATTCTAGTGTATTGTTTCCCAAAGTTTTTTTTTTGACCAAGAGTTAATCATAAAATATATAATGATTCCTTCAATAATGGGTATTTTCATTGGCTTTCCATTAAAAATCTCCCTTTTAGAATCAGCTCCTTGCGACAGTGAAACAAGCAGTGGGCGGGCACTGCAGAGTGAGCTGGGACTGCTTCTCCTCCTTCACAATAATGGCAATAAGGTTGGTGCTAGACTAGCATATACAGCTCAATGGTAATAGAATACAATATTCTAAACAGCTAAACAGATAAAATAGCATTAAGTGTGGACAAAGTTCAGTGTATGGACTTATCGTAAATTACTGTGTATATGATATGTAACAAACTATCAGGGATGGGCACAATGGAGTAATGAAGTACATTGTATGCACAATACTAAAGCACTACCATTTAACTCTAAGGGCATTGTGATCAAATCAAACCTGTTGGTAGTTACATTCCAATTACTTTTTTAAATGCTGTGCGTGTTAGTGTCTTAATGCCTCGCCTCGCTATGTGAGGCTCGCAGGCGATGAGCGACTAAGTTTCATCGCCTAAGTGCTGCGAGTTAACGGCTCACCTCACTTACCAAGGCTCGCACGCAATGAGCGCCTTTGTCGTCCACACCACGCGAAGTGTGACGACGTCTCGTAGTTGGACAATTATAATATGTGATCAGTTCTAAATTAACCCACAGAGTATATAGTAGCTCTTTAACCAGCCAATTTAATTAATAGGAGAAAAAAAAGCAGTTCTGTCACTCACAGTACAGTGACTTTATTTGTATATGGCAATGTTTTTATAGAAATATTAATAAAAGTAAAATTTTATGTTGCAACAATATTAACATTTCCATTATTCTAGTTCTATTCGGACTTCTCTTGGCCGGTCTGCTCTTTAGGCCAGTTAGCTAGTCCTGCTTGGTGTATTTAGTGATTAAATAACTCTATATATAACAAAACATTTTTGGGTATGTATTCCCACTGTTGGTTCACTTTCCATTACAATATTACTGTATATACTCAAGTATAAGCAAACTTCTTCAGCACATTTTTTATAATATACTCGAGTCAAAAAATTTAAAAATCCTCCTCCTTCCTCCCCTTATCTTCCTCCTTCCCACTTTTATCCTTCTCCTTCCCCCCATTATCCTCCTCCTTCCCTCATTATCCTCCTCCTTCCCCCGGTATCCTCCTCCTTCCCCCCTTATCATCATCTTGTTTCCCCCATAACCTCCTCCTTACTACACCCTCTCCAATCCCTATCCCCCTTCCTCCTTACTTGCTACTATGTTCTGATGAGCTGATGCTTATCCTGACGCCGCAGCACATCTGCTGTACCGGCATGTGCTAATGACGTGCCGCTCATGTGACGTCACGTCATTAGCATATGCTGATACAGAAGAAGTGCTGCGGCTTCAGGATCAGCATCAGCTCATCGGAGCATAGTAGCAAGTAAGGAGGAAGGAGGATAGGGTTTGGAGAGGGTGTAGTAAGGAGGAGGTTATGGAGGGAACAAGATAATGATAAGGGGGGAAGGAGGAGAAGGAGGAGGAGGATGATAAGGGGGGAGGAGGAGGATAACAGGAGAAGGAGGAGGATGATGATAAGGGGGTAGGAGTATGATAAGGGGGAAGGAGGAGGATGATAAGGGGGGGTAAAATGGAGGATCATAAGGGGGGAAAGAGGAGGATGGTAAAGGCGGAAGGACCCTCTTTTCCACCCTCGGCTTATACTCGAGTCAATACCTTTTTACTGTTTTTTGAGGTAAAATTAGGTGCCTCGGCTTATACTCGGGTCGGCTTATGCTTGAGTATACACGGTACTCTGGTGCAATGGCACACTACAGTAATGAGAATTTTTTCTTCGATTGGGACTAATGTGATTGATGTAATGAACAACTATAGCAATTCAATGATGATTCTGTATTTCTTTTCTTTTTGGTACTTTTTATGTGTGACCTTGCAACATTATTTGATTGCTAAAGGATTTAGATGTTGAACTTTGTGAGAGACTGATGGCTCATCATGCAATGCCTCTATAGTAGGGGTTCTTGTGTTTTTGATGCTAGGATTTAGCTGACTGATATCCTAAAGTAACAGGTACCCCTTTTGTGATCCATTATGAGCAGAGTGACTAAACAAATAAAGCCTCATTCAATTGCAAGCTCGTAATTACCTGCAACCCAACATTTTGGCTGGAGGTTACATTTTTTCGAAACATTTAGATGTATTCAATTTTCTCTAAGCCATAATTATAGGCTCACAGCCTGCACACGCAAACCATGAACTCATAAGTAGGATTTCAGGGGGCAAGATCATGTGATCTGGCAATAATTAAGCAATCCCGTAAGTTACTTATTAGACAGAACCAATAGTAAATGAGAAAGTCATAATTACGTCAGTAAAACATGGAGGTTACAATTGATCTGCAATTGTAGGCTAAGCATTATTACACGCAAATAAGTAATTATTAAGGATCGGGTTGCACTGAATCAATCTTGAAATAGATTAAAGCATCTGTTTAAGTCCATGTGGGTGGCCTGATATGTATTAACCCCTTGATTTCCGGGATCGATATAATACAGAAAAAAAAGTTACAAACAATATTTTTTTTATTGCAGATTAGCAAAATTGAGACTGTTGTGCAATGAATTATAATGCCTTTCATTGCTTTCCCATACGATAGTGTACATTTATTTGCTGTTGTACTAATATGAATAGGTGTTTAACCCACTTGCCGTTCCTATCTAATACTCATAATATTTTTTGATACATTTGCGATTTGCAGATTTGAAGGCAATTGCGGGCTACATGACTGTTTGTAATTTAATATGGATTTTGCGTCTTTAGCACTGGTAACATTTACGGTCTTGAAAAATCAATAGAGTAGATAGGACGAGTTATGTTTTTGACAAGCACAGTGATTTTGAGCCTGTAACTCGCAATTGGAATACAAGTTGATAAATGTAGCTAATTGAATATCCGTTACATTTATGGGCTCGATTACGGGTTCAAATACCGACTACTTCTTAATTATTGGACAGTTCTTCAATAATCTTAAGGCAGTGACACCCTTCAGCACTTTTCCTGTCTTAAAGTTAGCCAAATCGGGAAATGAAAATAAGATACATACACATTTCTCAAAGCTTAATAACCTCAGAGCTAGAAGAAAAGCTTTTCCTTTGGAGGATGTAAATGTATTTGGGTGTTGCAGTGCATTTTATCCTTTACATGCAATAGTAAAGTTTATGTTTTTTATATTAAATAGTCTAAAAAAAAAGACCATAAGAAAATGCAATGAATCAAAGTTTATTTTCTAGATAATGCTCTATTAATAAATAATGAACGCTGATAAAACCATCAAGACAGATTTTCAAAAGAAATATCTGAAAATGCTAAACAAGTGTTTTTGGAATCAATAAGCCCACCAAAAATAGTATATTCTAATCAATTATTCTAACAATGTAAACCATTAGAGTAAAATATACTACATTTCGATGGTTATGTTCAAAAAGGAATATTAATCGTTATTGACATATAATGATTAATGGGCCACTGAAATCCAGTATTTAAAATACACTTTTTTGAAGAACAGCTCATGACATTGGGCAAACAGTTTTTATAAATTAAAAATGTAGCCTTTGATTTTTATGCTTTTTTGTGTGCAATCTTTCTGCAGCAGAATCTACCATTTTGGCTTCTGGTGAACTACTCCCTGAGGTGTATGAGACTTTGAATGCAGAAAAACTTGTATCAGCAGAATGGAAAAGTGGGAGCTAAAGCTGACAGTGCTTTCATTAAGTATAATGGAAAGCTCATTGGTTTAGAAAGACATACTGAGTAGGCAACAGAAAGAAAAAGCTTTTTAAAAAGCATTTTGTCTAATGTCAAGTTTAGTTATTCAAAATACTATATAGAACAATGGATCTTTAATATTATGCTGTCATTTGTTTTTATTTTATGTAATTCATTTTATTTTAAGTATTTTTTTTCTTTTAGAGTTAGTTTTTGTATTTGTTTTAGTGTAGGTAGTTTGGAGAGTTAGTGTCATGTACTATAGGGGTCATTATTGACCACCATGGGGGGATAAGGTGAGTAGAGGTTCATAAGGATCCCTATGGTAGCAGTGTGGCTGCCATGGGAGTCCATAAGGATCCCAAAGCAAGAGGATTATTGTTAAGAGTCATGGGAGATAAGTTAATATACCATGGAGGTCCCTATGGACAACCATGGAAAATGGCAAAGTTTAGGTTCTATGGGGGTCCATAAATACTTCCATAGAGATAGATATAGGCCCCATGGTTGACTAAGGAAACCCCATGGGTAGATTATATATTGTGGCATACCCATCTATGATAACTCCCATGATAGACAGTGTCATGACTGACTCCAATGGACCCTACAAGAAAGGTGCCAGAATGGCCCAAAACTGTATGGTCACAGTCCCCTAAAATCATGTATTCTGTTATTTTGGACCATAGCTTGTGTGGGCTATTACAATGAAGATGAGATGTGTTTTATGGACTGTGACAAATGTCTTTGCTTTATGTGGCATAGGCAGTGGGGTTATTAAACCTGACATTTATTAGTATTATTATTTATCCCCTTTCCTGCCATGGGAAGAATGATAGATAGATAGATAGATAGATAGATAGATAGATAGATAGACAGATAGATAGATGGGAGAATGTTATGGCTAGTGTAATGTGTTCATGTTCGGTAGTAGGAAGAGTTGGGAAGCATTGCTAGAGAGATAACTGAGATTTAGACTCCTGCAGGTATATTAAAGGCAGGTTGCAAGCATACATTGGAGCTAGAAAGCCCCCCCCCCCCCCCCCCCCCCGAGTGCGAGTCAGTAAATTTTATGAAAGTTTCATATAATATCAGAGCATAGTTTCTTGTAAGAACTCCCGGAGCTATGTATTAATCATGCAGGAAGGAAAATCCTACGGAAGCCATACAAGTATGCTTTTGTTTTCCCAAATAACTCTATGTACAGATAGTAAACTCACAAGAGTGCATAATATAGAAACAGTATCAGCTATATATTTCTGTCCAGGATCAAAGAGGGCTAGGCCTAAGACAGCATGTTTCCAGGAGACAGCAGGCTTCATGAGGATGAGAGTGCAGTGCATAGCATACTGTGATGGAATGCACAGAAATGTCTCTATGTAGTTACATTTCTGTCTGTATATACATACTGTATATTGTGTATAAAATAAATGCATACACACAATTGCATATATAGGTGTGTATAAATGTTATGATATGGCTATAGAAAGAGGACAGAAGGAGTAATAACTGGGATGTGGCTGAGCAACAAAATCTGAGTATGATGGTATTATGTTTGCACCCGTCTGTCCAGCTGCTTCAATTTTACTGGACTGCTTCTAAATGCTAAGAACCAGACATTAACAGCCTTATAAAATTGTGATTGTTTAAATTTAAAAGCGCTCTATATAAGCACAGAGCATATTTTTTTACTGAAGTTTTTAGTTAGTGAACTTCTATCCAAAAGCAAGGTCTTCACTAAGTAAAAACTTCTGTAAATAAAATATGCTGTGTGCTTATATAGAGCCCTTTTAAATTTACCAAATTTAATAAGGCTGTAAATTACAATAGAAAATTGCCCATTTTTCATTACTGAAACAAGTCTACTATGCGAGTAAGGTGACAGTTGAGGTGTTATTTTTTCTTACCAATGTGTTTAACTGTGGTTTTATTGATATACAAAAGCAAATATCAATTTTGCATATATTGAACTAATATCCTTAATCAAAATTGCCAATTAAAGAGAGAAATGGTCTATATTTTCTCCAATATGTCAGTTGATGTTTACTAATTTAGCAGGTTTTCTCAGGCACTCTGGAAACATCTTATGAGCATTATTGCCTTCATTAAGCATGTAATGAAATGTTATGGTTATATTAATAACTACTTAATTAAAATTAAATGCAAACCAATGCAGCAACTCAGAACCAACAGAACTAGGATTAGCATACTTTATATAGGGTATAAATACATGTCTAAACAATACAGGTAATCTGTATAACTTTAAATTCAGTTTAAATCATTGATCACTTAAACAGTGCAATATGTTAATTTAATTTAAAAGACAGAACACCACTGAATAGCAAAATAAATGTGAATGTAAGCAATCATAGAGGGTATAATCTAACTAAGGCCTGGATCATATTGCTCTGGTTAAATCAGCAGGAGGTTTATCTAAAAGGATGCCTTATAAACATGCCTTTAAGGTAAATATGCTTATACATTTATCAAGAGCAATGTGATTGAGCCTTAGTCTTAAAGTCAGATTTCATGCCTTAGGGTTTGAAATAATTAGATAATTAGCAATATTAACTGTAATTATGTTGATGTTTACTGCTATTTCCAATAATAACTGAAAACACAACCATGTGTTTTTATTTTTATATATGTAAAGGATTCAGAGGAATATTTCTCACTGATATTACAGTTGCATTTTACCCTTATCTGTATAAGAATGAGCTGGATTAACCCTTTTCAGAAACATTTAATTAAAAAGTTATATTGTCCTCCCTGCCACTTGTAGTGTTTAAAAATTAAAACAAAAATTGTCAACTCTTGTAGCATTTTTTATTTACCATCCCTCTGTCAAAATCTCTACAATTTCGTGTTGTGTGTTTTGTTGATATTACACTAACTGCTTGATCATCTTAGCTGCTATGGTAGGCTAGATAACCCAAAACCCTCAGTAAACATATATTTCTCCCAATCTAAGCAGAGAGGGGGATACATGAACCGTTCCATTAATTTATACAGTATTAAAACTAGCACCATATTGATTGTCCATACCTGTGTCAGATGCTCAAAGTGTTTGGCATTAGCCTTGTCATGTTACAGTACATGCCAACACTAAGCCTTAATTCATCAACAAGGGTAAGCATTATTAGAATTCTGTCCTCTCCATTTCAGCTCTTCAATGGTACAAACCAGGGATGCCCTGTCTCCATTTATATACTGTACTTATTGCCTATAGACCATTCATTTAGGTAGCAACAATAATATGATCAAATATATAGAAGGGAAGAATGGCAAATCTAAATGTGCCACATTTGTGGATGTTATTGCTCATGATAAACAACCCTGACACATCTCTACCAGTTGTGATGGGAGAACTGAGCAAATGCAGCAAGATATCTAATTATAAATTAAACCAATCTACATTGGAAGGCTAATGTCCCATCATATCTGAGTACTTTAAAACAATTCTTTCAATTCAAATTGTCTCCAAATGCAAATAAATACTAGGGGTAATTCTTTCAATCAAAACTCTGGTAGAGATGAATTTTCATAAATTGTTACACCAACATTATTGAGCAATACACATGTATACACTTTATAACCTACTAGTGCTCCCTTTACCATTACCTACTTTGTTTTTATATCAGTGCATACATTGGGCAGGTGATAAACTCCCTCATGTTCCTGATACTTAACAAACAAAAGGGAGGATTGGGAATAATTGATAATGGGAAATATCTAGAAGCCTCCCAAGTTCTAATGATAATTTCATGTATCAAACAAAAAACTCAAGCAATTAGTGACAGAATCAGTAGCACGTTATCACAAGAAACATCTCATCTCTAACTAAAGCAGACTGTTTTATTACAGCTATCAGAGTATTGGGATTCTCCTCTTAAACTTAAGCTACTGTTCTCTGTCCTCTTCTCTCTGATACTGACAGCAGGTACAGCAGATGACCCCACAAGACCTGGCTCATTCTATATCATGCCCTTGGCTACCATTTGTCAGGCCAGGTGCTTGGGAATCCAGTAGCAGTAAGATCCAAGGCAAAAGTACAAACAGGGAGCAGGCAAATCAAGAAGTCAGACAGTCCATTGTTCTGGGCAGGAGGCAGGCAAATAAATAATCTGTAAACAGCCAAAAATCAGAAATCCAGAAATTGGATAATCAGGCCAAGGTCCTACACAGATATCTAATCAATTGTGCAGAGAACAGCCAAGCAGTGGCTGTTTTCTCTGGTGGCTCTTAAATAGCTATGAGTGGTAAAGGAGATGTTAGAAATCAGTCGCTCAGAAAAAGCACCCCAGTAATCTACAGAACATGTTAAGTATATGGAGTTCATCACTCCCAACATAAGCACATGGTATCACATTGTGTAATGCACAGGTGGTATGCAGGGTTTAAGTCAAGTGAGAGTCCTGACAACATCATTCAAAGAACATTACATACTAGGTACACCAACTTTGATTCAACAAGGTGCTTTTTTACTCCGCACATGTACATTTTACATCACTAAAGCAGCAAAAAATATTGGAGATAAAAATAGCCTGTGACAGGCATATGACATATATGGTGTTACAAAGTTCTGGCAACAGGTACACAGTGACAATATGAAGATATTACACTTGACCCTAATTAACTTCTACTAAACATTTCCCTAGCAACTAGAAATTGAGAAAGTCTTTACTTATTGACCCAATTCTGCGTGCCCATGTAGTTATCCAAAGTCTTTGGAACAAAACCTCACCACCAGTGGCGGAACTACTGCCGGTGCAACCGTTGTCTTGCACCGAGGCCCTTGGCCTCTGAGCAGCCCCTGCAGAGCTCCCACGGGTTCCCTGTGGCCCCTGCGTATCCTCTGTGACCCTGAGGTCCCCCAGTGGCCCTCATGTGGCCCCCAGTTGTCTTATGTGACCCCATGGCTCTTCTAAGGCACCCACGGGTCCCCTGTGTTTCTTCTGTGGCCCCCATAGGTCTTTTTTGGCCCCCAGCAGGCCCCTGCGGGCTCCTGCTGCCCTCCAGTGGACGCCTTGTGGCCCCCACAGCCCTCAGGTGGCCCCCTGTGTTCCCCCTCAGTCTCCAGTGGCCACTTGTGGACCTCTGTGGCCTACCTCAGTCCCCTGCAGCCTTTCTCGGTCCTTGTGGGCCATCTGGCCCCCGCAGACCTCTGTGGCCCCCTTGGCCCTCTGGCCTGCCGTGGCCCCTCCTCACCCCAGGAAGTGGAGTGCAGCATTAGGCAGGTAAGAAAGTATTTATATAGGTGTGTGAAACACGTCTGGGGTTTGCTGTTTCTCCTGTTCAGGGTAGAATTGCCTGGTATTTCGGGGCTGGGTCACTCTTCTGAGTGGGACCAGACTGATATACTACAGGATATTTCTCCCTGTGAAGGGCACAAGTGAGCTAAAAGAGGTTGCTCTCTGAGTGGCTTATCATGGCCATAGAACTCTATTAAGGTTGGTTCATTCTCTGATGAGCGCGTCTGACTTAGTTTTTTTATTTTATATATGTATACATACAAATGTAAATGTATATACGTGTATATGGTATATATATATATATATTTAAATATATATATATATATATATATACATATATATATATATATACAGTAAAATCTCGGTTATCCGGCACACAACTAACCGGGACTCTCAAGCAAACAGCAACGGCATCATTTCCCCATTTAAAGAAAACTCCCACTAACCGTCATAACCGGCATATACGGCAGTTCGAGACTGCAAAAAAAAAATACTAACTTTTTTTCTAATTGTTTTTTTCTGGGCTTAAATGGCCCAGTTTAAGTGCTAGTGTCTTTTTAAAGGCATTTTAAATATTTTTTTTCAGGGTTTAAGGGTCATTTAGACCTTTCAATTCGGGGACTCACGATTAATGGGGACAATGTACTACAATGTAAAGTAGTAAGTGTACAGCCTGAATAACAGTGTAAGTTTGCTGTCTCCTCAAAATAACTCAACACACAGCCATTAATGTCTAAAACATTGGCAAAAAAAGTGAGTACACCCCTAAGTGGAAATGTCCAAATTGGGCCCAAAGTGTCAATATTTTGTGTGGCCACCATTATTTTCCAGGACTGCCTTAACCCTCATGGGCATGGAGTTCACCAGACCTTCACAGTTTGCCACTGGAGACCTCTTCCACTCCTCCATACTGACATCACGGAGCAGGTGGATGTTAGAGACCTTGCACTCCACCACCTTCCGTTTGAGGATGCCCCAAAGATGCTCAATAGGGTTTAGGTCTTGAGACTTGCATGGCCAGTCCATCACCTTTAGCTTCAGCTTCTTTAGTAAGGCAGTGGTTGTCTTGGAGGTGTTAGAATACTGCCCTGCGGCTCCCAGTCTCCCAAGGGAGGGGATCATGCTCTGCTTCAGTATGTCACAGTACATGTTGGGATTCATTGTTCCCTCAATGAACTGTAGCTCCCTGGTGCCTGCAGCACTCATGCAGGCCCAGACCATGACACTCCCACCACCATGCTTGACTGTAGGCAAGACACACTGGTTTTTGTCCTCCTCACCTGGTTGCTGCCACACACACTTGACACAATCTGAACCAAATAAGTTTATCTTGGTCTCATCGGACCACAGGACATGGTTCCAGTAATCCATGTCCTTAGTCTGCTTGTCTTTAGCAAACTGCTTGTGGGCTTTCTTGTGCATTATCTTTAAGAGAGGCTTCCTTCAGGGACAACAGCCATGCAGACCAATTTGATGCAGTATGCGGCGTATGGTCTGAGCACTGACAGGCTGACTCCCCACCCCTTCAACCTCTGCAGCAATGCTGGCAGCACACACACGTCTATTTCCCAAATACAACTGTGACATACTGAAGCAGAGCATGATGCCCTCCCTTCAAAGACTAGTCCACCGGGCAGTATTCCAACATGATAATGACCCCAAACACACCTCCAAGAAGACCACTGACTTGCTAAAGGTAAAGGTGAAGCACTGGCCAAGCAAGTGTCCAGACCTTAACTTCCGTTTTATCACATGAAAAGATATAATAAATTATATACAAAAATGTGAGGGGTGTACTCACTTTTGTGAGATACTGCATATATATATATATATATATATATATATATATATATATATATATATATATATATACAAACCCATATATATATATTTATTTTTTAAATATTTTATATATTTATAAACTTTGATTAATTTAATTGCATAATTATGTCTCTTATCTACATTTATTTGCAAAAAAATGACTAGAACTGTAATTTTCCAAAAAGTCAAGTCTGACAAATGATTAATGCACATTCAGAATCTTGTTCTCGCATTCTACAATATGCATGAGTACAATTTAAATTGGAAATATTTACGTTTTCAAAGCTATCATTTATCAAGAATAATGAGCAAAGGCTATTTGATAGTGTTTTTCACATTAATGAATAAAGTGACAAGTGACAAATACATTATAATATTTGGAATTCACTAAAGGGATTCAAGATTGTACCAACAGAAAGAATGGGAGGAAACACACATTTGCTTCCATCAATAACAAAAATGATGTTAAGGTTATACCGTTAACATAAGCAGGCAAGTTGTGCAAATCACACTTGGCATGTTATCTATATATTGTACAAAATACATCAAGACTGTGATAGCCTTACCAATGTTGATGCTAGGTTAGTTAGGGCCTCATTCTATTATCGGCCGTAAATCGGCCGTAAGGCTGCGATTCCTTGCAAGGGTTCAGTTAACTCGCGATTCTATTATACGGCCCCGCAAGGATCTCATCTTACGGCCGGCCGCATATCTTGAAACCGGCCGTAATCTGTGAAATATAAAAACTGAAAAATAAATTCAAGCCTGCACTGTACAGCTCTGTAAATGCTAGGGATCATATTGGGGGACATGAGGATTAAAAGGAACCCACTCTCAAGCTTGCACATCTGCCCAAACCCGAGTTCAAATTAACTGTTTATTTTCCGGCTGCGGCGTGGGCGGGTCTGAAGTGCTCCAAGCACTCTGGACTTTTTACATGGATATTTTACGGATATTAAAAATAAAATATTTTACGGATTTGAGTACAGGATAATTATGTGCTATTTTTTCTAACACCTAAAATCCCTTTATAGTCTTCTCAAAGTGCAGGATGGCTTTATTTGAGCTATTTTATGTGCTTAATTGGTGCTAGCGAGACCTTTTTCCTGCAAGTAACTGCGGCTCGCTTTTAGCCTTGCAGAGAGGTTTCCCGGAGCAATTGAATTGCAAATCTCTTGCGGCCGTTTAAGATCAAAGGCTTTCCTCCGGCGCGAGCGACCGCAAGAGATAGCAAGGCACCGGCCGCAAGCCTGCCGGAATCCCCGGCCGTAAGGGAATAGAATAGCCGAATAGCTTGCGGCCGGTCCTTGCGGCCCCGCAACGGCTGCGGCCGATAATAGAATGAGGCCCTTAGAATGCAGACAATATAACTAATTAAATTAGAATGTTGTAATTTCTACATTTTTTTTTTATATTCATAAAATGCAGTTTTGAAGATCTAAACATGATACTAGGCAAAATATTTAAAAAATGATTACATAAAATAAATATATACTTTCATGTATTCATTATTTTATAATAGCTGCTGCCTGGATTGCTTTTTAAGCTGCCTTCTGAGAGGGTGGGTCTTTTAAAATGAATATTTGCCCATTTGAATTGTTGCAGCTGGAACCTTCTGTGCATTCAATGTCTCCTCACAAATGTAGAAGCAGATAAGCAAAATTAAAAATGGTGGCTTCAGCTACAAAATTAACTTATATTGTTTAACTGTATAGAGCATTGTTGCCCATTATCTTGTGTAGTACTTCATAATAGAATATTGGGACCCTTTAAATATAAATGGCAGAAGCGATATAATGTAAATGATAGCTTATAATGAGTCAGAGGGAATGGTACAATATTCTACATGAATGAAAAATAGAGTAAATCTTGAAACTTGCTCATGCACGCAGCGCATGCCGCGACGTGCAATGAGCGGCGACGCCAAAGGCGCTCATCGCGAGGACCATAAAGTAGAGGGGAGAGAGGCTCGCAAAGAACGCCGAAGGTGCTCATTGCGAGGCACACAAGTTGCGGGTTTGCTGAAGCTGCTCATTTGTGGGGCTCGCGATGAGCCCCAAAGGCGCTCATCACAAGGCCCGTAAAGTAGGGTGGGGGAGAGGCTTGCACCGAAGGCTCTCATCGCGAGGGCCACAAGTTAGAGGGGGGAGAGCCTAAACATTGTGTGGCAAACAGCATTTTTGACGGGCACGTCGCTGGTACTAAAGAAATATAAGGGAAAGCTTGAGGCTATCATGATCAAGGATGTGACATGTCATAGTGTCATATCATAGAAGGGGAGATGTAATGCAGCAAGTTTGGAGGGTTAATGAGGATGAACATTATGGGGGTTGGTGACCATCTAAGAGCAAGCAACCTGTTAGAAGGAGTCACCCAGGAACAGATGGGTGAGGAGACTCACTGTGTTTGTTTAGAATACCAGAGACTTCAAAGACTGAGTAAATACTGAAACTATGTGTGAGATAGAGAAAAGCAGAAGGAGAGAGGGAATGTCTGAGAGAAGTAAGATCTAATACCAGGGCAATTAAACAGGGTTTACAGAGAGTAGAGGATAGTAAACAAAAGGTCTCTATATTAAAGGCACTGGAGAAAGATTTAACTAGAAATATAATCTACTCAATATAATGCAGTCATATAGTAATACTGTAATAATAATAATTAAAAAAAAAATGTTGCAATGGGTCCCCTTCTGTTGTGTGATATGTACTTCAAATTGATGCTGTTCCTTGGAGCATTATGTTCCTCAGGACAACTTATAATTTCATAATCAGCTGTGTTATTCCATTGACTCAATTATAAACTAGTTAAAAATAAGTGTGTCTTAAAAACAAAATGCAGGTGCATTACCTACTATTTATTTGCATACATTGTTTACAGCAGAAAACCTAAGAATAAAGCTGTATGTGTTCATTGTTTGAAAGCAGAGTTAATGGAAGTGGTTTATTTTTATTTTTTTAATTATCACAGTTAGTGCCAACTGCCATCATTATTACGTCATGCCTCTTCCCTTATCTTTCTTCTGTTTGCTGAAAAAGCCAGGATATTTTTGGATTACACTAGTGTATACATAGCTGAGTGGAAACAGATAGTGCGAAGCCGAAGGTTGGCTTCACTGTAGTGATTGTTTCCATGGATGCAAGAGAAACACCGAAGAGGAACATAAATCCTAGTAGACAGACAGGAATGGGAAAACACTGCAGGTGATCTTTTGTAGTATTTAGTGCGAGGGGACACTTTTTACTAGAAAGTGATATTGCTTTATTTAGAATCCTATTTTGATACATTCTTCCGTTACACAGAATTTAAACAGTACTAATTAATTTCCTTCCTTCCTGACTGCAGATTAACAGTCACAGGGTCAGATAGAGGACTTTACATATAGGTAATGAAGCCTGACTTTCAGACTGCAACTGTTAAGGAGTTAATTGACACCCCAAACTTGAATACAACTAAAGTTTCTTACACCCTGAATTGATGTTTTTTTAAATATAATTATTATACTGTATATTAATTAAAGTCTAACAGGGCAGCGATTGTGTCTTAATGTTGAAAAGATTTATAGGCAAAAACTATACAAGTATAACCAAGACATATTAATAGCTTCATCCAATGTATCACAGTCTGAGTGAAAAAAAGGTTGGAGTGTCCCTGTACCGGGTTAGAGCAGTGAAGAAAAATATTTCTGGAAACTGATCTTCAATTTATTCAAGAGCTTCCAGCCGCAAAAGGTATTGGCATCATTACAAGATCCCAAACCTGGTCAGTTATAATACTGAGCATATGACTTTACTAGGCTGGTTCTGTGGACCAGGCTAGGCATCTGATCCCTCCAGTCTCCCTCTGATAATTTCACAATATTATAGAAAGGTAACATACTGTCCATGACGTACACAGTCGAGTCACTGGATATCTGGACTACCACAACTGATGTACTAGTGTAGGGTAGTCACAGTCAAAATGTACTTCTTTCCAAACTCGTTAGGGTGAAGAAGGGGAGAAATAATAACAGTCACCCTTTTGGAAGAAAAATGCAATTATAAGTAAGGGATGAAATTACGGTTTCCTTATTTCCACCGACATTAGCCCATTCACTGGCATTGACCCCATGTAACACACTAGACCTTGACTGCCATACATACTCTTGTCCAAGATAACCTTGGTCAAATAGTTAATATATATAAGTCTGGTTAGTTCTTTAATGACCAGTTCACACAACCTCTGAAGATACCAGAGGTATCTATCCTTCAGGTGTTGTAGGCAAGGGGTAATCAGAATCCAAATCCAGGTCAGGACTGGTGGCTGGAAGAAAGCAGAGAAAGACAGGAGAATGGAACATGGTCCATATTTTAAACCAAATATATAACAAAAGTAATAAAACATCATTGCAAAACTAAGGCCATCCTAGCTCACTTCTCATCCTAGCCAAATTGGAGTTTCTCCTGAGACTCCAGTAATTCACAGGTTTGCATCAGCATTTTTCTTTAGTGTCTTTTTGGCAACCGTGTGATGTGTATGGTAGTGAGTGAACACAGACTGCTTCCATTTTGTGTTAATTTGCTTCTGATGACCTGGGATTACACAATCTAGGTCAGTAATACAGTGTGCCCCTTGGGGATGATGCACAGAAGCAATGCAACTCACGCCGAGTATGGTGCCCAGGGATGACGTGGGTAGGTAGACTAACCCTTACAACTATAAGTTGAAAAAAATGGGAAAATACATCATTAGAAACAAAATTAATGTGCATGGGAGTTCCTTTTCTTCTTAATGGTATGCAAATTGTAAACTTTAATTATGATACCACCAATGGCTATTTGATGCAATTTGATGGATTAGTAGTTGAAACACAGTGATAACATGCACAATTTGATGTGGAAAATAAATCTTATTATTTTATAATCATAAACTGTTCATGAGTACCATGATCTAAAATATAGATGGATGCAGCATTGACTGCATAAAATCTATGATCCTCTTGCACTTATCTGGTTTCAATAATGTGAACTTTAAAAAATGTAATATAGAATATTACATACATTAAATCTACAGTGTTTTTACTTACATTTATTAGACATGTGGCTTAATAGTAATTAATTGACATATAATCCTGAGCGGGTAATAAGTTGTTAAACTTATTTTTAGACTTGGTTACTAGATGGGCTTACAAATGCATTATTTGTTTCTGTACTCTGTATGGTGGAGGGCTTCTCTTCCCCTTGTTGCTCACAATACACTAAATGGTTGTTGTGGAGAGCTCAGTCACACAAAATCCATTGTACAGATCAAAACAAACCGCACACTGATGATAGCCATTGAGCTTGAAACAGTACTGTATGTGAGTGGGTTTATGATTTGTGCCAAACCAATCCTTTGCTGTGCTTTAAAGCTGTGGTACAGCGGGCATATGCATTTGAAGGAACTACGTAAAAAGTTGCATTTTGGATTTAAGCGCAAGAATGCATTGTCTGCTCATTTGCATGTCCCTGCCCAGTGGCTCAGATGCAGTACAATAACTGTATTTCTGGGAATCCTGAGCAGGTAATAAGTTGTCAAACTTATTTTTAGACTTGCAGATGGTACAAATGTATTATTTGTTTATATATATATATATATATATATATATATATATATATATATATATATACAGTGCCTTGCAAAAGTTCAATTTTAGTCTCATCAGACCAGAGCTTCCTCCATACATTTTGGGAGTTTCCCACATGCCTTTTCGCAAACTCAAAATGTGCCATTTTGTTTTTTGCTGAAAGTAATGGCTTTCTTCTGGCTACTCTGCCATAAAGCCCAACTCTATGGAGCATACAGCTTATTGTCGTCCTATGTACAGATACTCCAGTCTCTGCTGTGGAACTCTGCAGCTCCTCCAGGGTTACCTTAGGTCTGTGTGCTGCCTCTCTGATTAATGCCCTCCTTGCCCGGTCAGCGAGTTTTGGTGGGCGGCCGTCTCTTGCAGGTTTGCTGTTGTGCCACGTTCTTTCCATTTGGTTATGATAGATTTGTTGGTGCTCCTGGGGATCATCAAATATTTGGATATTTTTTTATAACCTAACCCTGACTTGTACATCTCAACAACATTTTCCCTTACTTGTTTGGAGAGTTCCTTGGTCTTCATGGCAGTGTTTGGTTAGTGGTGCCTTTTGCTGAGGTGTTGCAGCCTCTTTGGCCTTTCAAAAAAGGTGTGTATATGTAATGACAGATCATGTGACACTTAGATTGCACACAGGTGGACATCATTTCACAAATTATGTGACTTCTGAAGGTAATTGTTTGCACCAGAACTTTTTATGGGCTTCATAACAAAGGGGGTTAATACATACGCACATGCCAATTTTCTGTTTTCTATTTCTAAAAAATAGTTTAATGTATATATTTTTCTCATTTCACTTCACCAACTTAGACTATTGTGTTCTGATCCATCACATAAAATTCAGATTAACAAAACATTGAACTTAAGGCTGTAATGTCACAAAATAGGTAAAAAGTCAAGGGAGGTGAATACTTTTGCAAGGCACTGTATATATATATTAGATTTCTAATATTGACTGTTACTTTGGGATTTGGTTTAGATTTATCTTTGTATATATTTGTAATGCACCATTGACAATAACTTAAGTACACAAGGGAACATTTTACTTTTCTCTCCATTCACGTTCATTCATTTGACTTTCACATTGGAATAATCATTATGCAGAAAACACAGAAAGTAAGTTTTAATATATTCAAGCTTAAAATATCTTCCTTTGGTTTGGAAGGAGGGTCAAACTCCAGTTTTCAGTTGTGATAATGGGTCAGATTTTACTAGCATAAGCAGTAGGGATCACGCAGTGAGAAATATATATATAACTAGAGAATTGCCCGTCAATAAATGACGGCAATGAAATTGTAAGGTAGCTAATGCTGTTTGGTGTATAATAATGAAATATATAATACATTAATAAATGAATATACTTTACCTATTTTGAAGCATTGTGTTGAAGAGCTGCGAATCTGTTTTGATGTTGCTGGAGCATTAGTGGTGTGGAGCTGCTGTGTAAGCGTGATGAATGTGTGCAGTGTAATAGTGTGCGTGCGCGAGCCCAAACCGCTAGCGTAGTTGTGTATTTCCGCATTGGCGTAAAATGGCGGACGAAATCGTTAGCGTAGTTGTGTACTTCCGTATTGGCGTAAAATGGCGGGTAATGTGTGGTATGCGTCTTAGCAGAACATCCGTAGGTCGTTTGTGGTATTTTGCAAGTTTCTTGTGGTGTTTTGCGTGTTTAGAATGCTGTAGCCTCGTTTTCGTTTTGTTCGGCGGCCATTTTTTCTCTCGCTTAGCAAATTTTTTAGTGTTCAAACTCTTTTATTTTTAGTTAAATTAAGGCGTAAGTTGTTTTTTTGAGGTCCTGGATGCTCCCTCTTGCTGTAGGTAAGCTTTTTATGTATGTGCTGTGTGTATTTATTGTGTTTTGAATTTTGTAATGTTCGCGAGTTGCGTCCGATTGTTGCGAGGTCGTAATGTGTGGTAAAGTGTCTCGTATGTTGTTTGCGTTGAGAGGTAAAGTTTGCGAGGATCGTAGTTGGTGTGTCGTGTTGTTTGCGTTGCGACGTAAAGTTTGCGAGGGTCGCAGTTGCTGGCAAAATTGTTGTTTACCACTTTTACAAACAAATTAAAACGGGATCATATACTATATTTCAAAGATTTACTACTACTCTCACAACAATTCTAAAACAAATATATTACTATAATTCCATGTATATGAATGCCAAAAAATTTGGCTACACAGGGAAAATCAAAGACGTAACCTCTGCTTGACCTGTGATTTCCATAGTTACAACGCTTGTACTTGAACAATTGTTGCTCTGGTATCTTGTCTAATCATTGTCTTGGTTCTCTTGACCTTAGATTCAAAATGCTTCATCCAATGGAAACCTAATTACTGAAAGCTTTTTTTCAAGGTATGATGTTGACTCGATCTCTTCAAAAGCCCTTCAGGAGAACACATGCTTTACGATAAGCCTAGTAACTACAATATTATGAAGCAAATGTGTTACATATTGCATATATAAAATCAAGACAACTTGTAAATATAATGTCCCTGTTTATAATTCCCACTGTGAGAATTAGTTAATTACATAAAGTTTGTAGCAGAATGGTAGAATATTTTGTGATGTATGCTTACCATATGCAGTGTTCATGTTAAACCTATTTTTAGTTCACTATTAATTAACATAAAAAATATATGTGCAATCGGCAGCAAAACAAATGTTTAGACAGAAAATACAATTTACCTCATTAATGGCCACTGCTGTACCCCATTCACTTCTCACTGTGCTGAGCACTAGTGAAAGGAATTCAAATATTTGAACTAAGATAACATTGATTAGACTATCTCGGTAAGGCTTTAATAATACGATTGCAGATTAAATCTTTCAGTAGTGTTCAAGATGATGAGAGAAGTGGGTAGTGGTACAGCAACAGCCATTAATGAGGTAAACTCTGCTCTTAGATCTTTAGATTGTAAGGTTGTGAGTTTTCGATCTTGTGTCTGTGCTTTGAAAATAAGCGCTATGTACATTTGATTTTAAGCTCAAAAACAGGGTCCTCCATTCTTTGCTATGTGTTAATTTTGTTTTCACCTTGTACTTAACCCATGTATAGCACTACAGAATAAGTTGCCGTGTGATAATAATAATAATTATTATTATAATTTTATATTTTTTGTCCAAAGCTTTCATTTTCTGCTATTGCACATGTATGTTTTTACAAAAAAATTGTTTTGATATGAAAAGCACTTACACTGGACTTTTAACTTTCAAGCTCAATTATCTAACATTTCCACTCAGAAATTGTAATAACAACTATTTGTAAATATATGTACTTTTCATTTCTGCAATAATTGGGATATTTTCTTAGTCCCTTTAAATAATAAAAGAAAAACATAATTGATCATTGGAAACTTTAAAATGTAAAGCTAAGGAAAACATGTTCTAGCCATGGTGATTATAAACTGTAAATCATTAATATGTTCCATTTATTATTGATTTTTGGGTTTGGAGATTTAGCAACAGAAAACGTTAGTAATAAATAAGAAATGATAAATCCACTGAAAATGCAACACCTGCAGTACTCAGGAAGTGACTATCTGTCATAGTCACAGAAAAAACTATTTCTCATATATACAAACCCGGTTAGTTTTGAATTCAAAGTCACTTTGAGTGATGGATAAGTACCATGTTGGGATAACCTTAGATTTATTGTAAAAAATAAGGAGAGGTGAGTGGAAACTTGGAAATAGTGCTGTATCACATATTTCCTTCCTGGAAAAGTCAGTTTATCTTTGTTTATACGCGTCATTTTAAACACATTTCAGTGCATTAGAAAAAACAGGGGTTGTAGGCAATTCACACATTTTAAAAGAAACACATATTATTAGTGGTTAGTTGCTTTGTGATAATACAGTATTTTAAATGTGTTTTTATCAAGAAATTAAACTTTGTACCTCACATATAAAAATAACACAGAAATTACATTATAAAGCAAGGGAATGCAACCTTTCAGGACTGGGTCAAAATGCTTTATTTATTTGCTTAAATGTAATACATTTAGAAGCAGTTATACATTTTAATATTTAGAAGATTGTTATCATTACCTTTAGAATGTGAATCTGTGAGTTTCAATCTTGTGCTTTTGGCAAAATGCTCTAAGGCCCCTATTCAACTGCAAGTCCACAGATTACGTTATACAGGCAGTATGTCTGTGGGCTTAAAACTTGCTATAATAACAAGCCAATTTACAGGCCGAAAGCCAAAACCGTAAACCATGCAATCATTAGTAGCATTTCAGAGCGTGATTATGATCACGTAAGCAAAGCCGTAACTACCCATTTAGAAACCAATAGTAAATGAGGCCGTCTTCATTACGTCAGTAAGAAATGGAGGTTAAACGTCAATCAATTAGGGTTTAGGGGTCCCATATGCGATCAGACTCGCAATGCAATGTACAAAATAATAAAAATGAATGGTGATACTGTTTTAGTCTACGTGGGTGGCCTGATATGTATTTACTCATTGATTATCAAGATTGATATGACACTGAAATGAAACATAAAAAAAAAAAAAAATGATTGCAGATTTGCAAGCTTAAGACTGTTATGCAATTAATTCTAATGTCTCTCAACGCTTTCTCCATCTTTTAAACTGCAGTATTGATTTTTTATTTGCATTTACAGTGCTCCGATCAGGTGTTTAACCCACTTGCGAGTCCTATCTGTTACCCGTATAATTTTCTTCTCTAATTGTCATCTACATGAGTGAAAACATTTGCAGGCTTGAGGCATTGTAGCAATTGAATAGCAATTTGCGATTTTAGCGATTGTTACATTTGCTGGCTTGAGAGATCAAAGGCTTTGATGGGGTGTAAGTTACAATTTTGACAACCGCAGGGATGTTCAGCCTGTAACCCGTAGATCAATTGTGACTCAATAAAATAAAAGACGCCAATTGAATGGCAAATTAATTTATGAGCTCTAGTAACATACAATTGCTCAGTTGAATAGGGGCCTAAGTATGTTAGATTTTAAGCTCAAAGACAGGGCCCTAAACCCTTTTGCAATGTGTTAATATTGTATTTTGTCTTGTACTTAAACTCTGTATACCACTACGGAATTAAAGTAATATTGCAGATATAATAAATTATGAGTTAAAATACTTTAGAAGACATTAAAATGTGGATCTTACTATATAGCATGTTATTTGCATTACTTTTCCTAATCCGGGTACTTGTCTAGTGTAGACAAATCAACCATATTACATAAATAATTCCCCTATACTACATCACCCTTCATAATCAATGGGCCATTATTGTTTTTTCCTTCAACACCACTTCATCAATGTATACTCATTCTATCCCCATTTCATCACATCATCTACATTTCATATCCATGCCATTAAACCAACCCCATCCTCACTACACAGTCCTGGCTCCTCATCAGAGAAACACCCCAAATCACTTTGGGTAAATTTTTTCAATGTTAACTATGGGTAACAAGGGGTGACTGAAGAGATGAAGAATAATATTAGATGGGATGACATAAATGGGTGAATACTCCATAATCATTATCCTCCTTTACCTAAACAAGTGTGCCATATGTAGTATCCTTTAAAGGGGCTCTGTATTTTTTGAAAAAACTCACATTAAACATGAAGTGTGTTTAAGGAATATGGAAGGTTCATTGCTATTCATTTTAAAATACATTATCTGTGTGACTGTTTGTATATCTAAATGTAATTTTATTAACAAGTGCTTAAAGTCTCTGTTTTACATACTTTAGACTTCCAAATCGTCCCAACAAAGGTCTGTCCCCCGGAGCTCATGCACACAATGCTTCTATTGGTCCTAGATGTGCTAGCCAATGAAAGACTGTTTCTCAACTGCATGTTTTGAAATGCTGCTGTGTGCATGAACTACAGGGGTTGGAACTTTGTTGTGACTATTGGGAAGTTTTCAGTGAGTAAAAACAGAGCTTTTAGGCATTTGTTAATAACATTTTTTTTTTTATTTCTGCAAACAAACACTTAGGTTTAATTTAGTATTAAAAACAAGAAACATTTCATATTACTTTAAAACTAACACCATTACAAGCAATGTCAGCAATGAATGTTAAATTATTTTAGAGAAAATCTTTACTTTTGAAGATAAATTTGTATAAAGAAAGTTTTTATTTTTTCTGACAAACTTCTTGAAAGCTTAAAGCTTGAGGGCATGTACTAATTTATTGGTCAGTGGAGGGAGGGGTAGGATAAAAGGGAGAGGGATTGGGGACTTGTTAAATGATTGGAGCTCTTGGAATTTTACTCACTTTTTTGGTAGTCTGCAGTAATAAAGCCTGACAAATATCAAGTAAGGGTAGAATTGCAGGAAAAAAAATCTCTATTTTACTTAAAATGTTATTTGCAGTCAGTTTCTATGACACAAGTATTTATATATTTTTGAAATCTGTAGTCACAAGAGTAGTAGTAATAACACAACTTAATAATATAATAACACTACTTAATATAATACAATAAAAACGTGGTTTTTATTTTAAAAAATGTATAAATAATTCTTGATATTTTATCAATCTTCTAGTATTTGCCAAATAATAGGTAAATTGCATTAAATATTAATTATAGCATTTTAATTTGTGTTCAAACAGATAAACATAATTAGCTAAGGAAAAATATTATTTTAGTGTCTGAATCTCAATATTAATTGGTAATGAAGTTCATTTAAGACTGCATATTATAAAGCAGCCCAACTCTCCTTCCTTCCCATAGCCCACTCTAAATAACATCAACCTGCCTGAATCTTCATTGAAAATCATTCTATGTATCCGTCAGGGGCGGCTGCTGCATAGGGGCAAATGAGCAACCGCCATCCCAAAATGAATGCACTGACTTAATCCCCCCATCACTTACTTCATTGTATATTTTATATTCTATATAATAAAAAAATTAAAAAAATGTTTTATCATGTTCAAAATTCAGTTTTTTTTAAAGCTGCTGCTGTCACTTCTAATTTCAAAACCCTCTGTGCTGCAGTTAAACACACTGACATCACATCTAGCCCCCTGCTGGTGACTTGCCTAAACTGTTTGAGTCTCTGCCCAAACGCTCCTATAACAGACAGAGCTGAACCTGTCTGTCAAACACAGCATCGTCCAATCAGAATGGCTGATAGGAAAAAGTCCTGTATCATACAGGGACTGCAGCTCTCACAGTCCCCCCGAAAGTGAATACATTGGTGCAATCTCAATAATGGTCTTATTGTTTCTGACTACCCTGCTCCCGAAGATAAGCTTGTGACCTTTGTGTCACCACCGCAGCCTATACCATACAGAAGCAGCTGCATAGCTCAGGTGAGTCAATATCCCTCTCTGTGTCTTGCTCTAGTTGTTCTGTCCTTCAGTCATGTCTGACTCTCAGTGACCACATGGATGCAACACACCAGGTATATTTGTCTGTGTTTCTGGTTGTGCTTATCCATATGATTTCCATGGCAAAGATATTGAAGTGGGTTGCCAGTTCCTATTCCAGTGGACTGCATTTTGTCTGACCTCTCTAAAATGACCTGCCCATCTTGGATGACCCTTCATGATATAGCTCACAGCTTCATTGAGGTAACAAGCCCCTTCACCATGACAATGTAGTGATCCAGAAGGGGTCCTGTGTCTTAGTCTCTATGTCCATATCTATTTATAAGAGAGGGTATACTTACTTTTGGAGGAGATTTCTTATTGTATGTGTAATATATATATATGTGTATATTACACTCCCCCTCTCTATCTCTATCCCTGTCTTTCTCTATGGGATCACTTTTGTGGGTGGAGACTGTGTCACTGGGCAGGGTCTATACATGTTGTGGTAACATGTTGTGAAGGGGAGATGTTTATACTATTGGGTGGAGTCAATGTAAGGGGAGGGGCCAGATCTCTGTTTTCCGCCCCACCACGTTGGAAAGTCACCAGCCGCCACTGGTATCCGTATAAGTGGGATACACTCATTTGGCTAGACAAATTCCCCATCCATTACAAAATGTGTCAAACAACATAATTAGAAATATGATAACTTGCTGGAAATGGGTTCTCAGATACACCACACTATTTCCTAACTCATCTCAACTAACCCCCTTACTCACCCACCCTCTAAACCCAAATGATATATCAGTTAAATCTCAACATTGGTGGAATTCAAATGCCTTAAACAGGTTAGGATCCTGGCTAAGACATGGCCGTCTCATTATATTTGAGGAACTCAGGAATGAATACGACCTTCCCCTCCAGGAACACTACAATTATTAAAAGCTTAGACATTTTGTCAACACACTGATCCGTACTAAAGGTATACCCAAACATAACTGGATATCTAAAGTTTGCAAGGACCTTCCCCTCGTGAAGGATATAATAGGAGCAATTTATGATATATTTAACTCCACCACTATGGAGATAAAAGATAATTATATGGTAGATTGGGAAACAGACCTCAATCTACAATGGGATTTATCAGATTGGGATAAATGTTGGTCTAACACGTTCAGGGGTTCCCTCAATTATTCCATTCTAGAGACCTCCATTAAAGTTCTCCACCGTGCCTACTTCACCCTTGTGAGACTAACTAAATGGAGGAAATCAGAAAACATAAATTGTTTTAGAGGATGCCCGACAATAGGCTCTTTTGCCCATATTTGGGGGCACTGCCCAAAAGTGAAACAAATATGGAACGATATTAGTCAACTATCATCTGATTTGTTTCACTCATCTATTAACTTAATGGCAGAAACGTGTCTTTTGAGGATGCCTGTTATTACCCTTTCTACCTTTTTAAAATAAACATATTAACTACTTAACCCTTCCTGCAAAAAGACACATTGCCAGGAACTGGAAATCTGATAATCTAGATTTCATTAGTATCAAAGACAAAATTCATTTTATAGCAGTCAATGAACGGATAACTCATTCTCTAGCAGATACAATGCAAACATTTCTGGATATTTGGGGTCATCATTCATCAATTATGTATTAAATGGTCAGTAGACCTGGTACGACCATGGTATTTACACTAATAACCTGTATATATGTTCATCTATAACATTACTATAGATGTTTACTCATTGAAAGGCATATTGTATATGCTCCGTGGCTGTCAGGACTGCAGCTATAAGGGATAATAAGAGTAGAGTCTGCAGTTTTTATACCTGTTTTAATAAAAAGTAAAGTTTTATTTTTACCATTAATTTCAGTTTTAAAAAGAGAATTCTAAATATATTTAATTCATTTAAATAGGTATATCCCACCTAATGCTAAACTGTTTTTATATGAAAGTGCACATGTAGTGACATTATAGTATGTACAATTTATTTGAATACACAGGCCTACGTTCTTCGATTATCTAGCAGCTTTCTTTACTACTTGTGGTAGATACTTAGGGGCTTGGGAGTGGAACCAGGGACCACTGGGGGAAACACACAAAGAAGACAAACTGAACCTGGGACAGTTAAGTAAAAATAAACACTATGGGCCTCATTCTATTGCGATTTGGCCAATTGAATAGGGCTCTAAATAAGCACATAACATATTTTTTTTAAAGTAGTTTTTAGTTAGGGAAAACCTTGCTTTTGGATAGATTCTTACTAACTAAAAACGTATTTAAAAAATATATGTTATGTGCTTATTTAGAGCCCTATTCAATTGGGCAAATTGCAATTGAATGAGGGCCTATAAGTTTAGGACCATCAGCATTATTAAATTGCAATTCAGCAAATTCTAAAGGGCTCTATATAAGCACATAGCATAATTTTTTACAGAAGTTTTTAGTTAGTGAAGACCTTGTTTTTGGATAGAAGTTCACTAACTAAAAACTTCTGTAAAAAAAATATGCTCTGTGCTTATATAGAGCCATTTAGAATTTGACGAATTGCAATTTAATAAGGCTGTAGATGTTTATAATTGTATTGTATTGTTTGATTTTATTTAATTATGTTTAATTATGTTTACTACCTCTCATTAAAATGAGAATATAGAACTTATTTTTGTCAGATCAGTAACTACTATATACTATTTTCTTATACCCCGCTATAAATTCCAACTTTTTTTGGGGGGGGAGGGGGGGGGGATTTAACTTAAAACTGAGAGGTAAATACTAGAAAAATAATAAAAAGACAAAAGATGGACCTCATAATCTTTGTAAAACAAAATAATTAATACAAAGTACATCATAACATGTATTAATGTATGTTATATATCTCTAATGTGTTAATATATCTCATGTTTACTTTAATTGCTTTCACTTGATATGTACTTTTTTGATTTTACTAATGGAACTATGATGTAATGTTACGAATTTTGCGATTTGTCTTAATAAAAATAAAGTACAAAAAAAAAAAAAGACTGCTGTTTGTTGATTTTAACAAGCTGAATTTCAGTTGGTACTGTAACTACAGCCTTTAACTTATGGGTATAAGATGTACTTTGTTCTATTATCTTCATACGCAACCAAGGTTTTTTCTGCTCCATGCTAACTATATTATTTTGTAAATTAGTTTCATAAGTCAGAACCAACAACTCCTTCAGTTAATACTTAATGAAAACAAAATACAAGATTAGCCAGCCATGACTGCTGTGCTTGGAGATTTGTGATTAACATAACGACCTTTCAAAGGTCAGCTCAATGTCAACACTTGAATATGCTTTCATTGAATGTTATTTCATAAGACTAAACTGCAAGCTTTACACCAAAAAGAATATCCATCATAGAAAACTGTGATGAAAAACACAATAAAACCAGTTTTACTAACTGTTTGCAACTTCTACCAAACATTTAAATATAAAAATATTAAAATGACAAAACACTTTTTCTTTACCGGTTTTATTTGAATAAACAATGATTGTTGAAGATTAACCAGAGCTCTCAATTTCCATTATGAGAGAGGAGGCAGTGGGAGGTTAATGTATTAAGGTTTGTTATTGTTAGATGCTGTTTAAAGTATTTTTTTAATTATATTTATTTTTTAATTTAAAAGTAATGTTTGTCAGTGAGAAGCACTAAACATAACTTTGAGTATATACGATGAGCTACATATACATTTTTTGAAAAATAAAAATAACTAAAACACTAATTCATTAAAATATATTGAAAAGAACATAGGACTGCATATTAGAAAAACAATGGTGATTTACCAAATTATTAGTGGTTATTAGTGATGTCACGAACATAAAATTTTCGGTTTGCGAACCGCGAACGCGAACCGCCGCAAATGTTCGCGAACTGGCGAACCACCATAGACTTCAATGGGCAGGCGGATTTTAAGACCCACAGGGACTCTTTCTGGCCACAATAGTGATGGAAAAGTTGTTTTAAGGGGACTAACACCTGGACTGTGCATGCCGGAGGGGGATCCATGTCAAAACTCCCATGGAAAAATTACATAGTCGATGCAGAGTCTGGTTTTTAATCCATAAAGGGCATAAATAACCTAAACATCCCCCTCCATCATCATCCTCCCCTGTATCTCTTTACCCCCTCCCTCATCATCCTCCCCTGTGTCTCTTTCCTCCCCCTTCCTCATCATCCTCTCCTGTGTCTCATCCCCCCTACCCTCATCATCCTCCCACCTCCCTCAGTCATCCCCTCCCTGTAGTCTATTTACCCCCTGCCTCATCATCCTCCCCTGTTGTCTCTTACCCCCCTACCATCATCATCCTCTCCTGTTGTCTCTTTCCCCCCCTCACTCATAATCCTCCCCGTGTCTCTTTTACCCCTCCCACATCATGCTTCCCTGTGTCTCTTCCCGCCCTCCCTCATCATCCTCCCCTGTGTCTCTTTCCCCCCTCCCTCATCATCCTCCCCCCTCCCTTGATGATTAGGGGGGGAAGAGACACAGGGATAAGTGTGAGGGGGTGTTAGGGTAAGGGTTGTTAGGGATAAGGGTGAGGGGGTTAGGTGTTAGGGTGAGGGGTGTTAGGGCTCAGTGTGAGGGGTGTTAGGGTAAGGGTGAGGGGTGTTAGGGATAGGTGTGAGGGGTGTTAGGGTTAGGGTGAGGGGTGTTAGGGATAAGTGTGAGGGTGTTAGGGTTAGGGTGAGGGGTGTTAGGAATAAGTGTGAGGGGTGTTAGGGTTAGGGTGAGGGATGTTATGGATAAGTGTGAGGGGTGTTAGGGTTAGGGTGAGGGGTGTTAGGGATAAGTGTGAGGGTGTTTGGGTTAGGGTGAGGGGTGTTAGGGATAAGTGTGAGGGGTGTTAGGGCTAGGTGTTAGGGTGAGGGGTGTTAAGGATAAGTGTAAGGGGTGATAGGGTGAGGCATGTTAGGAATAAGTGTGAGGGTGTAAGGTCTTAGGGAAAAGTGTGAGGGGTGTTAGGGTTAGGTGTTAGGGTAAGGGGTGTTAGGGTTAGGTGTTAAGTGTGAGGGGTGTTAGGGTTATGGGTGTTAGGGATAAGTGTGAGGGGTGTTAGGGGTTAGGGTGAGTGGTGTTAGGGATAAGTGTGAGGGGTGTTAGGGTTAGGGTGAGGGGTGTTAGGGATAAGTGTGAGGGGTGTTAGGGTAAGGGTGAGAGGTGTTAGGGATAAGTGTGAGGGGTGTTAGGGTTAGGGTGAGGGTGGTTAGGGATAAGTGTGAGGGGTGTTAGGGTTAGGTGTTAGGGTGAGGGGTGTTAGGGATAAGTGTAAGAGGGGTGTTAGGGTGAGGCATGTTAGGAATAAGTGTGAGGGGTGTTAGGTCTTAGGGATAAGTGTGAGAATGTTAGGGTTAGGTGTTAGGTTGATGGGTGTTATGGATAAGTGTGAGGGGTGTTAGGGTTAGGGTAAGGGGTGTTAGGGATAAGTGTGAGGGGTGTTAGGGTTAGGGTGAGGGGTGTTAGGGATAAGTGTGAGGGGTGTTAGGGTTAGGTGTTAGGGTGAGGGGTGTTAGGGATAAGTGTGAGGGGTGTTAGGGTTAGGGTGAGGGGTGTTAGGGATAAGTGTGAGGGGTGTTAGGGTTAGGGGTGTTAGGGATAAGTGTGAGGGGTGTTAGGGTTAGGTGTTAGGGTGAGGGGTGTTAGGGATAAGTGTGAGTGGTATTAGGGTAAGGGTGAGGGGTGTTATGGATAAGTGTGAGGGGTGTTAGGGTTAGGGTGAGGGGTGTTAGGGATAAGTGTAAGGGGTGTTAGGGTTAGGTGTTAAGTGTGAGGGGGTGTTAGGGTTAGGGTGAGGGGTGTTAGGGATAAGTGTGAGGGGTGTTAGGGTTAGGGTGAGGGGTGTTAGGGATAAGTGTGAGGGGTGTTTAGGGTTAGGTGTTAGGGTGAGGGGTGTTAAGGATAAGTGTAAGGGTTGTTAGTGTGAGGCATGTTAGGAATAAGTGTGAGGGGTGTTAGGTCTTAGGGATAAGTGTGAGGGGTGTTAGGGTTAGGTGTTAGGTTGATGGGTGTTATGGATAAGTGTGAGGGGGTGTTAGGGTTAGGTGTTAGGGTGATGGGAGGATGATGATAAGGGGGGGGAAGAGACACAGGGGTGTCCTTGCAGCAGAGATTAAAAGAGTCCTTCAGGACTGTATTGCACACTGGTGTACAGTAGCCTAGCTATGGTTTTCCCTATTGATGCAGTATCACCTACACTCAGCCTCCTCTCAGTAAGACTGCAAGTTAGTTATGATTCCAAAATGGCTGCTGTTCATGAGGTAGAAGGCTCTGGAAGGGAGTGTATGCTGCTGATTGGCTGGAATGTGCCTGCTGACTGTGACATGCAGGGTCAAAGTTTGCTCAATGATAAAGTATGGGGGGCGGGTTGAATATTGCATATGTTCGCAGTTCGCCGCGAACGTGAACATGCTATGTTCGCCGGGAACAGTCCGCACATCTCTAGTGGTTATGGAATTGAAAGCGATACAGTGATAAACTTATAAATACTGTAGATTTTTTATGAACAGTGTAATTACAAAAACTTGACAAACATTTTGCATTGACCGACTCTTCAAATTTCCAAAGCAATCTTGCAAATCTTAATTACAGATAAACACAATTACTAGTATGTGACCCAAAGAAAATGTAAATTAAAATGAAAGTTTTTTCCAATGTTTGTAACCTGATAGCCACCGCTAAGGAAATCGGGTTTAAAATTATAGATTATAAATGCTAAATAGTAAATTTAAACTTTTGAACACAAACAGTAAATTATCCCGTAATTTTCATATGTAACCAAGGAATGTGCAAAGCAAATACTGTACAATCTGTGTAACCACTTGAGTACCTAAAATTGTATAGACAAACTTAAAATGATTTAAAAATATGAAACTTGTGAAAAGCAAAGTTATCATAAGGAAAACATAAGATTTAAAAAACAAAGCGCAGTCTTACTAAAACAGTGACACATCTTGTCACGACTTTACACTGTTCAGCTGTTGCAAAAAAAATATTAATAATGTAGCTTAATTAAATATATACTTAATTGCAAAAAGTAGCAGTAATTATTTCTATCAATCAAAAACAAAAGATAAAACATAAAGTAAATAAAATATACTTCAAAATAGGGAACTTGGAGATATTATAATTAAATGATTGATAGTACTTTGAGGCAAGGATCTTCCTTACTAAATTGCCTACAATTATTTCCAACATTACTGTTGTTATAAATCACAGGAATGACTGGTTAATAATATTATTATGATGTTATAAATTTCCAGTAACTGTCATGATATGTGTATGAATACATCCACAGACTAAAGCTGATTCTATGCCTGGTTAATGCCTTAGCAATTATGCCCATATAGGTCTCAAGTACAGCAAAATGGAACATCTGCTTGGGTGTGTAAAAAAACTATTTAGAATTTCAGTATGGCTAAAGTCTATGTCAAGTTTTATATTACAAATCAAAATATAGATATTATACCCACAAGATAGCAGTACTATGATACTCTACAAATCAGCAATATAAGGAAACAGAAGTAAATGTAAGCTGTAAAGTAAGGGTAAAATAAGAAACGTTTTATTTCCTCCCTTGTTCTTTGCAAAGTCACATATTTATTTCTAGAACAAATAAATAACAGTAATACAGAGTAAAGAAACACAGCAAAATACTAGCCAAAGAGTAAAAATGTATAAAAGAACCTATTCCTGTGAATGCATTGTTGCCAAAAGCTCTTTGGTTAACCCCATATTAAAAAATAATATTATATATATTTAATTTGATAAAAAAGCTAAATTTCAGCAAAATACTACTAGAATGATGGTATTCTTAAAAACAATATTTACAAAAAATAGGTTCAATTTGAATATATATAAAAAGTCCAATCTTAACAGAAGAGTTCAACATACTACAAAATGTTGGACAATGGGAATTCAACTATTATAAATGGCTTTAGTTTTTCTACTGTTAAGATCAGAATTTTGATTACCGGGTAAGAGGTCAAAGATCTAGTGCTTTTGACTAAATTACAACTACATACTGTGTTTCCTGCTGCTAACCAGGGCCCTACATATGACGGACATTTCTGTCATGGAATTTTTTTACTCTCTCTCACTAGTTAAATTAAGAGAATGTATTTGTGGCTATAGCCATATATATATATATATATATATATATATATATATATACAGACCCTTTCCCATTAAAAATCTCATTACTAAAAAGTCAACTTCTTTACTACCTTGCCTGTAAAGCTTATTTCGACATATCATATAAGTCATTGCTAACCATTAATTATTAGCTAATTTTAACCTTAGGTGAAACTTCCCACAATGTAACCTTAAATTCTCTCTCTTTGTAGGTCAGACATTACTGATTTACTATAATCTGGGTAGAATAAAGACAAAAAATCAGTTAGTAGAGAGCAAGAAAATGCTAGAGAACTAAACAATGAAAAGTTGAAAACTGTTTATAAAACACAGTTAATTTCTTTTTCCTTGGACATTATTATAGCAGCATAAAACTGTATAATTCAGCACCCATTCCTCTGTATCCATAGTCCCTCTGCTTAGGAAGTCTGCTTGGGTTATTTTTCTAATTGTAGGATGTAATTATCAATTCACATAAAGGGGCGCATTTGTAAAGGTATGTCAACTTTATTAATAATTGTAGCTCACAACAACGAATATAAACCATTTAAAAAAAAGCCAAAGTTCAAAACAATAGGCTATTTTAACCAAGAAAAAAGAATCATTACAACTGATTGAAACTCTTTGATAAGGGTAATTGTTCTCAAACTCCTAATTGGAGGGATTCTGTAACTCCATCGCATATAGCCGATTTTCTGTGATTGAGTTTGCGGGATCAAGTAGGCCTACTTTACTTCTGCTATTCAATTGGGCCGGGGGCGAAAGTGAGGCGCCGGTCGCGAGAATAGGAAACCATGCTCCTCCGGCAGTAGCATTTGCGGCTTGAACATGATTGCAGATGCAAGCCTTTAACTCGTGGCTCAAGCACTTTAAATACAGATATAAATCAATACATAAATTTAATTACAGGACTTTTGGACGGAAAAAAAACATGAAATAAAGTATTATATTTTTGGCGATGTTGAGCTTGAGAATAGGTTGTGGCTTTTAATTCTAATGTCAACCATTGTGTTCCCCATCATTAACAGTACTGTATTGAAATATATATTTGCATTTAAAGTGCTTCCTATATGTAACCTGTCATTCATTTTTGCCATTTGCGGGCTTGACGGAGTGGTTAGCGAGGGAAAATCAGAGCAATTGAATAGAGATTTGTAAATTTAAATGTACCTATCTATTCCAGCCATACATCCCATATTAGAGGATCCTGCCCAGAGACAGCTTAAATATATTTTTAGAAAAGAACCCTGTAAGTAAGATAATTTCAGTTCAGCTGTATGTCCAAATAAGATTTGTGCATTTTGTTATTTTCTTTTCTCACAGACTGAAAACTGCTTAACTTAATAAAGAGAACAGCTGGTATGTCTAGAGGTATCTTTTCAGATTGCGCATTGGCTATACAGTGCCTTGCAAAAGTATTCACCCCCCAACCCCTCCCCCTAGCATTTTTTGTGTTTTGTTGAAAAAAATTCATGTGCATAACTATTCAACCCCTGTGTAATACTTTGTAGAGCCACCTTTTGCAACAATCACAGCTCCAAGTCGCTTTAGTTTAAGTCTCTATGAGCTTGCCACATCTACCACTGGGATGCTTTGCTTGCCCATTCCTCCTGGCAAAACTCGCTCCAGCTCCTTCAAGTTGGATGGCTTGCGCTTTGTGAACAGTAATCTTTAAGGTCTGACAACAGATTTTTCTATTGATTGAGGTCTGGGCTGTGACTAGGCTATTTCCAACACATCTACATGGTTCCCCTTAAACCACTCAAGTGTTGCTTTAGCAGTGTGTTTGGGTCATTGTCCTGCGGAAGTGAACCTCCGTCCTAGCCTTCAAATCACGCACAGAGTGGTACAGGTTTTGTGCTCAAGAATATCTCTGTATTTAACACCATCCATCTTTCCCCTAAACTCTGACCAGTTCTCAGTCCGGCTGCTGAAAAACATGGTGCTCTTTGGGTGATGTGATGTGTTGGGTTTGCGCCAGACATAGAGTTTTCTTTGATGGCTGAATAGTTAAATTTTAGTCTCATCAGACCAGAGCACCTTCCTCCATACATTTTGGGAGTCTCCACATTCCTTTTCGCAAACTCAAAATGTGCCATTTTGTTGTTTTTGAAGGTGCTCCTGGGGATCATCAAAGATTTGGATATTTTTTTATAACCTAACCCTGACTTGTACTTCTGAACAACATTGTCCCTTACTTGTTTGTAGAGTTCCTTAGTCTTCATGGCAGTGTTTTGTTAGTGGTGCCTCTTGCTTAGGTGTTGCAGCCTCTGGGGCCTTTCAAAAAAGGTGTGTATATGTAATGACAGATCATGTGACACTTAGATTGCACACAGGGGGACATCATTTTACTAATTATGTGACTTCTGAAGGTAATGGGTTGCACCAGAGCTTTTTATGGGCTTCATAACAAAGGGGGTGAATACATATGCACATGCCAATTTTCTGTTTTCTATTTCGAAAAAAAAAAATAATGTATGTATTTTTTTCATTTCACTTCACCAACTTAGACTATTGTGTTCTGATCCATCACATAAGATTCAGATTAACAAAACATTGAACTGTAATGAAGGCTGTAATGTAACAAAATAGGTTAAAAGTCAAGGGGGGTGAATACTTTTGCAAGGCACTGTACGTTCTTCAATGGTATATCCCTTTTCTAAGGGTAAAAATATCTATTTCCATAAGGTACTCTAATCAATATGTAATTTTACTAGGGCTAAAGATATCTTTGCGGCTGGTCCCTGTTAGTTCCTTGTAAATCTTTCCATTGCAAATCGTATAATTAAACTAGAAGCATTTGGGATGTAATAAACAGAAATATCCATAAGGTTTTTCCCTGCCCAAGTCATGTTAGGGTAAAGTTCTCTTAGTAGAGGCAAACTTTGGTCACCCCTATTCTCCTTACGTAACAAACAGCACAATTGTTGTTAATCAGAATTTTACCAATAATTCACTTAATACACTGCTGAAATGTAGTTCTAAAAAAGTTTATGATATATTAGTCTGAATTGTAAGGCAATTTCCTTGAGCATGAAATGTTCCATATTGCCACCAAACATAAACTCAGTCAGTGACGCTTTTCCAAATGATATGACCCAAAACAGAACCTTGATTTGAGTTTTCTGTTTGATCTACACCTCAGAAGAATCTTTAATGTGAGCATTTGTTGATACTGATTTTTTCAGTTCCAATTGTTCAAGGTGCCTGAAAAGACATTGAATAATTATCATGTGCCATCTTAACTAGAATACTAATGGAACAGTTAGGGAAAGGAAGTCCAGAATTCTTATGCATGTTCTTGCTGGCAAACAATACTTAATTACCAGGTAGCTATTTTAATCTTATATAGTTCAACATAGGAAAGCTATACCTTAACTGGTTTGAGTAAGGTGTAACATCTAGGGCTGTGGTGATGGCTTCCAAAAAACAGAATCTTTTATGGTCTCATTTTGTGATAGCTTTGATAGAGTAGCCGCTCTTAGCGAACGGAGTAACTGAATTTCTTTTAATGGACAAAATGAAGGCTTTTTCCTGCTAATCTAGAAAAATCAACTGCAGCTTCTGAAGAGAAATATGTGCCTATATTAATCTCATATAATTTAACATTGGAAAACCATACAGTTTTAGATACTGTAGTAAATGTGATGGGGAAGGCAAATGTCTACTCCAACCAAAGACGCTTTTCTCAGTCTGCTTATATCTTGTTGTCCATAGCATCTTTAAATGGGATACAATTCTTGTAACCTGTCTTAAGTAAAAAATCTCCTATTGGGGGATTACCATTGTCTTAGAATAGCATCTCATAAATTATCTACTAAGGGAACCAGTCTGAGAGGTGATCTACCCCACAGTAGAATCTTTAAAAAAATCCTGACAACTTTAATAAGAGGCTGTAGAAGGGGTAGTTGTAATTCAGTAGGGTCTTCATGAAGTCATATTCTTCATCCTCTGCCATATGATCATCAAATTGGGAAGAAGAAGATGTGCATCACATAGACCTTTTTGAAGATCATCAAATGAATCAATTGGATCCATTAGACAATACCCTTTTTTTCTGGAGACAAAGGACTGTGAGATTGCCTCTGTAACTGCTTTGGAGATCCAATTATAAATGTCTAAGGGAAGAAGTAGAACTAATCACTGATGCAACTTGTTTTTATACCCTATACTTTTCTATTTTTTTTTTTTATTTACATTACACAAACATGCAAATGACAGCATCTTATACTAGCAGTTTTTTTTATCCCAAGTTTTAAAAAGTAATCTGTTAATTTTACGGTACTTTTCCGATATTTCACCAGCGAAACAAAGCTTTTCTGAACTTGCAACTTCTTTCAAATCTATTAGCCTGTGATCCATAAGAGTGCTAACAATCACCTTAGGTGCATTTTTTGTGTGAGATTAAGCTTTTACAAATTCTTCTCTAGATTATCTCTGTCTAATCTAACAATGTCTATAGACTATCTTGTTTCAGCTATATACCCAGTTACATTAAATACTATATTGTACATTTCTGTCCAGTAATACCTTATTAATGGGCAGCTCAACCCACATGTGGAAATATGCCTCCCAAAAGACCACAAACCACTGCCAGCAATAGTGGACATTAATTTTTAATAAATGCTAATTTTGGATTGTGTGTCAGCAAGAATACTTAAACAAATTTTCTCACATTGTAACAGATATTGAATTTTTTTGCTCTAAGCTCAATTTCTATTTCTCCATTTGTTACTCTGGAAGTTTCATATCCAAATCTTTGTCCCTAAATCATGTAGTTATATGTCTAATTTTTTGTGCATTTATTTTTATATATTTTTCAATATTAAATCCTTTTTGTTCTTTGTTGGCACTACATTTTCCAATATAAGGTATTATGGAATTCTTTATTTGTAGTAAATAGTTATTTCTATTTAACTGAAGTAATAATGCTAAGTCCTTAAAGTCTTTTATTTTTTAACCATTTTTTTTAATCAGTCTATATTGCAATGAAATCGAAACATGCATTTTTGCCCAGATTTTTTTACTTATACAACCATGTAAGCCTATGCTTCATATATATGCCTCAATATTTAAGTCTGTTTAATGAGACTGAAATACTAATGGAATAAAGCATGTTGCTTAATTTATTACTTCATTATTTAATGAACAATATTACCTAGCACTAACTGGCACTGCAAATGCCCTCTCTTTAATTACCTCAATTAATGTCAAAATGTTCATGTCAAGTTATTGCTGATTTAGAGTTTTCTATACATCTCTGTATCACTTACTATTTCATTGAAGGCTGCTGAACATTGGCTGATATTTTTATTAAATAATGATATTGAATTTGGTGTGTTGTTTGTCATATGAGGTTATATTTATCTACTAATGGGTCTTGGTGATGGTTAGATGGAGGTCAGTTACACCTTAAGATGTAAAATAATAGAATATTAAGGGATTACTTTCTTCTTCACCCCAATGTATAGGTACAATTATAACCAATGAACACTTCATCTGTACAAAAACATACAGTAATGTTTAAAAAATGTAAAATTATTTGAAAGCACTTTGAAATGCATATCATGTTTAGTGATTTTATTTCCAGCTACTTTTAACAAAACTACCTATTTAAGGAAACACAGCATTTCCAAGAATATGCAACAGCTTGTTTACACTTAAAATAGTGTGCATTAGTCTCGTTAAAATCTATTTAAACTGAAGGTAATTGTACATAATCAAATTAAATGTTTCTGTTCAGTTCTAAACAATACAAATTTATTGAATTCAATTATTATATAAGCCTTTGGACTAATAAATCTGTGCTACAAATAAACCTGAATCATTTGTGCATACATAGTACAGAAGTATAGAAAGTATCTAGGAGTGACAATGGACATACATTAAATTGACTCTAAGTTCCTCAGACAAGCTTAAAGGAACACAGTAGTTTCTTTACAATTGTGATGTATGTAACAAGTTAATATTAGTTTCTATTTAAGCAGTGAGCATTAAAATATTTAGTGTAAATCTTAGAGGACCACTGTGGTCAAGATGTTTCTATATTAGTTTTTGAATAACTAAACATGATAATGGTCAAAATGTGAAAGCTAAACACAACCTATTTATTATTATTTATTGTCTTTTTTTATATTGCGCCAACATATTCCGTAGCGCTGTACAGTGGTATTGTACAAGGCAAAAACAAACTTAACACCTTATAAGAAAGAGGGGCCCTGTTTTTTGAGCATATAAATCAAATGCACATAGTGCTTGTTTCCAAGACACGGACGCACAATTGAAAACTCGCAAACTTACAACCTATCACAAGGATGGATAAATCCAGCAATTTAAGAAGACATTTTAGGGGTAGTTACTCTAGTATCAATATCATATATTTCAGTAAGAGTGTTGCTGCATGCCTGGCGTTGTTCAGCTAAGTGTTACGTGCTTCAGCCTCATTTTGATTCTGTTTGAAAGCATTTACGTTTTTCGGCCACCAATTTTTTCCTCACTTAGCCGATTTTCGATCTGCGAAAAATGGCAATTATGGCTCAAATTAACTTGCAACCTCACTCACAGGGTCTCTGGATGTCCCCCTGAGTTGTGTGTGAGGTTTTGAATTTATTTTTGTTAATTATTTTTCTTTTTTTGGCGGTCATTCGAGTTACGTGCTTGAGAAAATATCGTCCGTTAAATCCGTAATTTTTTCAAAATGTTGCGTGCCTCATGATCAGCTGTAAAGTCTGGCCTTTGTCGCTAGTCGCGGGCAACGGCATGTGCCGCTACAATCTCTTCCAATCTTCCATCGGTGGGGCGTCCTCTGGCAAATTAGAGCTATGACAGTACAGAGGACTGGAATGAGCGCCTTTGTCGCTCAATGCAGCAAAATGGTGCAAGCCTCGCGAAGTGCTCCTGCAGCGCTCATTGCAAGCTCTACAATGAGCGCTTTTGGCGCTCATTGCACCAAAGTCATGCAAGCCTCTCGATGCACATGCGCAAGCCCATAACTTTTAACATTGCGTGACCAACATTTGCAATTACCACAACTATATATGTGATTTCCAATTGATTTCATAGCATTGGCAGTACATAATTTATGTACTGTCTTGCTTGTAAATATAGGATACAATGTTGGTTTGGTAATTCATATTCCTTTTTCATGTCTTGACGTGATTTTACATTGAGGGTATTTGGGCCCAAAAGACAACATATTGTCTTGAAGACTTTTAATTTTGAAAGTGCCAAGCAATTATCTTCATTTCCATTTTGAAACTTCCTATTACTCATTAGTGACAAAACAACTGATTATTTTAGTGTGCCAAACCGTTTTTATCTTATATTTTGGCAGGCTCTTATAGTGTTATAAATTAGTTGGGGTATATCAGCTTTGGGACAATAAGTATTTCAGGCTTAGTATTGGGGTCAAATTCTGATCTCTTTTCCAGCTTATGCAGTTAGACAGGAAATTCCTAGTGGAGTAACACCAATTGTGACAAGGCACTGCCACTTGCTGGGTCAGTGTCCTGTTTTAAACCAACTTTGTGCATGGAGAAAGGCACAGAAGGCTTTTCAATTTCAATAACACTTTAATTATACTTGTCCACATAAAATAAAATAAATCCAGCATCCTTGAAGCACTATACTTTTATGACAGTTACTCTCACTATCATAGTTTAATACATATTCCAAACACTTGAACTCCAGTATTTTCTACTTCGCCTATAGCCCCAGGCCTCTCTTTAAAAGTTCCCACTTCTGTGGTCCAATTAAAAAAAAAAAAACCCTCCTGGATATACACCTTCTGGGGTCTTGCAGCTCTGCTCATAAGCACTGCTGTCTGTAGACTCTCACATTATGGGTAATAATATGAATTTTACATTGCTTGGGAATTCAATAAAAAATAAATATATACAAGCTTACACTTTTGGCAAATTCATATAATTCCCCGTTTTGGCCTTGTAAATAGACTTAAGCTTTTCCATTTTCACGATTGGACTGATTGCATTCCCCATTATTTTTATGCTAGCTACTTGCCCGTCAAAAATTACGTCATTAAAATTTAAAGCCTGGCAATGCTGTTTCCCACACAATGTGAGCACCTTCAACGCTCATTGCGAGTCCTTCGCTGAGGGCCTTCGTACTTTACAGGCCTCGCGAGGGCTTCACCGCTCATTGCCGGTTTTGGCAATCTGCAACTTTCCTGCTTTGCAATGATCACCTTTGGCACTAATCGCGAGTCTCTCCCCCTGTGTACATTACAGGCCTCGCGATTGATCAGCTTTGTCGCTCATGGCGAGTCTCTCCCCCCATGTACTAATGCTGTTTGCCACACAATTCGAGGCTTTGCCCCCTCTGAGCACCTTCGGCGCTCATCACGAGTCTCTCCTTTTGTCTACTTTATGGGCCTTGGTGCTTATTGCAGGCGTCGTACAACCAGCAACTTTGGTGCTTTGCAATGATCACCTTCGGCGGTCATGGTGAGCCCCGCAATGAACTTATCGTGTGGCTCACAATGAGCGATTTCGCAAGTGCATGACCAACATTGCAAACGTGACCAACATTCGTGATATAACAAGAATATACAGTATATATCACAATATTAAAATATTATTATCATCAGACGCACGCACAGTGATGCTTTGGCTTTTTTCTTTATACATGTTATTCACGCAACACGATTAGATTAGGAGAGCTGATTTTCTTCAATTTTCAATGCATAGTTTGCATCTACCCTAGAATTGAAGGTTACTGATATATACTCCTATACTGTATATCGTTAGCAGTATAGTAGAAAGTTTCATCACTTGATTGGCTTTCCATAGCGATACTAGGTAACAACTTACCTCAATCTATAACACTTGCTATTAATATTTCCTACTTGCTGCTGTAATGCTGCATACTTCTATTTAATTCTCTATGAGGAGTTATGGAGATGCCATGTAGCCAAATCTTAACTTTAAGAAATTGGCTGTATGACATTTAAGAAAACATTTACATGATTCCTTTTTTTATTTGGGAGGTAAGTAAACTAGACTAACTACTTTATTCACATTTGATTAGATATGCCACTACTAGCCATCTTATTTACGAGATATACTGCGATCTACCATAAACTGGATAGTTTTAATCCAAATTGGGGAGATTGTGCATGTGTTAAATATATCCATTTTAATAGTTATGTCCATTTTTATGATTATATCACTGCTTTATTCACAGTTGATTAGATATGTCACAGCAAGCCACCTTATTTACTGCAAAGCTGTCACAAGCTGGATGTTTTTATTCTAAATTGCTGGGATAGTACATGTGTTAAATGTATCCAGTAGAGTAGTTATACTCATGCTTATGTTTACATCATTACGTTCTATTTGTGAGGAGATTAGGGGTGTTAGTAGTTACGTCTATACCCTGCACCTAACCAATCTAATTTGATGCTGATATCAATAAAATGTCAAACAAGGGTATTTAAACCCGCAATATGCCGTGTTTTTCTACTAATGCATTGTGCCTTTGATAAAGCAGCCTGGTTGCTGAGAACAAGGCTTTCAGGCAATCATTTAGGGCATTTCTTACTCTAATCCTGTACCAAGTAACAGTTCATTGCTACTGTGATATTCCCTAAAGGGCATCTAGTTATCCAATTTTATTAATGAATTTGGTTGTTACAGCCTTGTTGAACATAAATAGGAACTAGCTTTGGACAGTCGCTTTAAGATAGTAAATTTGTTCTTATATGTTGGTTTTCCTTTCAGATTCCCTTTGGTGAGTTGGAGGAGTCGACCTAGTTTGTGCTCTCTTTAGGGGTCATTTTTTTTTTTTTTTTTTTCAGCTGCATGAGGTTCGGCCGTTAAGGTCATATTTTTCCAAGATCATAATGCGAGTTTGTCTCGCGGCTCGTATTTTTTTAGTGTAAGTCCTTGTTTACTCATTGCATGTTTTGTGTATTTTTTCCAAGTCCCGCTTCTGTAGGTGGTGGTAACTACGGCGCCGTAGAGCCTTCACCTCCACAAATGCAGCCCCTCGCTTCGCGAGGGTCCGCTTTTGCGACCTGCAATGAGCCTTTGGCTCATTACAGCCGACGTGGGAGCCTCCACCTCGCAAAATGCGGCCCGCCTTCGGCTCATTGCAGCCGACGTTGGAGCCTCCACCTTCCGCAAATACGGCCCCTCGCTTTGCGGTCCGAACTGCGTCCCTCGCTTCGCCTGACGAGGATTTGTAGTTTGACAAATATTATATGTGATTAACTCTTTTCCATATTTATCTGATTCATGTATCCAATCGCTTGCTTATCAATAAACAAAAATACATTTGGCAAGTTTAACCCAAAGTCTTTTTTGTTATTATACATTTTTCTACGGAGAGTTTAGGATGATTAGATTTCCATATAAAAGCGTTGAAGTTGTTTTCCAAATTGTAGAACATCTTTTTTAGTATTTGAAATGCCAGTATCAGCAAAGGTTAAATGATTTTGGGGACAAGACCATCCTAATTAGGTTAATTCTCCGAAAAAATGTGGGGAAGTCTCTGCCACATTTATGCCTCTAAATATCTTTTCAAAGCTTGGTACAAAGATTGTAATGATAATGAAAAATATAAACACAAATAATTAATGTGGTTTTAAGCCCAATAAAATGGAGTACTAAATACTGTTTTGTGTGAAAGTTTGTAAAAAGTGGCAGAGCCTCTGATTTATGTTTATGGATCAAAAAACCTGCCACTACCCCAAAGTCTGTAAAAATGTTGTCAATTATTTTGAACAAAGTGTATGGATCATTAGAGTATAGAAGAATACAATCAGCAAATGCCACCACATAAAGAATCCTGGACTCAGGTTACACTGCACTGATTAGCTAATCCCCAGCTGTCGTATCCTGTTTTAGATGAGTACCAGTCATCCATGCCTGCACAGATGGATGAGGCAATGGTTAAGATTTTGTTTGTTTATACTTTATCACCCTCCCTTCTACTCCAGAGTAGGGTGGAGTGGGTACAGTGCACAGAACAATAAACAAGATGCTGGTTAGGGCTGAATGTGATATATGATCTCAAAGGAGATACTGAGCTGTCTTAAAGCATAGCACACATTCCAGAGAAGCAAGGCCACAGAGACAGAATTTTCTGCTGGTAAGAAAAAATTAACCCATTACAAGGTCTGCCATTGATAAAGGTAAATAGTATATAATGTAAAGCTCAAAATGAATAACATAAGGATAATATACAAATATCATTATGAATGTGACATGGAAATACTATTATTGTTGTAATACACATCAAAATAAGTGCCATGTTAATATCTTAAATATACTGTATTTAGAGAGATTCAAATATACATGTGTAATATATATATTTTTAGGTTCTTAGTATTAACTCTGTTTAAGTGTTCCCAGGGAGATTAGAGTTTACAAATTGGTGGCTTGCAACTTCTATTAGGCAGAGATAATGCCAAATCCTGAAGAACCACAATTCTCCCTTCAAACTGGAAGCATAAACGGTCTGCCAAACACCATACCATTGACTCGAAGGGGAGAAAACAGCCCTATAACCTAATTGGTTGCAGTAGCCTGGTAAAACCAAGCCCCCTAGGCTTGAGCATTCAAGCAGCATGTGACAACTTTTATTTTATTGGATTGTCAGTAAACAAAAAAACACATATTTCAAAATTGTAAAAAGTATTTTAACATGTTTTTAAAAGATCTTTACAGTGATGTAGTCCATGTTGAACTCAATTAAGTGGCCCTTTAAGATAGTGTTAAATAAGTTTCGTATTGATTCTGTGAAATGATCTTATAAGATCTTATACAATTCTGGTGGCAGCCCATCTTGGCCTGGGGCTTTTTGTATTTGGAAGTTTTTTGAAAATTTGTGAAATTTCTTTTACTTTGATGAGTTGAGCTTGAGCTCTTTTTTAAACATATCTTATTTAAAATCTCCTCTATTTTATTTTCATTAAGTTTTTGTGTACAATACATTTTTGATTATTTCCAGAAAATATTTGTCCTATTTCTTTAGAATTGTTAATGATATTGTCATTACTTTTCCTAATGCCTGCTGTCATTGTAAGTTTACTTTGCCCTTTGATGAGTTGAGCTAATAACTTTCCTGATTTATTAATTTCCATATAAGATATAGACGCTTTATATCTTAGTTTAAGTAAGATTGCTGTCTGCAGTGTAGCCTCATATGCCTGCTGTGCTTTGATATAATTGACCTTCTTCGGGGAGTGTTCTGAAACCTGCATACTCGAAATGTCTGATTTAATGTCTTAGTATGATTTGACAGCTTTGTGGCTGTTTCTTTTTTCTTCTATGTTACATATAAAATGATGTATCCTCAAAGTATGACTTACCTTGTCTGCCAATATAAACCTAAATCTAAATAGTGTTCATTATGTATTGAATAATCCCTGCATATCTCTCTCAGCCCTCCTATAAAAAGTCTTCATTTTTATATAAATATTGCAGCACTCTCCACTGAAATGATGTCTGAGTTAGTGGATTAAAGGATAGGGCTAGACTTAAAATGACCCAGTATTACTTTTGGGCATATCACACTATTTGTAGTTATTTGGTATACTGAATGCGAGCATAGCAAGTAATCTATTCTTGTCCAAGTATCAAGTGGAGCAGAGTAGAAAGAATACTCTATATCTGTTAGATGTGTTCCTCTCCACGCGTCTGTTAATCTCAAGGATTTACATAAGTATCAGATTATGTTACTTCTCCCTGTTGCCTTGTTGCTTTATTATGATCTAAAATTGGATCAACCCAACCGTTCTAATCCCCTCCCCGAAGAATATTTGAACAGTTCCACATGTGCAATAGTGATATTATTTGATTTGCAAATATGATTTGATTTGTGTGCCTGGTATAAATGTAACCTACAAAAAAGTATTTACCATCCAATTTACAATATATTAAAATAAGTCTACCTTCCTTATCTTTTAAACTATGATTAAGGCACATATTATATGATACCGTCATTTATGGTGGGCAAACGACTAGTCTAATATCACTGTTAAAAATGAAGGCTGCATTTTTTATTTTACATTTTCTCAAACTGGGCTGTTGTCGAGTTCTTCAAAGCAGCACGTGAAAAAAAAATATATGAGTTGCTTTTTAAAAATAATTTATTGTATAAGCTGTGATAAAAACAAAATAAGACCTGAATGGAGAACTATTGTCAAATACTGTGAATATATTATACTACAAATAGTGTCATAAGAGAATCAATATATATATATATATATATATATATATATATATATATATGTATACATATATACACACACATACATACTGTACATACATATATATATATATATATATATATATATATATATATATATATATATTTATATATATATATATATAAATAAATACAGAGCTAAATAAAGAGCTAAATTAAAATGACCGATTAGTTGAAGTTTATTAATTATCTCATAATTAATAATGTAACTGTTTTTTTTTGCCAGTCATTCACTTATTAAGAGAACAGCATAGAGAAATGCAACATAATTCTAACCTCATATTAACTAAAGGCATACAGAAAAAAACTAAAATCTGTGATGGATGATTTAAATCTAACATACAACCAACATTTACAATTCTGAAATATACAATATTATGAATGTAAAGGTTAACATCACTAGCCAGGCAATTCTTGGAAAAGTATGAAGGTTACTCCAAGGTAATAAAATGTTATGGCCTTTAAGGTGTCAAATTGGAGATCAGCTAATAGTTTCAAACACTTTCTACGATTCTATTCAAGTCTTTTTCAGCTTTTTAATATATACTTACAGGGTTTTGTTTAAAAAAAAAAAAAAAAACCAAAACGATTTTTTGTGCCAAGAGGTTTTCAACTATGTATCAATTCTAAAAATTAAGGATTCATGTTTTAAATTATAATTTACTAGTAACTTCCCCATCATAAATGATGGCATCATATGTTATGTTCTATTTTCTGTTCTATCTTTCTCTGTGTGCCCTCTGTGAGCCCTCTCCCCCTCCCTCTTTCTGCCTTGCTCTCTGCCGCCCTACAGCTCATGTGGGGTAATCAGCTTGTGAGTCACGCCTCTGCAGAACACATACCGCAGGCATTACTAGCAATTGATAACTATTATCAAGGATGAGACTAACAGTAGTTATAAATACCAAATTACATTGGTGTAATACTCCAAGTATGATAACGATCATCATGTGCAAAGCATCGGGAGAATTATTTAGGACTTCTTGTTTTTACAATATACATTCAGATCCATAAATATTGGGACATGGACACAATTCTAACCTTTTTGGCTCTATACACCACCACAATGGATTTGAAATGAAACGAACAAGATGTGCTTTAACTGCAGACTTTCAGCTTTAATTTGAGGGTATTTACATCCAAATCAGGTGAACGGTGTAGGAATTACAACAGTTTGTATATGTGCCTCCCACTTTTTAAGGGACCAAAAGTAATGGGAAAATTGGCTGCTCACCTGTTCCATGGCCAGGTGTGTGTTATTCCCTCATTATTCCATTTACAAAGAGCAGATACAAGCTCCAGTGTTCATTTCAAGTGTGCTATTTGCATTTGTTGCTGTTAACTCTCAATATGAGATCCAAAGAGCTGTCACTATCAGTGAAGCAAGCCATCATTAGGCTGAAAAACAAAACAAACCCATCAGAGAGATAGCAAAAACATTAGGTGTGACCAAATCAACTGTTTGGAACATCCTTAAAAAGAAAGAATGCACCAAGGAGCTCAGCAACACCAAAAGGCACGGAAGACCACGGAAAACAACTGTGGTGGATGACCAAATAATTATTTCCCTGGTGAAGAAAACACCCTTCACAACAGTTGGCCAGATCAAGAACACTCTCCAGGAGGTAGGTGTATGTGTGTCAAAGTCAACAATCAAGAGAAGACTTCACCAGAGTAAATACGGAGGGTTCACCACAAGATGTAAACCATTGGTGAGCCTCAAAAACAGGAAGGCCAGATTAGAGTTTTCCAAACAACACCTAAAAAAGCCTTCACAGTTCTGGAACAACATCCTATGGACAGATGAGACCAAGATCAACTTGTACCAGAGTGATGGGAAGAGAAGAGTATGGAGACGGAAAGGAACTGCTCATGATCCAAAGCATACCACCTCATCAGTGAAGCATGGTGGTGGTAGTGTCATGGCGTGGGCATGTATGGCTGCCAATGGAACTGGTTCTCTTGTATTTATTGATGATGTGACTGCTGACAAAAGCAGAGGGATGAATTCTGAAGTGTTTCGGGCAATATTATCGGCTCATATTCAGCCAAATGCTTCAGAACTCATTGGACGGCGCTTCACAGTGCAGATGGACAATGACCCGAAGCTTACTGCAAAAGCAACCAAAGAGTTTTTTAAGGGAAAGAAGAGGAATGTTATGCAATGGCCGAGTCAATCACCTGACCTGAATCCGATTGAGCATGCATTTCACTTGCTGAAGACAAAACTGAATGGAAAATGCCCCAAGAACAAGCAGGAACTGAAGACAGTTGCAGTAGAGGCCTGGCAGAGCATCCCCAGGGATGAAACCCAGCGTCTAGTGAGGTCTATGCGTTCCAGACTTCAGGCTGTAATTGACTGCAAAGGATTTGCAACCAAGTATTAAAAAGTTTGATTTATGACTGTTAATCTGTCCCATTACTTTTGGTCCCTTAAAAAGTGGGAGGCACATATACAAACTGTTGTAATTCCTACACTGTTCACCTGATTTGGATGTAAATACCCTCAAATTAAAGCTGAAAGTCTGCAGTTAAAGCACATCTTGTTCGTTTAATTTTAAATCCATTGTGGTGGTGTATAGAGCCAAAAAGAATAGAATTGTGTCGATGTCCCAATATTTATGGACCTGACTGTATGTCTGATCATAAATCATATATTGCATGTGATCATTAACAGGTTGTTTTTTAGCCCTTCTTAGCTGCTTTTGCTTTGGTGTATTTAAGAACATTTATTAGATCACACATTTTATGTAAAGAAGCACAATTGTTTTCGAATTTTTTTGAATTGTGACATATAATTAAATTGTTTAAAACTAAAGCATTGCTCTTGCAATACAGTAAATAATCCAGTAGTACCTTTTCAGGTTAAACACACCCTTATCTAAATATGGAAATGGTGTAAAGATTTTCAGCAGCTGCCTTTACACATGGAATAAAAGAGAGTACTAATCCCATATAATCTCACAAAGTAACATTTTGTAAAGTTGTAAACATTTTAATGTAAAATTTAACATTTCTGAATATTTTTTTTTTATATTGAAACTGTACTGTATCTGTAAATCTAATTTTGTATGCACTGTAACTGTTCCACTGTTACAATCATAACATTTATAAGTTCTATAAATATATTTTTGACAGAATGAAAAGCCCCAAAATACACATTGCAGTAGGTAATGCTTGCAAATAAGCAATATTGTTGTCATTCAATATATATAAGGGAAATCAAAAAGTATGTAAGGAAGTAGTAAACTACAGCAAAGCCGATAAAAAGCAAGTGCTTTTATGAACATGATGCAGAAGGAGTGAAAAATGGTTTGCAGATGTGGCTAACTATATCCCCACCCAACACCATAGACTACCAAGCTTGATTTCTACCAAGGTGAAGTTGTTTCTTGCCTTGGGTAGGTCAGCAACTCTTCTCATTGTGCTTCTACTATGACTATTAAAAAAAGGTATACAGAAGAAGAGAGGAGAATCAGTAGTGTATGAAAACAGTTTTGTATGTAAAAGTCTCAAAATAAACATGCACAAACTTACTCTAGAGTTTGCAGATTTCTGGCAGTTGATTTTGAGAAGGAATACCCGTTAGATTAGAAAAAGTTGAAACAGGGAAACGTACCTATTAAAGTAAATTTTAAATGGACATTGAAATCTATTTTTTCATTGATGCATCTGAAAGAGTATTTTATAATGTACCACTGTGTGTTTACTTTTTCAAATAATGCTCTCAAAGCAGACACATATGATTCAGATGTGTAACTGATTTGGGGGCTTGCTCCTGTCAGCCAATGAGCAGTAATATAGATGTATGAATCACACTGGTTGGACAATGAAATCTATGTTTCAGATGTATATATGCTATGTGTATTTCCTGTTAGTTTCAAAGTAGTTTAAACCGATTTTACTCAATATGTTTTCATGCAAAACACAACTTTGGTAATGTTTAAAGCACGCTCTTTAAATGCATGAAAAATAAATAAAAAATAGGAATTGTTTTGCAGGCACGTTTAAGGCTACTCCATGGAGACAATTTGAGAAGCATAAACCGCATTGTTTCTACAGTTTTATATGAAAAAAAAACTTGCATATTCATTATAACATACAGCACGGGGCCCATTTAGGGATTGTTATTACAAGAGGCTATGATGTATGTGTCCTTGGGTTTAACAACATTGACTAAATAGCAATAACTACGGAACCCATGGTTGAGGCATAAACATATCTAAAACCTGTTTTCATGAGTCAAGAGACCAAAAATATGAAACATATTTTATTTTAAATGTATTTTTAAATAATTTATCAATAGCATTCATTAGACAGATTTGAAAATGTACAACAGGAATGCAAATGAAACACGGCTATTGGTGTTGATTTAATATGTGAGCCTCAATGGTGTGCTCAATTAACAGCATGAATATATCATTATTTGCAATTCACAGTATAATGTTTATACATAGAAATCTGAGAATTTGCTGTACTAAAATTAGGTAATTTCAAAAAGTGTGGGTACCACAGAATATAAAAGAGCACAAAACATTGCCTAGCGCTAGATGTCTTGAGTTATATTATGATAACAACACTGTCTAATGGACAGGTCAGGTATGTGTAACAGAATGGAAAAATCCACTAAGTTACACAAGAGCTGCAGGGTTGTTCACGGATGGCTGTCTTATGGGGAAATTGGCATTGCTGCCTAAGCAAACCACTTTGCTGTCTCGACATCTTACTGAATTTTAGCCATAGTTATACCAATACCTATGCTGCCAGTTGCTTATAAAAGTGTAAAGTCACAGTCATGTTTAGGTTCATGTACAGTAACATAATAAAGCCATAACAGCAATTATAATACAAAATATTAGCTATAATAGGTATACTGATTAAATGGCAGAAACTAACGTAATTCAAGAGAATATTCATCAAATTAAATCTTTACGGTTGGTACAAATGTCAATATTAGAAGAAATTCAGGGCTCTTTGTTATAGTAAAATCACTGTAATATCCCTAAAATGATCAATATGAGTGGATTTTCCATCTTTACAGAGTTTTCTCAATTGATCTAGTTTGATTTTCCCCATGGTAAATACCAAACTGTAACTGATCCTCTTTCACAGCTGCCCAAGTCATTTGTTTAGTGGAGAATTTAGCTGTCCAGTCACCTGAACTGCTAACAACTATGACTCCTCCAAGGCCATCTACCCTGGTCTTCATATCCTTAAGTCCTGCATCTGCTGCTTCTTCAGAGGTCATACCTGGAACCAAAGATAGGTTAGATCTATGTTCAAATACCACAATAAATGCACATTAATCTAAACAGAAATGTGTTGAGAACTTAACAGCGTAACAATATGGAAAGAGACATCTCTAAAAAGGTCAATGGCATATAACAAATGGAAATATGAAAACTATGGCAAATATGCAGTTATAAATGTAGAGAAAAGGAAAGTAAAACAAAAAAGTCAGCTCACAGAATACATGTTCGTTCAGACCACTTAATAAAACAAATAAAAACATGAAGGTTAATTATACACAGACACACGTAGATACACTGGCTTAGTATATAAAGTGCCCCATCACATGCGCACTGCAGTCACTTCACAGTACATTTTTGTAGCAGCTTTGTTGAGAAACAGATTGAGGACAAAGCCATTTTTAAATGTTGTGAACAGCCGCACATTCACATAACTGTTGAACATGATTGACAGCTGTGGTGCCAATAAAGAGGAAGCGCCTCAATTACAATAAGGGATCTAATAAAATTCAGGAGCGAGGAACAAAGCAATTTTGAAGAAATATAAATGGAAATATGAAACATTCTGATCTTTCTATGTAGAAATGGCGAGGGCAAGTGGTTTAAGAGAAAGGGTTAATGGTTGCAAGAAAAAGCCCCCCAGTGTTTGTGATTTAAATATGTCTGCTATTTTATTTTAACACATCATGTTTATGTATGCGTATAGAAGCTGTAAGTGCATCAAGTGAGCTGTATCCCACCCAGAATAATTTTGGGTCCTACACCCCTGAATAGAAGACTAATTCAAATGTGGTTAAATGCAATATTATATGAGAAAATAGAACATTCAAATGCAACAAATGTATTTAAATGGTCTGTATCAGGACATACTTAAAGGGCCACTGTTATTAGGTCCAGTTTCTGTAACTTAAATAGCAAAGATCAATATAAACAACGTATCACTCTGTTGTATAAAAAAAAAACCTTTTTAAAACTGTAGCAAAGTACAGCTTATTTTCATACAGTTTGTCACCAAAGCAGGAAAATAGACAGCTGTAGGTCATTGTGCTCCACACAGTTTTTAAAAGATAAGAGAAGTAAGATAAGAATATTTATTACTTAAAATCATGATCATTGCCTCTTTAAGTACTGCAGGTGGAACAGTTGCATGTAGGAATCAAAATGTTATATATTTTAAAGCCTAGAAAAGCATAAATACAATAATTGCATGTCTGCAAAGATGTCATGCAGATAGGTTTATTGTGTGTGTCGTAGACAGATTATTTCTATAAACATGTAAGTCTTTTGATAAATATTGCAAGAGTATTTCCAAAATGGCCTCAATTAGGTGTATAAATGACTTTCCCAAAAATGAAATAAAGTGTCTGACATATTCATGTGTTTATCTTTTACTATTATTTTAAAATCGGGCTCTCCAGTTTTTACAAGCATACAGACTAAATGCTGTATGAATACTTTCTCCAAATCAATCTCAAGAGCAAGTTCGGAGTAATATTTCTATTAAAAGGGTTACAGTGCCTCCTTGTGGAATAGTCTGCCTATTAAAAATATATTGCAATGCCTTATTATCTATACTAAACATGAAGTCACAATGGTACAGATTCACTAAAGAGTGATGTTGTGTCAAGCACATGTGGATTGGATAAAAAAAAAAAAAAAAAGACTAATGGTGAAAAAAGTTAAGTCATATTAAGTCATGAAAAATATAAGAATAAGATTGGAGTACAAGACGAACCGATGAATAGCGGGTAAGAGAAACTAGACCTGATATGCCCTGACATGCTTCAATAGCAGTATAGGTTGTTGGCATTAAAATAAGATCATAAAATAAATCCAGCTATTCACTATTGCTCTGCCGGCTTGTTAAAGGTTTCAGTCAATTTTACCCACAGCAAGTACATGCCTTTAATTATGGCACTTTGTTTTACCAACTACTTACAAGGAATTAGGTAAGACATGGTGACACAATGCAAACAGTATTAAAAGGAGAGAAGACAGGGCTAAGACAGAGAGGGGAAAAGAAAGGGAGAAGAGTGCTTGCCTCATAGGGGGTCTCCTAATTATCTGTACAAAAAGTCCATGTTACAGTCAAGTTTGATGTCTGTTTTGTCCCAGTGAGGGTTGCTATTATTTTTTACTAGATACTTACCAGTCAACAATGACGGGAATAAAATTGTATGGTTAGCAATGCTGTTTTCCACACAATGCGAGTGTATGGGCCCTCTGAGCACCTTTGGCGCTCATTGCAAACCTCCCCCCCTGTGTACTTCATATGAGTTGCGCTTGTGTTACTGTGTTGGGTTGTATTACTTCATTGGGTTAAATGTTACTGTCTTGCGTTAAGTGTTAGTGCTTAGGGCTCTTCGTTACGGCCTTCGAATTTTGTTTACGTCCTTCAAGCTAGGTTTAAGTCCTTGTTTTCGTCATGTTGCGTTTTTTTGGTAGCCATTTTTTTCCTCGCTTAGGAGATTTTTGATTGTGAATAAACGACAAATATGGCTCAAATTAACTTTCAACCTTACTCACAGGCTTCCTTGCTCTCCCGCTCTGCTGTGTGGGAGTGTGCAAGTTAATTTTAGGCATATTTGTTGTGTTTTTTAGGTTTTTGCAGTTCCATGGTTCGGGCGGAAAAGTCAATTTCTTGCGACCTGTACACTGCATGTACTGGTTTTGGTCCTAAGTGGTACAGATCCTAAGTCCGGCATGGCTCAACTGCTCGCCTCACAAGGCTTGCAGGGCAATGAGCGACTTCAGGGCGCACATTGCAGCCTAAGTGCCGCGTGCCTGGTTGACAGTTCGCCTAGCTTTGCGATGCTCGCAGTTGCGGCCCTACAGGCCGCACCCGCGCTCTCAAAGCATGACCAACATCACAAACGTTACCCACACTGACAACTATATATGAGATTGCTTTTTCTCAGAATGTAATTTTCTGTGTGTTTGCCCATACCAATGTACTTTTGAATTGAAGGCTTTGCAGCAATTCATTATTGGACTAGGTCACTGGATGAGGCAGCATTACATTTGTAACCAATTGTGGTGGAGTATTAGTTTGTTATAGGTGCGGAGTCTATCGTTGTGTGTGTATACATGAAACGTAGAGCTGTTTACACAATTCACTGAATAAAAAAAAACAACTAAATTGTGCTGAAGAATATCCGTTTAAGCTGCTTCCATGTTGAATGTAATACATTCCTGTTGCTCTCGACACTGCAATGAAATGAGACATGGTTGATGCTTGAGACCAAGTATTCGTAGAATCCACAAAGGAAAACCATGCTGGAGATGTAACACTTAGTTTTCTTCATATCTAAATCAGTGCAGTGGAGGAGCTAGTGACTGGAGGGCCCCAGTGCAATATAATTTGCGAACCCTTTGCAATTTCTCTATATACCCCATAGATGTTAATAAGAAATATATGTAAATGGTCATATAAAACCTATAGTGCCTTGCAAAAAGTATTCACCCCCCCTTGACTTTTTACCTATTTTGTTACATTTTAGCATTAAGTTCAATGTTTTGTTAATCTGAATTTTATGTGATGGATCAGCACACAATAGTCTAAGTTGGTGAAATGAAATGAGAAAAATATATACATAAAACTATTTTTTAGAAATAGAAAACAGAAAATTGGCATGTGTGTATGTATTCACCCCCTTTGTTATGAAGTCCATAAAAAGCTCTGGTGCAACCAATTACCTTCAGAAGTCACATAATTAGTGAAATGATGTCCACCTGTGTGCAATCTAAGTGTCACATGATCTGTCATTACATACACACACCTTTTTTGAAAGCCCCCAGAGGCTGCAACACCTAAGCAAGAGGCACCACTAAGCAAACACTGCCATGAAGACCAAGGAACTCTCAAAACAAGTAAGGGACAATATTGTTGAGAAGTACAAGTCAGGGTTAGGTTATAAAAAATATCCAAATCTTTGATGATCCCCAGGAGCACCATCAAATCTATCATAACCAAATGGAAAGAACATGGCACAACAGCAAACCTGCCAAGAGACGGCCGTCCACCAGAACTCATGGACTGGGCAAGGAGGGCATTAATCAGAGAGGCAGCACAGAGACTTAAGGTAACCCTGGAGGAACTGCAAAGTTCCACAGCAGAGACTGGAGTATCTGTACATAGGACGACAATAAGCTGTATGCTCCATAGAGTTGGGCTTTATGGCAGAGTGGCCAGAAGAAAGCCATTACTTTCAGGAAAAAACTAAATGGCACATTTTGAGTTTGTGAAAAGCCATGTGTGAGACTCCCAAAATGTATGGAGGAAGGTGCTCTGGTCTGATGAGACTAAAAATGTAACTTTTCGGCCATCAAAGAAACGATATGTCTGGCGCACACCCTACACATCACATCACCCAAAGAACACCATGAAACATGGTGGTGGCAGCATCATGCTGTGGGGATGTTTTTCAGCAGCCGGGACTGGGAAACTGGTCAGAGTTGAGGGAAAGATGGATGGTGCTAAATACAGGGATATTCTTGAGCAAAACCTGTACCACTCTCTGCGCGATTTGAAGCTAGGACGGAGGTTCACCTTCCAGCACGACAATTACCCCAAAACACACTGCTAAACCAACACTTAAGTGGTTTAAGGGGAAATATGTAAATGTGTTGAAATGGCCTAGTCAAAGCCCAGACCTCAATCCAATAGAAAATCTGTGGTGAGACTTAAAGATTGCTATTCACAAGCACAAACCATGCAACTTGAAGGAGCTGGAGCAGTTTTGCAAGGAGAGGAGGAATGGGCAAAAACCAAAGTGGTAAAATGTGGCAAGCTCACAGAGTCTTATCCAAAGTGCCTAGGAGCTGTAATTCCAGGTTGTGAGGCAACAAAACACGAAAAATGCCAAGGGGGATGAATACTTTTACAAGGCACTGTATTTTGATAAGATCCCCATTCTATACAATAGTTATCTGCTACCCTACACTAATAAATAAAGAGTTCCCCTTTGTTCAGGCTGCTGCCAGTGTCAGAAGACCCCTACCCTGTTGTGGGCCCTTGGTGCTTTGCACCTGCTGCACCAACAGTGGCTCTACCAGTGTATTTAGCAAGTTCTTTCACATAAACCTTTGTTACCTTTCTCCATATAATAGAGGACCAGTCTGGCTAGGGTCACCTTCATGATACTCTCTCCATGCCCTGTGGTAGATATTGCACCAATATTATTATCTGCGTACCCTCCACTACCTGGAAAGAAGAATATAAAAGCATAAGGTTCGATTTAATTAACTATTACATTTGTTTAGTTCAATTATTAAGAACATAAGTCCTCACCATAAGTTACACACACACAAATATTGAATCATACAATATTATGATGCTGCTGCACAATTTAAAATAATGAGAAAGTTAACAATTTATAATAACAAAACTATAATTATCACCAAAAAGAGAACTTCTAAAAATACCCTTAAAATAATCAGAATATTCAAAACCACATGTGGAAGTCCAACCTCATGGAGTCTTCTAAAAGCCAACAATGGTAATATTTTCTGTTGGGGGTAAATGCTTATAAACCAAAACAAAATATATCGAAAGTGCTATATAATGAAAACAAATAAGTTGTAAAATGTGCAATTCACAATAAATTTGTATAAAGTTGTAACTAGATTTTGACATATATCGTGTATAAAATAAAATCACAACAAAAATTAAGGGATCCCTGAGGAAATCCAACCTGGCACATCTTGTAAGTGTATTTTAGAAGTGTCAGATTAAATGTATTTTAAATACTACACTATCGTGGTCATGGCATGTTCTTTCTTCAATAGTTACTCCATTTAAGGGTTTGACAGTTCGGGGCCCCAAATTCGTTTAAAGAATGATAGGTGAAACAGCTGGTTATAGATCCAAGATATCTTCTGACTATATCTAATTGGAGAAGAACCATAAAGATGGGTGATGGATGATCAGCAAAATACCCCAAGACACTATTTGGGTAAACTGTATGGCCTATTTTAAATTTTAGAAAATGTATCTATTCCCCTTTATGTATTGACTGTCTAAAGTTATCACTGCTTTATATACAACTTGCAGATCTGGCACAAAGGGCTGTGGGCCTACAACCATTTTGAAAGAAGAGGTTATACAAATATGCAAGTATCCATGATTAGGAAAGGTTCTCATTATATAAGGAAACACATGCCTAAATGTTATTGAGTGGGATACAGCAAGTGCAACATTATTTTCTTTTAATGAATACAACTCATTAAATGTCATTTGTATGCTGTAAACTAAATTTATAAAAACCTGACTTTTGGGATGTTTATGTTTCTCTTTAATAAAAATGTATTAGAACAAGCAAATAATGTAGACTGCAGTATCCAGTGTGACAATCAGAGTTTTCTCTTACCTATACATGCTGTATCACCAACTCGTCCAACCATTTTATTAGTAAGTCCACCTGTGGATGTTGCACATGCAACATTTCCTTCACTGTCAATAGCAACAGCGCCAACAGTTCCCAGACCACTAAAAAATATATATGTATGACGAAATATCAAATATATGGTATGCATGAACTGTGGTGATCAATCTTGTTTTCTTATTAAATACATTACAAATATTTAGTTTGCTTTCAATATTTTTTATGAAAATGAATATATACTTTAAGCTTTACAAAACTTCACCACATACAGTGCAAGGGGTAAATCTGAGAAGGGAAAAAAATAAAATAAAAAAACAAACAAACATTCAGCAGACACACAGAGGAGAAAGACATAGGGACGTGACAGGGGGGAGTTGGTGGAAAGAGACACATGGCATTCCCAAGCACAAAACTTGCAGGTTAACGAAACCTGCAATGAGCGGCCCGTACAGTAAGCGGGAGGAAAGGATCGCAATGAGTGCCAAAGGCGCTCATTGTGAGCAATGCGATGAGCGCCTTTGGCGCTCATCACGGCGCCCCCGATGGGCACAGCGAGTGGGAGAGGCTTGCAATGAGTGCCAAACACGATCATTGAGAACCCCGCAATGAGCGCCGAAGGCACTCAGCGTAGGGCTCGCGATGAGCGCAGAAGGTGATCAGTGCAAAGCAGCAAAGTTAAAGTACACGGAGGGGGGGGGTTTTGTAGGCTCGCAATGAGCGCCGAAGGTGCTTAGAGGAGCAAAAGCATCACATTGTGTGGTAAACAGCATTGCCAGCCTTACAATTTTAATCCCGTCATTTTTGACAGGCAATTTCCTAGTATATATAATATATATATATATATATAAATCAATAAAACACACGGCTGCCCCCACCAGAAGACGTCAGGGTTAAGCTTTGTCAGGACCATGTGACAGAACTTCCTGCAAAACCCCCCCATTAAAGTTGGCATTAGTAACTGATGGTAGAGTTGATTTTGGCACAGCATTGTCAATTCCATCAAATTATTTATGGAGTAACAGCTTCTATGGGGGTTTATCACAAACATGGGAAAATAGAAATAGGCATTTTGTTAATAATGAAAAGTCCCATTTGTTGAAGAAATGAAAAATACAGATAACAATTAGAAAAATGTGCAGAATCCATAAAATACTCAAATGAAAATTCTTGACTAAAAATATAAGAGTCAGTTTACTTAAATAGACAATCATTTAGGAAGATACCTGCAAATCTACAAAATACATCAAACCACTTTGTTATTTGAAACATAATTACATTTGACATGCCACGGGATTGGAACCTGGCTTCAAATTGTTCTTCCACCTTTCTCTGGATCTTTCACTTATTAGAGATTCACCAGGAACCTCTGGAATACCTTGGGCCTTTGCGAAAAGGGATGCACCTTTACATGTGAGAAGCATGTGATCTGTCTGAAATAGGAGATACAAACATACAAGAATTATAAACCTGCATCATCCTATCCCTGGATATTGTATGTGTGTGTGTAGCAGTTCATTGATATTGCTGTATATCTTTTGGACTATATTTTGCTCTTTCACTGCAGATAATTGTATAGATGTTAGTGTGTTATTTAGCAGAAATACAACCATCTTCTGAACAAACCCAAGATGGCTGCCTCACCTTCATTCTGCCCTAAAACTCTGCATTTAATTAATATGATTTCAAAGAACACAAAATAATCAATAACTGCACACTTGGATCAAACATATTTCCCTGTATAGCAGAGATACAAAGAGGACTGAATGTCACAACAGTACATGCAAGTTTTCTGCACTGAATAGTTTTTTTGAATTTACTTGTTGTGGGACTCTCAACACCTGAATATAGAGCCATTTCACACCTAGCCAAGCCTACTCTTCCCTCTGCTTGTGAACACAGCAGGACTTTGAAATAATTAACTCCCTCAATGCAGATTAACATATGAATTGCTATTAGTTTAGCTTCCTACACTTAGTTAGTCAATGCCTGGTTAAAATGCCCTTGAGACATTCCTATCCTCCACCCACAAATCCACTGGAAAACTCACCATATACTAGCCCAAGATAATATAGAACTAAATGCCCAGAGTGTTATAATCAAGCCTCCAAGCATGGGCTACCCGAACAGTGTAATAAAATGCATCTTCCTGGAGTTTGTGCAAGAAATTGCATTGCAGGCTTGATCAACCAAGGTTGCATATCCTTGTAGTCTTCAATGCCTGGGTCGGGTTAAAATCTGTCACAATTTGGACAAGACCTCATCTGGACAATGAATGGTTTGGGTATCAAGCAGATAATGATATATATAACCTAATTTTACAGAGTGGCTTAGAAGCCTTGTGTATAATGATAGAGCCTATTCAACATCATTTAACAGATGTGTAAGACTTAATTCTAGACTCCTTCTGTACAGTTCCTGACAGGATTGACACCCCACGGTCTAGTAGAAAAATGTGATCTCTCGGATGTAATGAGTGCCTGCAAAACATACAAGTGCTCTTGTCCACTATTAAAGTAAAGCTGTAACTGCTTTAATAAAACGGCACTGCCCATCTGCCTTACTGCCCATGACCCCTTACTTTATGCACCCCCAGGTTTGGTAATGGAGTGAGGAAGTTAAAAAGAAAAAGGAGTATTGAATGGCTTTGGAGGAGGAAGAAAGATAAGTTTTGCTAACCATCTAAAAAAAATAATTAAACTATCTCACCCACAAGAAAGAATATTTGTCCAGAGAGATCATGGAGGCAGAAAACAGACCAGCTCAGTTATGCACAGTGGAAAGATTAGACAAGACAACCTGTACCAATCACAATGAGTTTGTCCTCTATGTAAGCTAGAAGTCCAACAGTGATGTCTTATAAAGATCATGAGCAAGGACATGTGAATGTGAACTCTTTGGACTTATAGAATAACCCAGAGGAAGTCCTGTCCTGACATGTGAGATTTTACACCCTCTGTGAGCTTTTGACATTTATTTTGTAAGCAGCTTTTTGCCTTGTTTGAAATAAAATCTTTTTTTAGCATTCAAGCAGGTCTTGTTCTGCTCTTCTCCCTTCCTTGCTGTTTTCCAGTTCTTTACTATAGTGGATTGGAGCAAAAGACCTGGGACTAATATATTGTTGTACCAGATAAAAAAAAGATGTTGGAAAAGAAAACTCCAAGAAGGACTTTTAATGGTTCTTTTTCTAATGACTGCATTTTGTTGATAAGTTCACAATCTTATTGCTCATCATTCTTATATGGTTAGAAAGTTCTACAAGATTTGTGCTTCTATTTGAAAATTGTTGGTGTCATTGGACTTGCCTGAATTTGCTCATGTAGACAGGGAACACGTGATTCTGGATACAAGTCACAGCTGGGGGAACTACCCAACACTTCTTCTCAAAAGTTATCCTGATCTGAGGATACTAATATTTACAGTGAATGGTTGAATGGTTCACTGCACAGTGGCATCTTTCCTGATTAACTAAATGAAATAATTGCCAGGCTGCTCAAAAAAATAAAATAAAGGATGAAGACTGGATTGCAGACTACCAGCCTGTTTAACATTTTCCTTTTTTAGGAAAAGGTATTGACAAAAGTGGGTTCCCTGGTGGTCAAGTGGTTAGGATTTGGTGCTTTCACCACTGCAACCTGGGTTTGAATCCTGTCAGGGAAACAATAGGTCACACCACTTTAAAGCCAAGCAGGTTTGGGCCTGGTCAGTACTTGGATGGGAGACCACCTAGGAATACCAGGAGATGGCTCACTGGAGAAGGAACTGGCAACACACTCTAGTATCTCTGCCATGAATACCAAGTGGATCAGCATGATCATGGACATAAAGATGTACTGTGTGTTACGGTCTATGAGGTCACTGAGAGTAGGAAATGACTGAACAATGCAAACATTTTTTTTTTTAAAGTAGTGCAACTTGAAATCCATCTTAAAAATATGACTTGCAGTCATGCTTCAGAAAGACAGCACAGAAATAACCCTAGTGTTTCTCAGCAACTTTATGATAGCAAAATATACAGGTGATTGTTCAATCCCAATTCTAGGTGACCTTTCTACAGGATTTGACACCGTACACAGTGAAATATTAACAGAGTGGATGAACTGCTATAGCCTGACTGTGTGGAACTTTCCTCAGATGATTTAAAATCTTTCCACACGGTTAGGTCACATACGGTTTCTTTGGGTGCACACCTCTCTAAATGCATGCCCCTGTCATGTGGAGCTCCACAAGGTACTATTAGTTCTCCAATGCTCAGAGAGATCATGAAACCATTGCCTCAACTACTGCCGTTATGCGGACGACACACAGTTTTATCTATTCTTCACTCCAGATGCAGAAAGCCCAAAGTTTGCTCTTAACGGATGTCTAGAAGAGCTTCATGATTGGATCAGGATGAACCCTGACAAGGCGGAAGTACATTTGGTGGGTTCCCGTCACACGATGGTGGTTACCCTGGGCTAAACAGAGTGAGACTACAACTTGCAGCCATTAAAATCTGAAGACGTGATCAGCCTTGGGGTTGTTCTAGAAGGTGAACTGATGCCAAAACAGTAAATGACAGCTGTGATAAAAGCAAACATACATTTATTTTACTTTTATAGTTGTCATTTAAAAGGGATATCCAAGTTTCCTGGATTATGAATACGTCTGCATACACTTCTGATTCTCCTCTAGCAAACATTTTTTTGCAAGAAAAACAATTCTAAAATAAACAAATTAACAAACTCACCCTAATGTTTGCTAAATCTATTAAGTTTGCAAGCAGCTGCTTTTGTAAGTTAATACCCTAAGAATCCCTGCTAAAATAAGCATAACATTAATAATTCGTTTTGGCTAATCACAGGCAGCTAATACATTTAAATACATTGTAACAATCAGTGATGACAGTTTGTGAAGAAAGGAATCATGGGATATGTAGTCCCTCTTGCAGAAGGAAGCAAGAGGAGTTAGACAATGATCTGTAGACCTCTGCATTTGGCTGATATTGGCTTGAACCTTAGTAAAGTGTTAAAATTCGTACTTGAATGCAGTGTTTCTATTGGTAGGTACACTGTACCTATGTAAGCAGCTCAGGGCTGTGGAAAACCAGTTTTATTTTTAAATAAAATAATTCTGTATGTGTATAGAATGACTCCATGTAAAAACAGGGACAATTAGATATACACCTTTCAGGATCTACTATTGATCTACTTAGTTCTCTCATGAGAAAGACATAATATTACAAATACAGGGCCCTATTAAATTATCCCTCGTAGTTCTCTCGGTGCTCGCAAAAGGCAGTTTTTCTGCTGTTTGCGAGTACCGAATCTCTTGCAGCCTGGTTTGCGATATGACTACGAAAAAATGGCCGAGAATAGGCTCCGAGAGAGCTACGTAGTCAAACGCAGCCTTAAATCTACGCATGATTCTCGCATATCGTAAGAATCCCTACGGGCACAAAAAGTCCACGCAAGGGATCCGAAAGCCTCTACGTGCTGCCTCGGAACAGCCCGAGACAGCCGTGTGAGGCTCCCCCCTGCACCCTATACACATCCCCATGCTGCAGGGGTCTCTATCGGGACCCCTGCAGCCCACCCACATTAACCCCTTGCAGCAGGGGTCCCCGATCGGCACCGATCAGGCCCCCGCTGCATTTAAAAGTTTTAAATTCCCCGCCGCGGCTCCTTAAAGGGGCCGCGGCACACAAATTGCCAATCCTGGCCGTGGCCCAAAAAAATAACACCCCTCTATGCTGGGGGTCCCCATCGGGACCCCCCAAGTGTCCCCACATAAACCCATTGCATGGGGGGTCCCCGATCTGCATAGATCAGGCCCCCCGCTGCATTTAAACGTTTTAAATTCCCCGCCGCGGCTCCTTAAAGGGGCCGCGGCACACTATTACCCAATCCCGGCCGCAGCACCTACAACTAACCCCGCTCTATGCTGGGGGTCCCAATATAAACCCCCTGCAGCGGGGGTCCCCGATCGGCACCAATCGTGACCCTGCTGCATTTCAATTTTAAATTTCCCGCCTCGCGGGTCCTTAAAGGACTCGCACTCAAAATATTAACCCCAGGCAACTATGATTAACCCTATAACTCATGGTGGTCAATACAGACCCCCATAAGGCCTTAATTACCCCATTAACTCATGGTGGTCAATACAGACCCCCATAAGCCTCTATTTAACCCCATCAGTCCCATAACCGTATATTATTGCCATTATGGGCCTGTTACAACCCAACATTAACCACATAAGTGCCATGACGGTCCTCAAGGACCATCATGACACTAACTACAAACACTACACTATAACCCCCAATAAACCATTTAATCCAAACTAACCCCCATCTACTAATCTACTAATCTATTAACACTTACACTACCTACCTCCGAATAAACCTCCCCAACACTCTAATTACAAAAAATAAAAAAACCTACCTTACAGAAAGAAAAAAACCTACAGTACAGAAAAAAAAACTAATACATTACAACCCCCCCCCCACTACAGAAAATAAAAATATTACACACCTGAAAAGGAAAGCCAGATATACACAATACATACATATAATACATTACATACAATACATGACATTACATACATTACATATAATATATTACATATATTACATATAATATATTACACATAACACATTACATGCAATACATGACATTACATATAATATATTACATATAATATATTACATATAATATATTACACATAATACATTACATACATTACATATACTATATTACATATAATACAAATCAAATGCCCCCTATCTATTTAACATACAATCTATTTAATATAAAATAAATCCTAACTATATCAAATACATCCCCCTATCTATCTAATCTACAATAAATCCTAACTACATACACAGACCCTTATTCTAAGCTCAAATAAAATAATTACAGTTATAAAATCAACACTATCATGTGGGAGAGAACCAAGATTCAACAGTAGATGGCAATGATAATCTGCTCATAATACTGATAGTGAGCCAAAACATTTTGTTTAGAGATTAACATTAAAAATATTTTTTTAAATGAGAGTTATATCTCTTGAAACGTTAATCATCCAGAAACGTATGTCCAGTAACAAAAGCATCACTGCAACACCTAACTGGACATTCACTGCTACTTCAATCTTCAGAATGATGACATTAACTATAAGGAGCTTTAATGATGAGTTAGTGACTGCCACATAATAATATGGCACCACTTACACAGTGATATGTTTTCGTAACATTTCACTTGAATGCTGAAAATTGCTTAGCAAAATTATCTTGCTTTAGATTTATTTACATTCTCAGAGCTGTAAATGGTTTCTGTAGGAGCATAATACATTTAATTTCTAAGACAATACGGATTGAGGGCCTTGCTCTTGAGAACTTAACATTGCCCGATTGGCGACTTATCTAGGCTGACAAGCACATTCTACTAGACCAAGATTAAATGCATCCCATTAAAGTACCACAGATGTCAAAATAGTCTCCATCTAATAACTGATCAACTGCATGCCACAAAACAAAATAAATGAAATGTTTGTGCTGTTGCCACTAGATGGCATATAAAGCCTTTCACAATCACTGCTGAACCTGGACCATAATGACTGATGCAGCAACATATTAAAAAGTGGAATGTTTCTTTCTCTGTTAGAAACACACACTAAATAAAAAGTAATTGATTCAAAAACAAAGAAATGCAATTCAAATGGGTAAAATACCACGAAAACAAGATTGTTATATGGCTACAAGACATCTTCCGATAGGTTATGTACTACACATATGGTTGCTGTATACTGCAAGCGGTTGTGGAACTGTATAACATTTATTAACAATAAATCATGGCTTTTCTATGTCCTCCATCTTTTTTACAGACATAAAAAATATAAACAAGACAAAATATTTCATACTTATCTTGAGAAAGCATGCTATCGTCAGGGGAAATATACAGTAATACAGTATTCTTTACAGAGAACCAAACAAGTACTGCTGAAAGAATGATATTGTCTCAACTTTTTAACAGATGAGAGGGAAGTGATTTTTCAGAGAGTGAGAGGTAAAACTATAAAAATATATATATTTTTTAATACCTTACACTTCTGATGTTGGTATGTGACTGGTACATCAAACAGAAAGGATTTGCATTTTGGTCACTGGTACACTGAATGTAGATTATTTTCTTATATTACAACAAACCTCACAAATGAACAAGTATTTAAAATGAACTACATAGATTTACAGTAAAATATTACCATTGTTTTATACAATATTCACTTTTTTGAAACTGTAACCATCTAAATATAAATAACTTATTGCTAATACTATTACAGTCAATCTTAATGCTCCAGGGTATCAACTAAGTGATTTATGTGAGTTTTCTTTGGCCACTTTTTAAGTGTCCATAAAGAAGAGAAAGAAAGAAATACCTTTTCCATAACAATGCGAGCAAGTTTTATTGGGTTAGCAATACATCTGACTGCAGAGACTGCCCCAGAGGCTAAATCCTTCCCATCCATGATAATAGCATCCATCTCAACTTCTCCCTCTTCATTCAGGACAGAGCCATGGCCTGAGGAAGCAAATAAAAAGTGTATGTATAAAAGAAAATGCTGCATTCTGGTTTACTAGTGGAATTTGGTACAAGGATTGTGTGATATATATTTGTTAAAGAAAACAGTACATTTGATGAAATTAAGCTTTAAAGGTTTACTATTACACAACCAGTACATTTAGTTTTGTAAAAACAAACAAAAAAAACTTACTTTTATTCATACAATCCACAAGCATAACACAGGCAAAGTGATTCTGTCCTATTGCTCTGTTTGCACACATAAATGTAGGAATAAGACAGATCTTTACATTCATATTCAGGGATTTCAAAACTATATTTAACATTAAAACTTACTTTCAAACGATAGTTTCTCAGCCTTCAATCAAGCTGCTCCTTGTCTACACAGTATAAAACAATCATGAAGGTGAAAAAACGCCATTGCCAAGGGGCATGGCCTAAAAGTCTTTAAGACACTTTGGAACTCATTCAATTTGCGGCTGAAACTCGTCCACAAGTCTGCGATTCCCTGTGATCAGGCTACGGTCCACGTATCGCTACGTCGGCTGCTATTCAATTGGCCGGCGCCGCAAGGAAATCCCCTTTGCGACCCGATCAAAAACCATGCTATCGGCAGTAAGCACTTGCGTGCTTGAACTGGATCGCAGCCACAAGGCCATAACTCGTGTTTCACGCCAGCAAACATGGAGAAATGTAAATGCAAATATAAATTCAAGACAGCACTATAAAGCACTGTAAATGATGGTGTACACAATGGGGGACATGAGGATTAAAGGGACAACATTCTCAAGCAAGCTTCACGTTTAATTTATGTCCAAAGTCCTACAGGGTTGAATAACGAGTTACGGGCTTGGAGGTTATTAAAGCTCGCAGGACTTTGGATGGAAATTAAACATGAAATAAAAGTATTATATTGTGGCGATGTGCCAAAACATAGCACTAATTAAGCAAATAAAAAAGCCACTTTTATTAAAAGAGAAAGTGATGTTAGGTCTTAGAAGTAATAGCTCAACATTCACAATCTCTCAAATCGTCATAAATAACCACTTTATTGCATGTTAAATTTTCGTCATAAAGTCCGACGGGCTTCAACCTCCAAGCCCAGAGTTTGGATTCAAATGTCCTAGGGTTTTGGAGGTTGAAGCCCGTCGGACTTTATGACAATTTTTTTAACATGAAATAAACTATTTTTTATTTGCCGATTAGAGTGTAGGGGAATGTTTTGCTATTAATTCTAAGACGTAAAATCACTTTCACTTCTAAAAAAAGTACAGGATGTCTTTTTTATTTGCTTAATTAGTGCTACGTTTTGTTAGTAAGACGGGACCTGTTTGGTGTAGGTAAGCTGTGGTTCGATTTTAGCAAATTACGAGCTTGACAGAAGGGTGATTGTAGCAATTGAATAGCAAATTAGGATTTCATGAGGCCGCCCAAGATCAAAGGCTTTAACGGAAGTAAGCTGCGACTGAACTAATCACAAGTGATCGCAGCTCGAGGCTCATAACCCAATCAGAGGCTGATTACGTAAGCCAATTGAATAGCTAAGTAGCTTGTGGCCTCTCATTGCGGCTACTTATGCCAAAAACGTAGCAACTGAATGAGGCCCTTTAAGTGCACTTCAATGCCTGGGCACTAGCGGTGTCAACATGATTTCCCTATGGCAACTATTAACTAATATACTGACCATACCCATATTCATTCCAGGTAAGTAAAAACAGAATTCCCAAAGCAATAGGGTAAAATATAGCAATGGAATTCAATAATGTTTGAGATATACAGAAGATTATCCTGAAGACTAATTAAGTGAGTTCTTCTGGCAGGGGGCTAATGGGTAGGTTACATGGATTCACTATTGTTTTGTTGCCTTCTACCAAAATCTGCATTTTGTGGTCTGTTTTCAAAAAGTTAGAAACTTACAGAAGCCATAGATTTGTCCATCATGCATTGAAACAAGCATGACTTTAATATATTATACATAAGCGGCAAGGAGCTCCCTTTTACAGCTTACAAAAGTTCACTTTAGCTGCTTTTCCCCAACTGTTTGTGTCTTATCTTGGGGCATGGTCCGCCGCCTGGAAGCTGAACAGTTATGGAGTTTGGAAGGAGGTAGTATTGATCCCACCCATGATGCCTTTGGCTATGCCCTTGATTACCAAACAAAGGTATTGAAGCTAAAACCTCCTTGAGACTGCCCCATTGGCCCATCTCAGGTGCATGCTAGGGGTGAGATAAATGACTACACATGTTATCACAGCTCACCCCCTATACTGACCTAGACTGTTTTTAGTCAGGTGCAGGCAGAGCTGACCATGCCCTTTGATACGCAAAGGTAGAGAAAACTACAAATGAAAAAAGTAAAAAAAAACTATTATACTGTACAGATTAAAATACATAAAAGTAGAAAAAATGTAATGGTCTATGGCCAAAAAACAAACATATGAGCTTTATTTGTAAATGCATTTAAGGTGGTCCTTTAACTGCATCTTTACTTTATATTTTCTAAATTCGAGGCTATTTATGAGAAAACAAACATAACATTGTGATAGATGCAGAGACATGGCTGTAATAGGAGAAAATTCATATATGCTCCTTATTTATAAAGAACTATTGTTCAAAGCTCAATACAACAAACAAAACAATAAAAGGGAACTTTCATTCATGGATTTGTAACCGTTTACCTGCATTGAAGAGTGGATTATCTTCCATCACTACCACAGCTTCTTCCACTGCGGACAGTGCACTGCCACCTTGTTTGAGGATCTCATAACCTTTTAAGGCTGAGCTATTCACACCTGAGCGATAACCTTCTTCATATTCCTTGACGATAGTTCCAGCACCTCCATGGACAACAATGACTGGCTTCATGTTCTTTAAGATGTTGTAGATTAAATTCTACAACCAGACACAGCACCAAAAATTTTACATGCAGCAATACCCCGTATAGAGCTCCACATGCTGTACCTATGGTATATATAACTTCTCCAGGTGTGTAAAAGTAAGCAGCTTACTAGTCAAATACAAGTCTTGTCTTACTGTAACTCAGGTCATATAAAATAGTATTAATGTTTAAAACCACATCAAGAAGAATGGCCATCAATTTGTTGTCATGGACAAGCCACTATTTTCATGATTAAACTAATATTGAAAATGAACAGGAAAACCGCCAAGCCTTTTACCCATCGCCTACTGTACGCAGCTACTTTTAATCATTCCTTACTCACTTAACGGCAAAGTTACACCGAAACGTTAGTTACTCTTATAGGAAATAGTTCACCTATATATAGAATTATGTGCAAGTTTTATCACTTGCATTTTATTGCTAAAGACATCTAAATAATAGGTGACAAAGCTCCTGAAGTATACAGAAAAATAAATGTATAGTTATTGCCACAGTATAAAAATAAAGCTGTAGTTTTACTGACTCTATGTTAGGTCAAATCAGATTACACCGTTCAGAAGAGCCAGTGATAAAAACTGAACATTACTTTTCTTCTAATAGTGCCTGATAATTGATAATGGAGATAAATATTTCCCAAATTGTAGGCCTAAGCACTTAGCATACTCAAATATGCTAATAAAAATCTCTTTTAGCCCAATACAAATGGGTGTCCTCTTGACTTAAATTCTTTGTTGGTGATTTTCTTGATAAGATTTCGAACAGTTCTTTTGTATTAGTCTGAGAGTTGTACATTGGCCACAGAGGTGTATCTTCAGTATATAAAAATGAAAAAAGAGGGAGGGGGGAGAAAGTGCAATAGACACTTCTAGTGCAGATTATTCCACGGGACTAGATGATGGTAACTAAATATAGCGCTACAGGTTTGTCTCTCACCTGTAGTATCCTCAAAAATATGAGGTATGCACGGTCATATATCACTGATGTATAGGGACCCCGGACCTCAGTTCTTCCTATGTTCTCCTTCCTTTGTTTTTTCTTCTACTCAGACGATGTTGTTCTTCAGATATATTGTTTATATCAAAAGTATGTGTTGTGTCAGATATCCTGACAAGTTTATCGATACAACACTACCTCTATATATGTATGGTGGTCCAATCCCACAATGAATCACAAAGACAAGCAATTTCATAAAAATATATTTGTTTATTATAACATTGGCAATATAACCATATCTCGAGTTGGTTGTCCAAATACAAGAAAATATGACACTCCAAAAATAGAACGTATATGTGCGTGTTGTAAATAGTCAGATTTTGAACACTATGAGCATCTTTGTGTGTGTGGGGTGGTCAACCAATTCAAGATATGGTTATATTGCCAATGTTATAATAAACAAATATATTTTTTATGAAATTGCTTGTCTTTTTGACTTCATTGTGGCATTGGACCACCATACATATATAGAGGTAGGTGTTGTATCGATAAAGTTGTCAGGATATCTGACACAACATCGGAATAGAAGAAAAGACAAAGAACTGATGTCCGGGGTCCCTATACATCAGTGATATATGAAGTTTAATATCCAAAAGGAAAATAAAACTAAATAGAAATTCTTTAAAAATATTTGTTAGAGTGAATTGTCCATCACAAACATTTCAGATGCTATTATTTAGCATAACATGTATACAATCTATGAAAAAACAGCATTCTCTACCATAATAACGTTCAATAAAAAAGGGAATAAAATCTAAGCAAACACTAACATTTGAAATCCTCCAACATAAGAGGTATGAAAAGTACATGGCTCAGGATAACCAACTATCTCTCTTGTCAAACCCGACGTCTGTGATGAGAGACCAAGCGTACAGTTGATTCACCTCATCTGATGGTGGTTTCTAGGTCAATCATCACCAAACAAGGCAGATCAAAACCTGTTCTCCTGCAGAATTTCTCAGTGAATAGTGCTCATTCTGCTGCTATGAATTCTGGGTAGTAACATGCAAACAACGCTCAAAAAAAAACTTTTGCCTCTAATTCACTTAGTTTGTGATACTGTAGTGAGAATTCCATCTTGACTTTTTACAATTACAACCATTTCACTTTTTATTTTTTATACAATTTGCTTATTCTGTAAAGGAAGGAAACATTTGTGTTCTATTAATAATTAAGCCTCTAGTTATAATTTTAAAGGCCTGAACCTTGTTAATATGCTATCTTTGTACTTATCAGTTTTCATGCAACCTTTGAAATATAGCAATTAACCATAACAATCCCAAAAGGGTTATTTAGACAGTAAGGGGTTGAATGTGCTGGATTAAGTCAGGAAAACAAAGATGACACAATCCACCTATAAATACGGGAGAGGGGGAGAAAAAGCGAGAGAGAGAGAGAGGGGGGGGGGAGAAAAAGCGAGAAAGAGAGAGAGAGAGAGGGGGGAGAAAAAGCGAGAGAGAGAGAGGGGGAGAAAAAGCGAGAGAGAGAGAGAGAGAGAGAGAGAGAGGGGAGAAAAAGCGAGAGAGAGAGAGAGAGAGGGGGAGAAAAAGCGAGAGAGAGAGAGAGGGGGAGAAAAAGCGAGAGAGAGAGAGAGGGGGAGAAAAAGCGAGAGAGAGAGAGAGAGAGGGGGAGAAAAAGCGAGAGAGAGAGAGAGGGGGAGAAAAAGCGAGAGAGAGAGAGAGGGGGAGAAAAAGCGAGAGAGAGAGAGGGGGGGAGAAAAAGCGAGAGAGAGAGAGAGAGAGAAAAAGCGAGAGAGAGAGAGAGAGAGAGAGAGAGAGAAAGAGAGGGAGAAAAAGCGAGAGAGAGAGAGAGGGGGATAAAAAGCGAGAGAGAGAGAGAGAGAGAGAGAGGGGGATAAAAAGCGAGAGAGAGAGAGAGAGAGAGGGGGATAAAAAGCGAGAGAGAGAGAGAGAGAGAGAGAGAGAGGGGGATAAAAAGCGAGAGAGAGAGAGAGAGAGAGAGAGAGGGGGATAAAAAGCGAGAGAGAGAGAGAGAGAGAGAGAGAGGGGGATAAAAAGCGAGAGAGAGAGAGAGAGAGAGAGGGGGATAAAAAGCGAGAGAGAGGGGGAGAAAAAGCGAGAGAGAGAGAGAGAGGGGGAGAAAAAGCGAGAGAGAGAGAGAGAGAGAGGGGGGGGGGGAGAAAAAGCAAAAGAGAGAGAGAGGGGGAGAAAAAGCGAGAGAGAGAGAGAGAGAGAGAGAGAGGGAGAAAAAGCGAGAGAGAGAGAGGGGGGGGGGAAAAAGCAAGAGAGAGAGAGAGAGAGAGAGAGAGGGGAGGGGGGAGAAAAAGCGAGAGAGAGAGAGAGAGAGGGGGAGAAAAAGCGAGAGAGAGAGAGAGAGAGCGAGAGAGAGAGCGAGAGAGAGAGAGAAGAAAGCGAGAGAGAAGAAAGCGAGAGAGAGAGAGAAGAAAGCGAGAAAGAAGAAAGCGAGAGAGAGAGAGAGAGAGAGAAGAAAGCGAGAGAGAGAGAAGAAAGCGAGAGAGAGAGAGAGAGAGAAGAAAGCGAGAGAGAGAGAGAGAGAGAAGAAAGCGAGAGAGAGAGAGAGAGAAGAAAGCGAGAGAGAGAGAGAGAGAGAGAAGAAAGCGAGAGAGAGAGAGAGAGAGAGAAGAAAGCGAGAGAGAGAGAGAGAGAGAGAGAGAGAGAGAGAGAAAAGTGAGAGAAAAAAGCCTTTAACAAGGCATTAGCAGATAAGCCGGGCCATTTAAGGCCCCAATAAACAGTTAGGAAAAAAGCTTTTTAGGTGGACAAACAAGTCTAATACCTTACTTTTAAAGGAGCCCACTAAGCTATTTTCTAGGAGCTTGGAAGGAAGAAGGAGGAGATGTATAAGGTTTTGGTAAAAGCATTTAGAAGCCAGCAGGACAAACGTTAGGCTCCAGAACTTCCAGGAAATATGTTCTCCTGTGTGTGCATACATATAGATAAATAAAGTACTGAAGTATACCATTCCTGATCAGTATTATGTGCTTACAGTATACAAGACTTGGTGCTCTAATGATAGAGATGCTCATGCCAATGTCACTAGGATCACATGGCCTGGCAGTGGGCACATGTATTGGAGGAAGGACCATGGACAAGACACCATGTGACCAGGCTGTAACACAACAAGTAGGTGCAACTAAACTATAAGAAGACGTGTGCCAGCATTAAGCAGCAGGCATTCCTGGTACTGTGACATACACGGACACCCCCGGCATTACTCACAATGTGCTGGTCATCAAGGAGCCAGCTGACTCCAGCACTGCAGATCTAATATCACACTGTATCCTTCTCCTTGACCAGACCCAAGCCACGCCTCTAACCACGCCTCATATCTCACGCAACCACTCAGCTTTAGTTAACTTAAGGTGGATTAGGGCAGTTCCTGCTCAGTATACAGAGAGTAAACAGTATGGAATGAACAGAAGCTGCCTGGTTACAACACAAGTCTAGCTGCTGCATTTTGTATATTTTAAGCACTTCTACAGGTTATAAACGGATACACTGGTAATGTAAAATCTTACACTATACCCCAGAGTTCTGTAGTTGTTTGGTCATCCAGTCATGTCTGACTCTCTGTGACCACATCACACCAGACACATCTGAACCTCCTCAAGCTCATGTCCATTGCATCAATGACCTCATCTATCCATCTCTGCCGTCCCCTTTATTGCAGGATTTCAATATTTCCCAGCATCAGATTCTTCTCTAATGATATGGCCAAAACATTTATGCTTCAGCATCAAGATCAAACTTTCCAGTTAACAGTTTGGCTGGATTTCCTTAAGTACTGATCTATTGGATCTTCTTGCAGTCCAAGGGAGTAATTTTCTACAATGCCACAATTCTACAGCGTCAATTCTACAGCATCAATTCTATCTTTACTTTTTAATAGATTTTGCAGACTTATCATAGCTTTCCTCTCAAGAAGCAAACAAATTTTAACTTCATGACTACAGTCACAATATATATATATAGAGAGAGAATTATGTTTGGCTTAAAAGGGCCTTTCCCTCTTCACCTTCACAAAATCTGACAGCTGCAATTCCGCCGCCAACCGACAGATGGTGCTGCCGATTGTCAGATACTTCTACACATAGCATATAAGGCGCGCCGACAGTAGAGGCCTCGCTGTCGACTCAATGCCATAGAGTTGTGCCATGTCGGAGGGGGGAATAGTTCTTTGCCTTACATCAAACATGATGGCGGGCGAAAATTGACAGCCCCCTCTGCCGGATGACTGCTGAAACTGCAGCTATCAGTGACGAAGACATGAGAAGACAAAGAGATAGATCCGCTTAAAATGTTGAGTACAAGCAAGATTGACTTGATGGCCAAAATGGAAAAAAATTGAATGATAATGTGAAAATGGCATAACAATCACCCTTAATAAATAGCAAAACAATTTTTAATGGAATCAAAAACTTCTTACGACTTATGGCTATTTTCAGTGGCTATTGGGGAGCTCAAGAGTGAATAGACCAATATAGGATGCACAGGGGCGAATAAACTACTATGGGTGCACAAGTGTGAATAAGTGACTGGGAGAGCGAATAAGCAAATATGTGGTGTGTAGAGATGTTGCGAACACAACATTTTCGGTTCGCGAACCGCGGACGCGAACTTCATCAAATGTTCGTGAACGGGCGAATCGGGTGAACCGCCATAGACTTCAATGGGCAGGCAAATTTCAAAACCCACAGGGACTCTTTCTGGCCACAATAGTGATGGGAAATTTGTTTCAAGGGGACTAACACCTGGACTGTGGCATGCCGGAGGGGGATCCATGGCAAAACTCCCACGGAAAATTAAATAGTTGATGCAGAGTCTGGTTTTAAGCCATAAATGGCATAAATCACCTAACATTCCTAAATTGTTTGGAATAACATGCTTTAAAACATCAGGTATGATGTTGTATTGATCAGGTAGTGTAAGGGTTACACCCGCTTCACAGTAACAGACCAATCTCCCCGTTTAATGCACCGCAAACAACCGCAAACAGTCCCTTTGCACAACCGCAAACTCCCCATTTGCACAAGGTTGGATACCAAGCTAGCCATGTCCCGTTCCTTGTCCTCACTGATGTCATTGAAGGTCCCTTCCTCCACCCAAGGGTCCCCGAAAGGTGACAACAAGCCCCCTGGGACGCCTGCTGTGTTTGGTCTTCCACCTCCTCAAAGCCACCTTCCTCCTCTGACTCCTCTTCTTCAGACTCCTCTCTCAGCGTTGCCTCTGTCTGCGTTATTATACTGTTAAGTAGTACTATTCCTATCGGTTTAATCCCTGTTACATCCACTATTAGGGGAAGTGTATATGGCATTGATTTTTGGTAGCGGGAGATGGAAAAAGATGCTTGGTCGGTCCTCCCACTTCAAATTTGGGGCACTGCACGTGCAATCTAAGGTGCCACCAGATAGGAGTGGTGTGTTCAGTTGTACTATTCATTCCTATCGGATTCAATAAAGCCAATAAACCTGGCCCGTTACTAGCCAGGAAACTACAAACCAAAACAACACAAAATAGGATACTTCAAATTAAGACCTCGAAGAGAGAAAAAACGACGAACCCAAATAAGATCCAGAAGATTTTTACAAAATTTTACAATACCCTTTATACAGCAACAAAACACATAGATCTACACAAAATGAGGGGGTTTCTTAATTCCTGTGATCCCCCCTTAATAGAAGAAAATGACTTAGAGACTTTAAATGCCAAAGTGACCCTAGAGGAAGTGAGAAAAGCAGTCCAGAACCTCCTGGTAAGTCACCAGGCCCAGACGGGTACACCAATTTATATTATAAAAAATTTATAGACATATTAGGCCCGCACTTGGTCACTCTAACAGAGTTCTAGAAGGCAAGCAAACACCAGCAGAGCTGAACAGGGCAGATATTGCTCTATTCCCTAAGGAAGGTCGAGATGCCCTAGAGCCAAAAAACTACAGGCCAATATCATTACTAAACTGTGATACAAAGATCCTGTCAAAAGATCCTGTCAAAAATAATAGCGGATAGAATGTCATCTTTCTTGCCTAAGTTAATACATAATGACCAAGTAGGCTTTGTCTCCCACAGGCAAGCGGGAGACAACATTAGAAAAGTCATGAACCTACTGTACCACACCATAGCCTCTAAAATTCAAGCTTGTCTTATGGCCTTTGACATTGAAAAGGCGTTTGATTCCCTGGAGTGGACTTACCTATACGCCACGCTTTAAAAATTTGGTATTAAAGGCCATTTCATAAATCTCATACACTCATTATACAAATCATCCAGGGCAAGGTTACAGATTCCGGGAGATGAGAGATCCTTAATTAAAATAGAAAGAGGAACAAGACAGGGGTGCCCCCTTTCTCCCCTTCTATTCGCAATAGCAATTGAACCCCTGGCTCAGACAATTAGGGCCAACGCTGGGATCACAGGCATAAAAATAGGCCATCACCATTTCAAAACTTGTCTATTTGCAGATGACCTGCTGTGTATGCTCTCAAAACCTACCCAATCGGTCCCAGAGTTGATTCGAACTATGGAGGAGTTAAACTGAACATAGAGAAGACAGAAGCACTAGCGAATGACTTAACAGCAGTAGAGAAGCAGGGTCTCCAAGAGAAGTTTAATAATAAGTGGGATAAGAACCACATAAACAACCTGGGAATCCGACTAACCCCTAAGCTAGAGGACTTGTACAAAGCCAACCACTCCAAACTTTATAAAACAATAATTAATGACCTGAGTAAATGGACAAAGTATAGGTTATCATGGCTAGGGAGAATAAATACGATAAAAATGAATGTCCTTCCTAGGTTGCTCTACATATTTCGGACACTCCCGATCCCGATTAAATAAAAAGAATTAGAAAATATTCAAAGGAAAATATTTCAGTTTATCTGGAACCACTCTCCCTCACGCATCACAAAAAAAATTATGTACCTTCATAAGTCAGAGGGGAGACTATCGTGTCCAAACTTAAAATATTACCACAAGGCAGCTCAGTTATCTTTCCTCCCAATAGCACATTCTATAGGGCATCAACCAGCCTGGGTGTATTTAGAGAACCACACTTTAAGGAACTTAACCTGGGACAAGGTGGCTTGGCTATCAGAATTGCCTCAGAGCCTTAAAAACTCGCCAAACCCCCTAATCAGACACTCACTATCATACTGGAAATGGGCCAAGAAACACACGGGTTTGTTCCCTGGATCCACCCAAATGACCCCAATTCTTGACCACCCTCAGGCCCCGAAACACATGAGCACAACATCACAACACTGGTGGAGGTCAAGGAAACTAGATAGACTGGGAGATTGGTTAGTAAAGGGCCAGATGCTCACCTATGAGAAACTGAGGAACAAGCATGAGCTACCGCTGTCAGAGCATTACAATTACTGTAGGCTGAGGCATTTCACACACTCCCTCACCCAGAAACAGGGGACACTGGTCTTAAATTGGTTCTCCAAAATTTGTAAAGATAAACCTCTATTAAGGGGGATCATTGGGTCGCTTTACAAATATAAAACATTTGTTACTGGTTGAAGCGACACTGGGGGAAGGACCTGGAGACCCTTCAGAAGCAACCGGCGGCAAAATTATTCCAGGAAAGGAGAGGTCGCTTACTGAAGCCTGCCCTAGGGTAACCCAAGGGTGATTGCCCAGGTTAGATATTGTAAATAATAAGCTAATACTGCTGGCGGGATGATAGATAATAGGACTTTGGTGTTTCCTTCAGATATACTCTTTACTATTGTCTGTTTTACCATGTTTTAGGTATCTCTTAAATTGCAATCACAGTAAAAAATAAGAAAAAATATTAACCTAAAAAGTAAAAATAAGAAGGACTAGCCAGCTAACTTTCACAAAATGTCTTTATTGTAAATATGTATTTTTGCACAACTGTTATGCAAGACTGTTCAAAAATGCTTTATTTTTCATTACATGCTGTACGCCTTCTGACAATAAAAGAATTTAAATGCAAAAATTAGGTATTGTTGCAGCGACCAGAAAAATTGATGTTAGTTTGCCAGGCAGAAAGTGCCCTAAAACATTGCGTCTTGAACCCTAGATGGTGGCGGATAAGTCACGCAAGTCATCCGGCATTCAGGGATAAAATACAGCAGCGTGTGGACCATTATTAGCTCAAGGCAGCTCATCTATCAGGCCTTTTTTAATCAAATGTATCGCCCACTGTCAGTCAGTGAGGTAATCTAGACTTTTTTGACCTAGGCAACCTCTCTTCTAAGTGACAAAACCTCCTGCTGCACTGAAGGTCCTTTCTAAAAGGACACTTGAAGCGGGGCCGGACAGAAGTTCTATGGCAAATTGGGATAGCTCAGGCCACAGGGCAAGCGTGCACACCCCGTAGTCAAGGGGTTCATCGCTCCTCATAGTGTCGATATCTGCAGTTAAGGCGAGGTAGTCTGTTACCTGACGGTCGAGTCGTTCTCTGAGAGTGGACCCCGAAGGGCTGTGGCGATGCATACGACTTAAAAAGCTCTGCATGTCCTCCATCAACAACACGTCTGTAAAGCGTCCTCTCCTTGCCGGCGTGGTCGTGGGAGGAGGAGGATTATGTTCACCTCTTCCGCTGTTAGATTGCCGTTGTGCTGTGACATCACCCTTAAACGCTGTGTAAAGCATACTTTTTAATTTATTGTGGAAGTGCTGCATCCTTTCCGACTTGTGGTAATTCGGTAACATTTCAGGCACTTTCTGCTTATACCGGTGGTCTAGTTGCGTGGACACCCAGTACAGGTCGTTCTCCTTCATCCTTTTTATACGAGTGTCCCTCAAAAGGCATGACAGCATGAAAGACCCCATTTGCACAAGGTTGGATGCCGAGCTAGTCATGTCCCGTTCCTCATCCTCAGTGATCTCACTGAAGGTATGTTCTTCCCTCCAGCCACATACAACACCACGGGTACCAGATAGGTGACAATGAGCACCCTGGGATGCCTGTTGTGGTTGGTCTTCCTCCTCCTCCTCAAAGCCACATTCCTCCTCTGACTCCTCTTCCTCACAATCCTCTTCCAGCGTTGCCGCAGGTCCAGCTAGCGATGCTGATAAGGCTGTTTCTGGTGGTGATGGTGACCACAACTCTTCCTCTTCATGCTCATCTATGGCCTGATCCAGCACTCTTCGCAGGGCACGCTCCAGGAAGAAAACAAATGGTATGATGTCGCTGATGGTGCCCTCGGTGCGACTGACCAGGTTTGTCACCTCCTCAAAAGGACGCATAAGCCTACAGGCATTGCGCATGAGCGTCCAGTAACGTGGCAAAAAAATCCCCAGCTCCGCAGAGGCTGTCCTAGCACCCCGGTCATACAAATATTTGTTAACAGCCTTTTCTTGTTGGAGCAGGCGGTCGAACATTAGGAGTGTTGAATTCCAACGTGTCGGGCTGTCGAAAATCAAGCGCCTCACTGGCATGTTGTTTCGCCTCTGGATATCTGTAAAGTGTGCCATGGCTGTGTAGGAACGCCTGAAATGGCCACACACCTTCCTGGCCTGCTTCAGGACATCCTTTAAGCCTGGGTGCTTATGCCCAAAGCGTTGTACAATCAGATTACACACATGTGCCATGCACGGCACATGTGTCAACTTGCCCAAATTCAATGCCGCAAACAAATTTCTTCCGTTGTCACAACCACTTTGCCGATCTCCAGTTGGTGCGGAGCCAGCCACTGATCCACCTGTGCGTTCAGGGCGGACAGGAGTGCTGGTCCGGTGCTACTCTCTGCTTTCAGGGAAGTCAACCCCAAGACGGCGTGACACTGCCGTATACGGGATGTGGAATAGTACCTGTGGAGCTGGGGGGGTGCCGTTGATGTGGAGCAAGACATAGCAGCAGCAGAAGAGGACTCAGCCGAGGAGTTTATGGAAGAGGATGGAGTAGGAGGAGTAGAGGAGGTGGCAGCAGGCCTGCCCCGACCATGCTTTGCAGACCAGGTATCAGTGGTCAGATGGACCCTTGCCCCAACACTGTGTGCCAGAGATGCCATTACTTCCTTTTGCACAATCGAGTACAGGTTGGGGATTGCCTTTTGTGCAAAGAAATTTCGGCCGGGTACCTTCCACTACGGTGTCCCAATAGCTACAAATTTTTTGAACGCCTCTGACTCCACCAGCTTGTATGGTAAAAGCTGGCGGGCTAAGAGTTCAGACAAGCCAGCTGTCAGTTGCCGGGCAAGGGGGTGAGTTTGTGACATTGGCTTCTTACGCTCAAACATGTCCTTGACAGACACCTGACTGTGGGCAGATGAGCAGGGACTGCTCAGGGCAAGACACGGAGTGGCGGATGGTTGAGAGAGGCAAGCAGGGCAGCAGTGGTTGACGTGGCTGAAGATGCTGGACCAGGAGGAGGATGGCGGCTTTGATTTTGTGTGCTGCTTGTACTCATGTGTTGATCCCATAGGCGTTTGTGATGTGACATCATGTGCCTTCGCAAAGAAGTTGTACCTAGGTGGGTGTTGGACTTCCCACGACTCAGTTTCTTTTCGCACAGGTTGCAAATGGCATCGTTGTTGTCACAGGCAGACACACCAAAAAATTGTCACACTGCTGAGCTCTGCAATGACGGCATTCTGGTGGTGGCAACAGCATGTGTTGACTGGCGTGCTGTCTGGCTGACCCCGGGTGCCAATGCATGCTGTCTGACTGTGCCACTAGCTACTTGTGACGACCTCCCCCCGCTTCCAACTCGTCTCCTCCTCCTCTCCGTCTCTCCATCTGAACTTTCCTCCTGTTCTTCTTCTCTTATAGCGGGCACCCACGTGACATCCACGGATGCATCGTCATCATCAACCGCTTCTCTTGTATCTGACAACTCAACAAAGGAAGCAGCACCGGGTACAACATCATCATCATCAGACCGTACGTCCATGTGTGTATTGCTGCCTGACTGGGACATATCCCTGTTATCTACATCCTCTGGCACTAATGTTTCAGCATCACTCATTTCTTCCAACGGATGTGTAAATAACTCTGCTGACGGATCAAGTGAAGCGGCTGTGGTGCTAGTGTTGGTGGTGGCGGCAGGCGGGCGATTGGTAACTGGAGAGGTGCCCGAAGCTAAGCTGGAGCAGGATGGTGCGTCTAGGTTCCGAGCGGAAGCTGTAGAAGATTGGGTGTCCTGTGTTAGCCAGTCAACCATGTCCTCAGAACTTTTCAAGTTCAGGGTACGTGGCCTCTGAAAACTGGGCATTATTCTAGGGCCAAAGGGAATCACAGCACCACGACCACGACAGCCCCTGCGGGGTGGCCTGCCTCTGCCTGTCATTTTTTTTCCGATTAGTGGTACTATGCGTGCAAGCTGCTGTGACACCAGATATGAGTGGCACTGTGCACTGGCAAAAGTTGGCACAGTAGACGCAATAGGCCTTACACACACGCCTGTAGGCAGGCTACTGATATTACATCTATTACAGTAAAAAAAGTGTTGTTTTATTTCACTGAGCACAATATAAGCTGTGAGCCTGACACAGGCAGGCAACTGAAATTAGATTACAGGAAAAAAATTGTTGTTTTCAATGTATGGTACACCACCAGGTATGAGTAGTGAAAATAAGCACAATATAAGCTGTTAGGTGTTAGCCTGTCACACACACACGCTGGCAGGCAGGCATATGCAATTAGATTACACAGAAAAAAATAATAAAATAAAATAAATGATGTTCTAGCCCTAAAAAGGGCTTTTTGGGTTGCTGTCCTTGCAGCAAATATCAGATGATTCCTTCAGGTCTGTAGTGGAAGCTAAATACACAGCCTGGCTATCCATTTCCCTATTAAATCTCCAGCAGCTACACTATCTGTCCTCTCACAACGAATGCAGCTTCAGAATGATTCTAAAATGGATGCTGTCCTTCAGATGGAAGGCTCTGGAAGGGATTGTATGCTGCTGATTGGCTGGAATGTGTCTGCTGACTGTGAGGTGCAGGGTCAAAGTTTCCTCAATGATAAAAAATAGTGGGCGGACCGAAAAACGCATGTGTCCGCCGTCCGCTGCGAGCGCGAAAGAGACAAAAACGCCACGAATAGTCCGCGGGCGAACTGTCCGGGACATCTCTAGTGGTGTGCAAGAGCAAATATTTGAATATGGGGCAAACAACAGCAGTAAACAACTAATTATGGGGTACACAAATGTGAATAAGAGAATATGGACCTTATGAAGGTGATTTTTGACTGGTGTGCATGAGAGTCAGTAGACAGTAAATTGGGTGCCCTATGAAGAAAACATATGCAGTGCATGAGAGTGAATAAGCTATTATTGGACACATGAGATTGAATAATCTATTATGGGGAGAATGGGACAGAATAAGTGACTTGTTCATCAGAGGGAAGAGGCATCAAAAGGTGTGATTATGCGATTATACGGCACACAAGAGTGAATAAGCAACCATTGGGTGCTTGACGGTGAGGGACTGTGCATGAGAGAGAATGGGTTACCAATCTGGGGGTGTGAGAGCGACTAAGCTACTAAGGGGCGCACAAAAGAGAATAAGTGAGTAAAGGGGTCCATGACAGATGATAACCAACTATGTGGTGCACCAGAGCAAGTAAGTGATTTTAGTAGTTGCACCAGAGTAAATATGCAGTAAACAGGGAATATTGGAGAAGATGGATTGCAAATTGGTCACACATGAGACATCTAAGGGGCTCACTAAAGCAAATACCCTGCACAGAGGTGCACTATATTTGGAGCAATTATTTAAGGAAGGTGATTATGTAGGTAATTAGGCACTATAGTGATTATGTAGGAATGGCAATAACTAGAGAAATTACATAGGTTGGTGTCTGTACTAGAAACCATACACTGATGTGAAAGGGCAAACAAGCATCAGCAACATACACATGAGTAATTAGTCAGTAAAGGGTGCACTAGCACTAGAGCCAATAGTCAGTGGGGAGGTCACATGTGAGGATGTACACAGGAAATAATGGGCAGTAATGGGGTGAACAAGGGTGACTATATGAAGATGAAGTTTCATAGGAGGGAGTGGGCATGGGCATGTAAGCAGAGAGGGAGGCACACAAGAGTAAATAATGAGGCAAGACTACATTTAATTTATTTAAAGGGAGAGAACAAGGATAATATACAGTCAACAACACTCTAGTGAAATTTGGCAATGATGCAGCACACTAGGCCTATCAGAAGAAAATGGAGAGCAAATATTTATTCTGTAAAGAAGATGCAATAGGATGGCTAAATATTAGGGAGCCTGTCAAATAAGCATGGGAAAAGTGCCAAGTGAAAAGGGAGTTTATTGCAGGGTGTTAGCACATTAAATCAGGGTGGAGGCACTATTGAGAGGGTATGTGTTTTGGGAGTGTTATAGTATGATGTCTCATACAAGCCAAAATTTAGGTAAAACTGGGGTTGTGAAATTAACAGTTTGGGCCTGACAAATGAAAGGGTTAATGATTCCTTTACACGGAAAGGGATGGCTGTCAGTTGTACTAGATAGATAATTAATATTTGAAGTATAAATATATTTGTTAATTATTAATAATTGGGTGACTAATAACTGAATAAATATTAAAGATGTGGGTCAAATGCAAAGATTACTTACATGAAATTTATGACTTAATGCTGAATGAAATTATTAGGATTAATGCTATTTACATATTTATTCCCAATACTTTATTGGGTACAAGTATTGGGAATCAAGAATAACAGAGTGATCAGATGCAATTTGCAAAGAACTGAGTGTGTTGTCAGTTTTTTTTAAATTTGCAGGCAGATTCTATGAGGGTCTGATATGGATAAAGAAATGGGGCCAAATTCAATTCGAAACCCGCAACTCAATCCCGTTTGTCTCTACTTGCGATGCTATTCAATTGAGCAAGAGCACAAGTTACGAGCCAGAGACTCAAGCCTATAAAACCTGTTTTCACCAGTAACGCTTCCGGGTATCTGATCCAATGAAGCGCGCCAAAATCATTCAAGGCCGTAAGTTACGGTCCTGTCAATTAACCAATAGGAAGCAAAGGACCAATCAATGACACAGGAAACGGTTTAAAAGACTGCAAAATTAGTTTTTTGTACAGGTGGAGGAGAGCAGGAGGGGGGAGGAATGTGTCCCCAGATGTAGGCACACAAGGTGTAAGAGCAGAGGGTCAGGGGCCTGAGGGAAGTGGAAATGAGTGGTCGGCCCTAGGAAGAGAACATGGAGGCCAGGAACCCCAGGCACAGTTGGCTGGGCCACAGTTTGTGCAAAGGGCCCATAATTATACCGAAGAGGAGACAGAAACCATCCTCAGAAAAGTCCAAGGCTGCCGTAGCATCATCCATGGTGATAGGGATGTGAGCCCTGGCGATAAGTCACGTGCCTGGAAATATGTGACTGCAGTTGTGGCTTCATTAGGGCTTGCAAACCGCAATGTTTGGTCGGTTAGACACGAATATGATGACTGCCAGATGAAGGTGAAGAAGAAGATGGAAGCAGAGGCCAGAGCAGCCTCAGGGACTGGTGGTGGCCCACCACTCAACACTCTGTGAATGGGAGTGGACTATCAAGGAGTCTTTGGAGCCAGCAGCAGTAGTGGGTCTTCCAGGACAGTTGTACACTGGCTATCATGAAACCCTGCAATGTGAGTATCATATGCACCATCACACCCTCCTATGCACACACATGAACCCCACACACATGGATAACTGACATACAATAGCACTGTGAGATTTCTGGTTCTGACTACAGATATATAGGGCAGCAATATATACAATATATCATATTATCATCCTAATTGTTATGAAATGTCTGTCCAATGCCTGTATTCAAAACCGATTCTGAATAGCAGTTGCCAATGCAGTTTGTATTAGTGTTGTGTGCTGTTTAGTTAATATAAAACGAGACAGTATGAATATCAATTGCAATTGTATATATTTTGGAATGAGTTCCCCAATCCCTATCTTCCCCATGTTATACTGCACTGTTTAAAGCTGCGTCGCTTAACACTCCAACTGCTTGGAAGCTATCCCCAGCATTAAACGAGGTACAGCTGTAGATCCACAATGATTTTACATCCAAAAGAGAGTACATGTATTGGTGTGCACACTGCAGCATATGTGGATACAGACTCGGAGGGACTGCATGTGTGTGTCATGTACCAGCCTACCTGGACCATGTCTCATAAGCATGTTAACACTCATTGCTGAGCATTGGTCACAGATTGGTCAGTCTCACACACTGCACAGCAGATTCAGATGAGCATATTGATATAAGCCATGATCCACAATGCTCATGATATAGCTCAATGTTTATCTGCGGGTAACAATCACCACAGCCAATTTGAAGTGACCATGATGTCAGGGATATGGAAACACACAGCAAACAATTGTTTAGATAATCAATACTCAAATACTATTTTCCTCTCATTTCAGTACCCAGGAGGCGTAACCCTTAATAACCAACGCAGATGGTGGTTAAGGAAGCCAAGGGCCGGCCCATCCCAGGAGGCTAGACTGTCAGCAGAAGGGCCATTGTGGGAATCGCCCCCTGGGCCCTCCTACGCATCATGGGCACATTGCCAGGCCTTTCAGATTAATGGAGGTTCAATGAGCCACCTACCACCTGTAGGGATGTCGAGCGCATGGGGACCACTCTCAACAGGACCACTATTGCCACCTGGTGACATCCAGGCAAACCGTGTGCCAGACCCCAATCCTCTCCCACTCCTGACCGGGCCACAACAGATGTTGCCACAGAAGTGGTTTTCTCAACAGTGGTTGGCCCAGCAGTTGGCCCAGCAGATGTCGCAGCCATTGGTGCCCCTGCAGATGTCTCTGCAGGTGCCCCAGCTGTTGTCGCAGCTGCTGATGTCGCAGCTGTTGTTGCCCTAACAGACCGGTACCAACTCCATTGCCGACAGCACCATCTCCAGTGCCGCCAGCACCATCTCTAGTACAGCAGCACCATCTTCAGTGCCATCACCATCATCTTCAGTGCCAATACCTTCTCCAATGTCAACATATTCCCTACTGGCAACACCATCCCTATCCCTACGGGGTACACCAACACAAAGGGCTACACCTCTGGACTCAGCACAGCACATCCAGAGTACACCATCATCTGGAGACGGAACTCACATCCCCACACCAGGCACCTTTAGGGACATATATCGGCACATCCGGCTGATGAGCGCGAAAACAGAGCAGTCCAGCAGCTGACAGCTCAGCTGGCACGACAGAATAAAATTGCTACCGGCCAGGGGGAAAGCATTTGAGCAATATATGGTGTGGTGAGGAGGTATAATCTTCAGATTGAGAGGTATATGCAAATGGTTCATAGGGACAGACAAGCCCAGACACATCACTTGGCGTGGCTGAAGCTCACGTGCCGACACCCCAGCCTTCTGTTCCACGGGCTAAACCACCACCGCAGCCAGAGCCTACAGCCTCCTCATCTCACCCCTTACCGCCAACGACAGTTGCTACACAGCCACCACTGCAGCCAGAGCCTACAGCCTCATCTCACCCCTTACCGCCAACGACAGCTGCTACACAGCCACCACAGTTGGATGCACCCCTTGATCCAACACCTCCTGTCCTTGGTAGAGGGAGGAAGAGCGTGGTTCCAGAAAGTGTGGGCCCAGTGCTCAGAAAGAGGAAGTAGGTGTGAACGCACCCCAGGTTATCCTTGCTGCGTACAGGTGAGTCCATCCATTCTTCAGTCATCCTGATTGGCACAGAAAGGATATCCACAAATACAGGCCTGTGTTGGGCCCTCCAGGACTGGACTTTCCCATCCCTGCATTACAAAAAAGAAAATCAGTAACCATGTAAATGAGGTTGTAGAAATAGAGGATAAAAATGATGAGACAACTATCGCATCAAATATTGACACCCATTGCTACTAACAGAAGAAGACAATCAAGTAATAGTGATTCAAATATGCACATATCAGAAAGATCACATAATAACAAAAATGAATCCTCTTTGAGATGGGCACATATTATAACCATTAATTAAGTAATAGAGATACTAAACCAAAAGCTTTAGCACATACTACATTTCTGATTATTAATATTTATACGAAGAGGTAATATACAATTAAAAAACTATGAAATAATTGGAGTAGCAAACCTAAGGAACCAGAAGTCTTAACTTTTTGAAAATAGATTCAGTACTACTAGAAAATGAACTTCAAGTTGAGTATGAATCTCAGGAATTAGGGACCATTACTAAGAAACACAATAACTCATATTCCACAAAGTTTAATTTTTTAGTGACTGAACACAAAACTCAAGACAGACAGAATGATGATGCACATAAGCCCCCTATTCAGATAACACAGATGCAAGCTTAGAAAAATAAATTAAAAATATACCAAGGTTAGAAATAATTCTAATCAGCAGCAAAGATCAGTCCAAAAGGGAACAGGAATGGAACAGAAACTGTAGGAAACAGAGCAGGAAGGCACATGAGCAAGCAGAGGCATTTACATGAACCTACAATGAGCACTGATAGAGGCTGGAACAGCAATAAATAATCGTTACACCGCCATCTATTGATGCTAAGGAGTCATAACAATAACTTATTAGAACACCATCATTTGGATGTGGAAATATAAGTTGCATTCTTACTACACCATCTGTTGGATGTAAGGGTAAATGACAACAGTGGAAATAGTTTTTATAGCGCCATCTATTGGATATAAAGGTGTATAATACCAAGAAGCCCCATTCTTCTAACGCCACTTATTGAAGATGAGGACGTAAAGTGGAGGGGAGAGAGGCTTGCGAGGAGCACCGAAGGCATTCATTTCAGGGCTCGTGATGACCTCCAAGTTCATCTCACGCCACATAGAGTAGAGGGGGAGAGGCTCCCAATGAGCACCGAAAGTGCTCAGTGCAAAGCATGAAAGTGGCAGGTTGGCCAAGGCCTGCAATGAGAGAGGAGAGGCTCGCATTGAGCGCCAAAGACGCTTATTGCAAGGACCGTGATGGGTGAGGCCCGCAAGTCAGAGTGCTTCTCATTGTGTGGCAAACAGCATTGCCAGGCTTAAAAATTTATTGCTGTCCTTTTTGATGGGCAAGTCGCTAGTAATGATATAATTAGGATAAATCAGACTTTACTCTGTACAGACTAGATAGAAAGTCAATTTATCAAATCAGCTTAGACAGTGGTCATTACAATTGAATGCATATATCAGGAACTTTCATATATCCAGTCTCAATATCGCAGCTAGTATCAGTAATACTTGAGTAATCATCCTTAAGAATCCTGCAACTATTTTTTAACCAATTACTGAATCAAATCCTTCTCCTGCTTCTGCAAACTGCTTTGTTTACTTGTCTATTTTCATGTAATTACCCTTTCTCTTTATTTCAATATGTGTTCTGTGTCTTCATTCATAAAAAATACCCTCCTCTCTGTCCAGAAACTCCTGACTGATGCATGACATATTGTTGCCTCCTCTACTATTATTTTCATTGATGTCTTATACTCCTTTACCATTGTTGATCACTCTACCTTTCTTTCACTCCAATATTATAAAAAATACCATTGTCACATGATCGTAGAAGCTAAAGGAAATCTGGGGTGGGATACTGCATATAGTATAAAAATACCACACAACTGCTTGTCTACACATACACAAACACTGCAAAATCTGGGGGGAATTGTCCCCCTCGTCCCACCCAGTTCCTACACTCATGCACTTGAAGACAGGAAGAGTAGGCACACTTGATTGATGTATTGTCTTTACTTTTTTCTAACTCCAGTCCTACCTAACTACTGGATTTATTAATTACCCCTCTCCTCACTCCTTTGGGTTGCCCTTGGATACTGGTTTTCTTTTACATAGTCCCTAGGCTTTCTCATGCCCTCCTTTAACATATTCAGCCATGTTCTTTGCTGAGGACTCACACACAATCTTCTTTCACAACTGTCATGTCTAATTTATGATCTTACATCTCCACCTGACTCACTGTCAAGGCCTCATGTAGACTGAGTAGTCATCTTTAATTACCGGTAAGTGTTCCCTGAACTTGGTGCTGGTTATTAGCAGCAAATCACCCCAACCCGTGGCTATACCTGGAGCTTATAAATATCAAGTCTGACCAAGCACCAGTGCCCAGTCATTGTCATATTTCTTCTAGACTCAGCAACTTCATGTACTTGGATCTTCTGGTATATTGACCATAAGAGGAAAAAACTAAATTCCTTCCTAATCAAAAAATACTGACAATCAAATTACTCCCTGGACCGGTTCTCGAAGTGTCCTCCTTCTCTAAGTGTCCAAGATAACACTTAACATCTTTTTTATTCCAAAAACATATCCAACACCTTTTTAAGTAATCTATCAAATCTCCTGTCACAGCTTCCTTTGGTAGAAAGTTCCACAGTCTAGCTGTCTTTATTGTGATTAACCTTCTATCTTTAAGATGGAATATGTTTTCTTCTAACCTCAAGAGATGACCTCTAGTCATTCAAAAACCTTTTGACACACAAAGTTCTCCCTACAAAGCCTTATGTTGACACTAGACTGATTTATATAAAGTAATCATATCTATGGAAAAAAGGTTTAATTTGGTTAGTCTTTCTTCATAGCTTAGTGCCTTCATTTCACTCAAATATTTTATTGTCCTTCTCTGTACCATTTCCAGCTCTAAAACTGTACTTTATATTCCAAATGAAGGCATATTAGGGAATTATATAGTGGCAGAATTATATTTACTTCTATACCCTTCTTAATGCATGCTAATATTTCACTTGCCTTTGCAGATGCTGCTTGGCATCGAGCACTGTTACATAGGTGGTTTTCCACAAGCACTACAAAATCCTTTTCTTTCTCTGATACTTCTAGATTTGTTTAATTAATATTATACATTGCATGCTTATTTTTCCTTCCCAGATGCATAAGTTTACATTTATTTTTGTTAAATATCATCTGTCATTTAGCTGCCCATTCTTCTAGTTTATATAAGTCCCATTGGAGTGAAAGTACACCATTTTCTGATTAACTACCTTGCATTACATTGTGTCTTTAGCAAATATGGAGACTATTACTTTCCATTACTACTTATAAATCATTAATAAATATGTTAAAAAAGATAGGACCTAACAATGAACCCTCAGGAACACCACTTACCACAATAGGCCAATCTGTGTTCCATTTACAACAGCCCTTTGTTTCCTGTTACTGTTACTGAAATCACTGGATTTACCTACAATATCAAACTGAAATGAAATATAATACTGTAAAATAATCCAAAGTAATTGTTATCCCAGGATTCCCTGGTGCTACACCGCTACTACCTGGGTTAAATTCCAATCAGGGAACCAAGAAATCACACCACCCTGAAGCCAAGCAGGGTTGGGCCTTGTCAGTACTTGGATGGAAGACCAAATTGGAAAACCAGGAACTGTATGCTGTGCCCTTGGAGAAGGAACTGTCAACCCACTCCAGTATATCTGCCAAAAAAAAAACAAGTGGATCAACATGACCATGGACATAAAGACGGAGAGTCGGAAACGACTGAGCAACGGGGGAAAAAATTATTATCCCACCCATGTATGACCTTTTTCCACCTTGTCTTTTCTCTCCCTACGTTCAGTGCCACTTCAACTCCTTGCTCCATTTCACTAGAACACGTTCCCATTAAATAATAGTTTCTAACTATACACACATTCTACATTAACCACATGCTCCAACTCTGATAATGCATAACCTTATTATTATTCTCCTGCAGTGATAATTGGTTCTGCTTCCAGTTTCATCAGCAGTCCAACAACTAACATGTCGTGCTTTAGTAAATTTTTAACTTGGTTTTGTAAATACCAAAAAAAACAATACTCCACTGATATGTTTGCTTTAGGTGTTCCTTTGTTCACATGTGTTTGAGGACCCATTCAAATCTTTCATGAAGACATTTATGCTGCAAGTAACTTACCAACCTTTCTATTCTAATCCAACAAAATGTAGCCTAGGATTAACTGCTTTAGCAAGTTATGATGGCCTGTCACTTTCAAATGTTTCTCCAAACCATTCCAATCGCATCTAAAGGTGCTTCAAGCAGGTTACATTCTGTGTGTAAGCCCTTTTTCCTTTCCAATCCTACACATACTAATGACCACCAACAGAGGCAGAAAAATTGCCTTTGAAAATGATTCAAGCTTCAGATCTGATGCTATAATCAGTATAACATCTCAACTGAGTCAGATATAAGGCTCCTCAAACTCCTCCAGGATGCAACTCTTTCACACCTCTTGGGGAAAGGGAGCTTTACAATATATGTGTCCCATGAAAATCCCTGGTCTCACTCTTGTCACAAATAATATATTTATTTGCTGTGGAGGCGCAGAAGAAGAACAGCAAGGAACTCCCCTAATTAGGGCAACAAATCCAAATGAGGGGGGAATCCTAGTGAGACTGAGAGGTCCAGGGAGACTGAGAGGGCATGGGCTGGGGTGGGGGGCCTACACTACAAAAAAAAACATAATTAAATTGCACTGCCCCAAAGAGGATGCCCCAGGTGCATTGCAACACCTGCACCAGAGTTTGCCTCGCCTTCTTGCAAGCCCAGCATTTGTGCCTTATAGAGTTAGTGCATGGCTATAGTACCTTGCAGGACCTCAGTGGCTCAGCTATTATTTAGATGCAACAAGGTCCTTACAGGACACACCTGGCATAGTAGTTAATGTAGACTGCCACTGGGGTCTGTTAGGGGCCCCGATGGTAGGGGTTAAGTTTTAGGTGCCACAGAGTTACATCCCCCCCTCCTCAACCCCCCTCCTCATCCCCCCTCCTCAACCCCCCTCCTCAGACTCCCTCCTCATCCTCTCTCCTCAACCCCCTCCTCAACCTCTCTCCTCATCCTCAACCCCCCTCCTCAACCTCTCTCCTCATCCTCAATCTCCTTGTAAACTCCCCTCCTCATCCTAAACACCCATGCTCATCCTAAACCACCCTCCTCCTCCTCAACCCCCCTCTTCATCCCCCTGCATTCATGTTTATTGATATTTAACAGTATAGTTTTAATTGTAGTGAGGACTGTTACTAATCATGTAACAGTTCTTGGTAGGGGTTTAGATGGTGCTACAGGTGGTTAATTTAACATCACTGTGAGAGCTTGCTGAGCTTTATGCGAAGGTGAATGAGGCAGGTCAGTTCTAAGTTGGCAAACACCAACAGATTTGCAAGATTGTGTGAAATTGTTCTGGATGTGAATTCAGGAATGGCGAGATAAAAAAGGGTGATTTGTCACACAAATTCTGGCAACTGAACAGTTTGCTGTCTCCCAGCTGCTTGTGTTTGGCATGTTGTGGATCGGGTTTATAAATTATTGGGAGGGGCTGTAGGTGACGCTGTAGCCTTGGTACATATTGATACCAATGACAAAACTAGTGGAGGATGGAGTGACCTAAAATATTTGATGTATCTAGGAAACAGCCTTAGAGCAAGGACCTCCAAAGCAATACTTTCCAAGATGCTACCACTACGATGTGTTAGCCCAGGAAGACAGAAGTAGCTTTGAAAGGTTAATGGGTGTCAAAAAATGTGGTGCACAAAAGAGGGTTTTAGGTTTTTAGAGCACTGAAATTATTTCTCTTTTGGGTACAAGTTCTGTAGGATATTGCATTTTAATGAAAAGGGAGCTTGTGTACCCTGGGAAAAGATGTTAGCAAGGCTGGGGGAGTTTTTAAACTAGTAGGTGTAGGAGGTACTAGATAGAGGAATGGGATAAAAAGTGTACAGAGGGTAAGGGATGAATTAACTACTCAAGGGAGAAGAGGAGGGTTAGTATAGCCAATTGTGAGGTCAGTAACTAAAGTAAGTAACTACTAAGTAACTGTGACGATCCGAGAGTGGGGGCTATACAAGCACAGAGCTACCTGCTATGGACTACAGGTTATCTACCCACAAGGACCATTGGGTTCTTTGAAATCTGGGTGCCAGCACCCTGATATCTGGCTTCTGTATCATTCAGAGTCTCTCCATCAGGAATCCGGGTTTCCAGGAGTTCCAGTAACCTTCCTGTGGTAGTGATCAGGACAGGTTACTTAGAGGGTGGAGATAGGTTCAGTTTCACAGCCACCAGGAACATAATCACTGATACACGATTTCTATATATCTCCAAGTGAACTGATTTATTTTTTTAAATGACATCAGTATTTATAGGGGATAGATACAGAGGGGGTTTGCACAATGTAACAATGAGAGGGGGTGGCAGAGAATCACAAGAGATAAACTCCATATGTGGCCTAACAGTGGCTTCCATAGGCTTAATCTCCAATACACATCCTGCCGTCTCTAGCACATATCAGATGTGATTAACTTAATCTGGCAAACAATACGACAAAACAAATTTACGACAATGGAGGTGTTTAAGTACATAATCCAGTGGCTGGAGCCATGCTGTCTGTGCTTTGATGAGCTCAATTGGCCAACACCCAGGCTGAGAAAAAGGAATCTGTGACATTACTCCCCCCTTCCAGACAGCAGTTCTGGGGCTATGATCCTGATGGATGATAGGCTGGAACTGCAGCCCATAGCCCAAGTCCAAATCCAAAGTAAAAAACATGGTGACCCAAGTGGCTACTGCAAAGTCCCCTCCTGGAGGGGGTAGGAGGTTTGCCCGGTCTGGCGTGGTTGCCCACCCTGCAGGAAAATGTCCACAGTTTCTAACTCCAATTTATGTAGGGTCTTGGGAACATAATCCAGTTGCACAGTCCTTCCAGGGGGTATCTGGTCCAGTAGCCACATCTCAGCCACCCTCCCACCTTTTCCTTCACAACATCTGGGATCCCAATTCTCAGGGTTCAAGGCAGCAATACAGCACAACCTCATCTCCATTTCTTTCAATAACCCACCCCAAATTGCAGGCATCAATCTTGGGGACACACCCACGGTCTCAGAAACTAGGATCCCATCCAGGAGCATACTGCTACCTTCTTGGCCACAGGCAGATAGTAGCTCTGGGGTATCCCATCTAGGGATCGTCTCAGGGGGAGGTAAAAAGCACTTCCATGCTGGCACACACGGGTTTGCCGACTTTGCTGGGGTCGGTAGCTCCTCCGGGTGGGTATCCACAAGGGCTGGTAAGGTTGGGATCACCTCTGCAACTAGGGTCAGATCCTCTGATACCGTGGGCCGCTTGCCCATATTCTTTAACTCTGGGGCTGTCAGGACTGAAGCAATCACTGTCAGCCCTGCTAGCAACTCTGAAGGGTTTGGGAGTGGAGCCTCACACTGCTCCTTCCTCTGGGTCTCAGGGCCAGTGCCCTCATCTGAACTCCCATACCTATCTGGATCCACCTGATCCATGCTGGGCAAGAGCTTCAGGGTCTCAGGGGATGTCCCCTCTCCTGATAGCCTCATGCCTCAATCCGGCATCACACTCTCCCTGACTGTCAGCCTTGGTGCCTGGACACCAGCTGTCTGTGGTTCAGGACAGGTGACAATCCATGGGTAGTTGGGCAGACTCTCAGGGCTTGCACCTTTCTCTGCCAACTGCTTAGTCCCCAGCTCCTCACCCTTGGTTAGTGGCTGGAACTTCTCTGGTTGTTGGCCATCTCCCAGTGGCTGGTGCTGCTTTACACTGCTCCCCGGTCTTGCATCTACCAGCGTCTTGGTTGTTCTCCCGGCCTCTCTATCCTGGTGAGTTCCCAGCAGTCCCTCTGATCTCACCTGTTCTGTAGCAGTCAGATCTCCAGGTACCTTCTGGTTTGCTTTTTGCGAGCCGCCAAACGATCTATGGGTTACAGGCTCAAAATGCCAGTTTGCAAGTCTGATTGCATATCGGCCCTCTAAACGCTAATTGATTGACATTTAACCTCCATGTTTTACTGACGTAATGATGATGGTCTCATTTACTATTGGTTGTTTCTAAATCATTAGTTACGGCCTTGCTTAATTGAGCATGATCACGCTCTGAAATGCTACTTACGATTGCATGGTTTATGGTTCCGGCTTTTGGCCTGTAAATTGCGGGCTTGTTCAATTGAATCGCTCTGTAATAACTGAGCAGTTAACTGACAGGAAAAAATACAGAATAATTTAAATATGAAGATCATTACTAAAAAAGCAGACATTTAAACCATACAAGAAAGAGGAAACAGAGGTAGCTCAATGTAGGTTTAAGAATTTAACAAGGCTTGCAAAAGAGCTATTAGATTGGCTAAAATATAAAATTAAAAGCTAATTGCAAACATATTAATGTCTAGAAGGCTAGAAAAAAAATATGGAACCTTAACACTTGAAACAGGCAGACTGATAAGTACTGATTAGGAAAAGGCAAATGAGCTAAATTAATTATTCCCTTCTATATATGCATAGGAGGTACCAATTACTGGGACACCAAAACAAAATAGGTGTGCACTACCTCCACCAACTAATTGGCTAATTAAATAAGAAATCTAAAGGATGCTTGAAAAAATAAATGATAATAAAACCCCAGGTCCTAATGGAATCCAATAGTACTGGGGGAAGTGGGTTCTGTAATAGCCAAACCATTATATCTATTTTTTCAAGACTCACTCTCCACCGGCTCAGTATCAGATGACTGAAGAAAAGCAGATGTAACACCTGTAATCTTTTCTAAAGGTTGCTAAGGGATAGTATACAGGAATATATACATGAGAACAAGATAACATAAAGGTCATGTCGAACAAATCAAATTTGCTTCTATTAGAAGGTAAGTAGGAACTTGGGCCATGGTATGTAGTCTTTTTGGATTTTGCAAATACTTTTGATACAGTGCCACATGGGAGGCTACTGTACAAAGTAAGGGATACAGGAATTGCAGTAAATATATGCACATGGATTGCTAACTTCCTAAAATACTGGAAACAAAGGGTTGTTGTAAATGAACATACTCAGGGTCCAGTATTAGTTCCTCTAATTTTTATTATTTATTTATTAATGATTTAGAAGTAGGACAGGGAAGTAAGGTCTCCATATTTCCTGATGAGATTAGGTTGTGCAAGGTAATTAAATCTAGTTACCGTATATACTCGAGTATAGTATAAGCCGAGTTTTTCAGCCCTTTTTTTAAGACTAAAAAGGGCCCCCTCATCTTATACTCGAATCACTCTCCCCCTGTGTCTCTCTAACCCCCCACGTGTCTCTCTAACTGCCACCGTGGGCGTCGGCACACGGTATATGCTAATGACGTGACGTCACATGCGCGCCACGTCATTAGCATTGGCCGGGTCAAGACGCCGGAAGGAGTGGAGGCCGGAGCAGAAGCTGCACATGGAGGTAAGTGAGGGGAAAGGGAGAGGTGGAGGTATTTGGAGGGGGGGTTTAGAATGAGGAGGGGGGGTTTAGAATGAGGAGCGGGGTTGAGGATGAGGAGGGAGGTTGAGGAGGGTGGTTGAGGTTAAGGAGGGAGGTTGAGGTTGAGAGGGAGGTTGAGGAGGGGGTTGAGGATGGGGGGGGTGAGGATGAGGATGGGGGGTTGAGATTGAGGAGGGAGGTTGAGGAGGGGGGTTGAGGTTGAGGAGGGAGGTTGACGTTGAGAAGGGGATTGAGGATGGGGGTTGAGGATGAGGATGGGGGGTTGAGGTTGAGGAGGGAGGTTGAGGACGGGGTTATGGATGGGCGGTTGAGGATGAGGATGGGGGGGTTTTAGGTTGAGGAGGGAGGTTGAGGAGGGGGTTGAGGATGAGGAGGGGTGTTGAGGATGAGGAGGGGGTTGAGGTTGAGGAGTGGGGTTGAGGATGAAGAGGGGGGTTGAGGAGGGGGTTGAGGATGGGGGGGTTGAGGTTTAGGAGGGAGGCTGAGGAGGGGGGTTGAGGATGAGGAGGGGGGTTGAGGAGGGAGGTTGAGGATGAGGAGGGAGGTTGAGGATGAGGAGGGAGGATGAGGAGGGGGGTTGAGGAGGGGGTTGAGGAGGGAGGTTGAGAATGAGGAGGGGAGTTGTGGAGGGTGATAAGGAAGGGGGGAGAGACACAGGGAAGGGAGAGTGGGGAAGGAAGAGGGGAGAAGAAACACAGGGGAGAGAGAGGGGGGACACAAGAAAAGGGCACACAAGAGGGGGACACAAAGGGCACAAGAGGGACACAGGGGGCAGCACATTTCCCTCGGCTTATACTCGAGTCACTCATTTTTCACAGTATTTTGTGGTAAAATAGGTGCCTCTGCTTATACTCGGGTCGGCTTATACTCGAGTATAATACGGTATGTACTTTCATTGCAAAGGGATTGACATAAATTAGAAGAATGAATAGTTAGGTGACAGATTAGATTTGACACAAATAAATGTAAAAGGAAAATAGCCATGCAATCTATAATCTAAATGGAACAAATCTAGGGGTATCAGAGATAGAAAGGGCCTTAGGAGTAATTGTGGACAACCACCTACGCACAAGTGCTCAAGTGCAAATACAAGTAAAATACTAGCATGTTTTAAAAAGAGTATAGAAACAACGAAAGCTAATATAAACATTAGAGCTATTACATGCTGCCTATAACAAACCTTTACGTATAAACCCTAACTAGTGATCACAACATGTGGTACAACCCTTGTTCTAAATGTGTTTCTACTTAAATGTTGATTATAGGCTCCCATAAGATATCTAGCCTAATGCTTTATGTTCTTATAAAGCTCTATGGGTGCTAGTATTGAGCCTAAGAATAACATATAAACTGAACCACTCGAAGCACCATGTAAATCCCGACTGAGAATTGTTACGTGACAAGTAACAGCTCTCACTGATATTAAAGCTATACCCTTCCATACCACAATTGTGAAAGAGAAGGGGTTAAAATAACTAAAAATGTATGTGGAGGGTAAATGACCCTGCTGCCCATTCTCCACTACACCCTCATCTCCAGGGAGGCTATTGGGCCCCCCACTTCTTACCAACCACTTTTTATTTGTAGTTGGGCTCCATTACTTTGATTGTAAGTCTGTAGTCTTGCATGGTGATTTGGGGAAAGCACTATGGACACTGAATTCTAAGATCAAGGACAGGGCCCTCCATCTTTGTAATGGGTTAATATTGTTTTGCCTTTATCACAACTTATGTATAGCGCTACGGAACATGTTGGCACGTTACAAATAAACGTTACAAATAAACAATAATAATTATTACCTAATGAGGGCCCATGGAGATGCTGATAGGGCCTTTGCCTACCCCCATAGTGCAATAATAGTAAATGTATTATACTGCTATTGGGCCCCCTTTCCACACCCTAGTGAGGGCGTGGGGAGGGGGGCCCAGGGGGCAGTGTGACATAGTAGAAGATGATTATAGCCCTCCTTATTAATTTAATTATATTTTTATACCTTTCTCTTCCATTGAAGAGGGCTTAAACAGATAGATATGTTGTGAGACCAATTTCCAGCTAAATAATTGTGAGCCTCAGGGAGCTAGTCATTACATTTTGTGGGAATTTTTACGGGAGCTATGTTATAGCTTTGCAAACTTGAGACAGTCTTATGGGAGTTTCTACGAAGTCATGTAATCAAGAAATTAAAAAATTCCATTAGTGTATTCAGGGCTGGATCTACCTGTTTGGAATTCCTAAGCAGTGCAGTAGAAAAGCCCCTGTGAGTGAGTATGCAAGGTATGTACGGACCCATTTTTGCCTTTTCTATGCATGCAAGTTCCTTTTCCTGTTGTAAGTCTCTTGTTCTAGGTCATTACCCACTAGTAGCCAGTCTATGAATTGCAGCATTTTTTTTTTAAGCCAGGAACCATTTTTTTTTTTTTTTTTTTTAAATAATGGTGCCACTCACAGGGTAGCGCCCGTAAGCAACTGCCTAGTTGGCCTAGTGGATAATCTGGCCATGTGGGTAGTATTATAAAAAATGTTTTATTAATTCACGGTATATATACTGTATATATATATATATATACAGTGGGGGGAAAAGTATTTGATACCCTGCTGATTTTGAACGTTTGTCCACTGACAAAGAAATGATCAGTCTATAATTGTAATGGTAGGTGTATTTTAACAGTGAGAGACAAAATAACAAAACAAAAAAAACAAGAGAAACACATGTCAAAAAAGTTATAAATTGATTTGCAGGTCAGTGAGGGAAATAAGTATTTGATCCCCTATCAATCTTCAAGATTTCTGGCTCGCAGGTGTCTTTTACACAGGTGATGAGCTAAGATTAGGAGCTAAGATTAGGAGTGCTCCTAATCTCAGATTGTTACCTGTATAAAAGACACCTATCCACAAAAGCAATCAATCAATCAGATTCCAAACTCTCCACCATGGCCGAGACCAAAGAGCTGTCCAAGGATGTCAGGGACAAGACAATCGCCAAGCAGCTTGGCGAGAAGGTGACAACAGTTGGTGCGATTATTTGCAAATAGAAGAAACACAAAATAACTGCTAGTTTCCCTCGTCTGATGCTCCATGCAAGATCTCACCTCGTGTAATTTCAATGATTATGAGAACGGTGAGGAATCAGCCCAGAACTACACAGGAGGATCTTGTTATTGATCTCAAGGCAGCTGGGGCCATAGTCACCAAGAAAACAATTGGTAACACACTACACCATGAAGAACTGAAATCATGCGGTGCCCGCAAGTTCCCTCTGCTCAAGAAAGCACATGTACAGGCCCGTCTGAAGTTCGCCAATGAACATCTGAATGATTCAGAGGAGAACTAGGTGAAAGTGTTGTGGTCAGATGAGACCAAAATCAAGCACTTTGGCATCAACTCAACTCACTGTGTTTGGAGGAGGAGGAATGCTGCCTATAACCCAAAGAACACCATCCCCACTGTCAAACATGGAGGTGGAAACACTATGCTTTGGGGGTGTTTTTTCCTTCTAAGGGGACAGGACAACTGCACCGCATCAAAGGGACGATGGACGGGCCATGTACTGTCAAATCTTGGGTGAGAACCTCCTTCCCTCAGCTAGGGCATTGAAAATGGGTCGGGGATGGGTATTCCAGCATGACATTGACCCAAAACACACAGCCAAGGCCACAAAGGAGTGGCTCAAGAGGAAGCACATTAAGGTCCTGGAGTTGCCTAGCCAATTTTCAGACCTTAATCCCATAGAAAATCTGTGGAGGGACCTGAAGGTTCGAGTTGCCAAACATCAGTCTCGAAACCTTGATGACTTGGCAAGGATCTACAAAGAGGAGTGGGACAAAATCCCTCCTGAGATGTGTGCAAACCTGGTGGCCAACTGCATGAAACGTCTGACTTCTGTGATTGCCAACAAGGGTTTTGCCACCAAGTGCTAAGTCGAAGGGGTCAAATACTTATTTCTCTCATTGAACTGCAAATCAATTTATAACTTTTTTTGACATGCGTTTTTCTTGTTTTTTTGTTGTTGTTATTCTGGCTCTCACTGTTAAAATACACCTACCATTAAAATTATAGACTGATCATTTCTTTGTCAGTGGACAAAGGTTCAAAATCAGTACCCCCCTGTCTGTGTGTGTATATATATATATATATATATATATATATATATATATATATATATATATATATATACAAAATAACTAAGTCAGAGGTGCTCATCAGAGAACAAACTAACCTAAATAGGTTAGTTCTATGGATATGATAATTCACTCTGAGAGCACCTCTTTTAGCTCACTTGTGCCCTTCACAGGGAGAACTATCCTGAAGTATACCAGTGTGGTCTCAATCAAAAGAGTGACCCAGCTCTGAAATAACAGGCAGTTCTACCCTGAACAGGAGAAACAGCAAACCCCAGACAAGTTTTGGCCTTTATGGGCCTCATCAGTGAGGTGCAGCTGAACTCCCTGAGACACATTGAGCAAGGGGTCCATATCTGGAGTCCCCTATCACCCTTAGGGTGAGGTTGCTCTCAGAGTGGCTTATCATGCCATAGAACTAACCTATAAGGTTAGTTAATCTCTTGTTAATCTCTTGTGACCTCAACATATTATGAGCACCTCTGACTTTCTGTTTTTTTGTTTATGCAAATTACTCTTAGGGTTTAGTCTCCCTAAGGGTAATAGGGGACTCCAGATGTGGACCCTCCAGATGTGGACCCCTTGCTCACTGTGCCTAAGGGAGATCAGCTGCACCTCACTGATGAGGCCCATAAAGGCTGAAATGCATCTGGGGTTTGCTGTTTCTCCTGTTTAGGGTAGAATTGCCTGGTATTTCGGGTCTGGGTCACTCTTTTGAGTGGGACCAGACTGATATACTACAGAATATTTCTCCCTGTGAAGGTTGCAAGTTAGCTAAAGAGGTAGCTCTCAGTGTGGCTTATAATGGCCTCAGAACTAACCTATTAAGGTTGGTTCGTTCTCTAATGAGCACCTCTGACTTAGTTTTTTTGTTTATGCAAATTACCCTTAGGGTTTAGTCTCCCTAAGGGTAATAGGGGACTCCAGACGTGGACCCCTTGCTCACTTTGCCTTAGGGAGTTCAGCTGCACCTCACTGACGAGGCCCATAAAGGCCGAAACGCGTCTGGTTTGCTGTTTCTCTTGTTCAGTGTAGAATTGCCTGGTATTTCGGGGCTGGGTCACTCTTTTGATCTATCTATCTATCTATCTATCTATCTATCTATAACCCCACCGTAGGCTACTAGTAGTCCAGGATGGAAATTGCCATGATTCAAGTCTCATATATAAGATTATCTGGGATTTTTTTTTTTTTTTTTGCTGATGGCTTAAATACCAGCTAATTTATTGTATTTGTTACAAATATATAAAGTTTTATCAAAACTGTTAAATCACACTAAGCAAGAATATATTTATATTAAAATGTAATTAAAAGACAATTTCTATCTATGCCACTCAATTATAAACAGTTTTTACCATTATTTCTTAATTCATAAACAGTCCCTAAATATATTCTGCTCTTTTACTGTACCATGTAAAATAATGTGGGGGTGGGAGCATTCCTGCTTATTCTTTCCAAAATCTGCGAAAATTAAAAATAAGCAAATCACTGCCTAATTAGTGATATAATGAGTGAATCATCAGCAGAGCAGGTGGAAACAAACAGGTTGAGCAAGACATGACAAAGTGACAGTAATGTGTGTAGGAGAGGACTGTAGGAGAGGAATTGTGTGAGAGATTAAGGCATAGGTAAAATAATAAAGGGAACACATAATATGATGAGGTCACAAGAGATTATAAGGAGGATGTTTTGTTGCAATTCATTGAGTAGTTTAAATTATATTAATGTTACACATTTACTTTAAAGTTTAAAGTAAAGAAATGAGTCAACAACCTCTTGTGTTTATTTGGAAACAGATAGAAAATCTAATCACATTTTTTTATTTTGGTAAATGTGCAGATGTGACAAAGTTGATTTTCCATCTACAACAAACTAGGATATTTACAAAATAAACAGTGGTATATTCTTTGGGCCATTATTTACAACTTGTCAGAAAGACTCAATGAGGCTGCAATTAGGGGTGTGCATATCTGCATACCGACCCTGTGAACCATTTTGATGCTATGTGTCTCTGGCATGCATCCCATACTCTTGCACTCCAATAGACCCACACACACACACATTGCTGTTGTTCGATGGCCCATGTACCAGTAGTTACCTATTTAGGGCACTAGCAAGCAAGCAACAGTGCTCATTTGTTTTTCATGTGTGCTGCATCCCATAATGCTGATTGATTTACCCTAGGTTCTGTTCTTACTTCTGTTCTTTCTGTTACACAACCCTTGGCTTGTTATGCCGGTACTCTACCTTCTGGCATATGGTCCTTGGCTTTATTTGACTAATCATGGCTTTATGGCTTTGTCTCTGACTTATGGCTTCCTGGCCTTTTGGGCCTGGACATGTCTTGTCCACTACTTGCCTCAAATTTTTGGCCCTGGCCCTTGTTGTACCGCTTAATGGTATGACTCTTTTGACTGGGCTCCACCCTCATGTATCTGGTAAAATAACAAATTGAGGGTCACTATGGAGGTTGCAGAAAACCCCCCATCTTCAAGTTCTTAGGACAATAGCTAGAAACACTGGCCATTGCAGTACCATATCGGCAGACACAGCTCTCTCGCCCACAGTCCACTGTGGGGCACTGGGAGAAATAAGAGGAATCTTGAATTAAATTACATCATATTTAGTTCTATTGAAATAATTGCAATTCATGAAAGAACTAAATAACAGAGCAACTAGGGACTATATAAGCTGTCATGGCTTAACCTAAACCCAGGTTCCACTTATTGACAGATTTGGGAGGGACAGGTCACAATTCAGAAGCCTTTAGATCACCTGCCAGTTATTGTTCCTGCCAGAGTGCCATGAAGACTCATCTGTGTCTGTCTGGGTATGTGTCATGCAACTTTGCATAAAGGAGACCTCATGAGATGGGCCCTTAATCTGCTTGAGACACAAAACATCACAGGTCACATCTACAAAAACACTCACAAGACTACATCTGACAAACTTGCCTGAAGAAATGCATCAGCCCAAGAACATCTAGTATAGGTCTAAATGTAGGCTGCAGATGCATTTAAATGAGATCACAGCTATGGTCTCTCTGAACAGCTTAGAGTTGAACTGGCTTGAAGTGGCTGACCTCCCTTGATGCTATGGCTGTCCTGATAATCCAGGAACGTTGAGAGAGAGTGCAAAGAGGGAAGCCTCTGGTGTGTCTGGACTGCCTAACTTTGACACACCTCAATTACCCTATATTGACCTCCAACAGTCTTGGAAACACTGCTTCCTTACCCATACAACTTGGTATTACAAGTATTGACATCCAGGAGGAGAGATCATAAAGCAATCTGCATGTACTGAAAGATACCAGATGTAAGCAGCTACATGATTTACCATCTCTCATAATTCCTTTACCAGGTGCTACATACACTCACTTCACTATTGTTGCATCTTTGAAGTGAGGGAGAGAACTCATCCAGATAAGAGCCCTCATTGACTACATGGCTATTTCCTGCTTTAAAGATAAACAAATCACCCAGCACTTCCTGCTACCCTGTCTCCACAGACATGCTCCTATACCTATTTAGCTCATAGATAGCACCAGCATAATCTTCTGCAGTGTAGATTCACAAAGAACATGTCTTCTTTGATGTAGTAGAGTGCATTATGCTTGCCTTCATAAAGTCCACCATGTCTACATCTGCATAACCCCTCTATCTATTGGTCATGCCAGACCATTTGATTCACATTGAACTACTGTTCTGCCTGCTTTCTCCTCTCATTGCAAGCCCAGTGTGTTGTGCCACACAATCATGTCCTATTAGGCATGATTAGTATGGATCAGTCCTTTCAGTCCTTTTCGTTTTTATTAATCATTTTTATTGAAGGGAATGGAGGTTGTAACAACAGTGGATGTATCATACAAAGTGCTTTCAGTCATTTTCTGATGTAATCAACAAAGTAAAAGCTAATGTCCAACCTCCACATTATTCCTGGGACTAAAACACATTTAGCATGATGTACCAGCTGTCAGATACCTATGAAGATTATTTAAATTTTCCATCTGTGCTTATGACTCTGAGATACTCTCTAGAACGACGTCATGCTTCCATCAATCTTTCCTGCTGTCAAGAAGAAAGTAGACAACCTCTGCCTCTGCATAGACTACAGGGAGAGAAAATATCACTGTGAAAAACAGATTTCTTTGAAAACCTAAGGGAAGCGCAAGTTTTCTCCAAATTTTACATGAGTACATGAGGAGAGCCTGCAAAAAGGTGCACATCGGGGAGGGGAGAGGATGAATGGAAGATGACATTCACACTAGATTCAGGCTTTTTGAGTATATTAGGTAATCACAATTTGACCCTGCTTCTTTCCATTTTGTGAGCAATGTTTTACATTACATGCTTGACCAGTCAAATACTTGGATGACATTTTGGTCTTCTCTGCCTCTCTTCAGGGACAATGCACGCATATGCTCTTCTCTACTTTCTGGCACCTGGTACTAGGCTTAGTTTGACTACTAAATACTTGCGCCCAATCTTTGGCTTTGTCTCTGTATACTTCTGACTTGGGGCTTCTTGACCTTTTTTTTTGCACAAGATATGCCTGCCCTGACTTCTTGACTGTGTACTGACTTTGCTCTTGCCTCACCCCTGTTGTAATACATGGTATTGTGACACTATCCTTACCACTACTGTATATATGGACACACTCTGCAAACCAGTTTTCTGACTCTTTCATTCTTAAAGCACATGATAGAATAATAATAGGGGGACTTCACATTATAAGAGATTTTTATTTATAAATGACACTATAAAAATATAAAGCACATATACTTAGAACCAAATAGAAGAGACACCATTATCAACTCCCTGATTAGAATTAAGCCCTAAGTTTGATATGGATAAACACCCTGGCAACTTTCCTGTGCTGGACATGGTACTTTTTGGTGCAGACGAATGTTACAATTTGTCTCTCCCCACTAATCTTAGCCATTTTAAGCTTGAACACCCCACTTTCCACCTAATCTCTACTCAGTGGTCATTTCCACCCTATCAGCTTAAATCATCCACAGAGTTGAACCATGCTGCTGAGCGGAATAGAAAAGATAAGAGACTGGGAAAGTGGTATTAAGGCAGTTTTGTACATTAGTACTATTATTGGTCATGCCATAGGCTGTGGGACCCTGTTAAATAAATAGGTTGCACGAGTAGATATTGCAATCTGTAGATAGGAGTATATACTAAAAAATAATAACATTATATAAAAATATTTTTAACTAGTTGCAACATCACTAGTTATTTGTAGTTAAATATATGGTAAGTACATATTTTAATTTTATATTTAATAATGATTGACAATTTAAGCTTGCAGCTTTTCTTCTTCTTGGGACCTGTATAAGAAGAGAGAGAAAACTCAAAATAATCAACATAAAGTCCTCTGACAAAGTCTATGATTGTCCCTAATAACAAAGCCAATCAGTTTTCAGCCTTTTAATGCAGATGTGTCAGATGCTGGGCTGGCAGTATTCTCAGCAGTTATCCATAAATTATGTGTTATGCATGACCAACACAGTCTTTGTGAAGTAATATTAGGTAAAGAAAGTTGTGTCCATATACTATCTGCACACCATGGCCCTCATTCTATTATCGGCTGTAAATCGGCCGCAAAGCTGCGATTCCTTGTGGGGCTCCCGTTACCTTGCAATTCAATTATACGGCGCCGCAAGGATATCCCCTTACGGCTGGCCATATATCTTGCAATCGGCCGAAAGCTCAGAAATCTTTAAATGCCAAAATAAATTCAAGACGGCACTGTAAAGCGCTGTAAATGCTAGGGATCATAATGGGGGACATGAGGATTAATAGCAAAGCCCTCTCAAGCTTGCACATCAGCCCAAATCTGAGATTACATTAACTGTTTATTTTCCGGCAGCAGCGTGGGCGGGTCTGAGGTGCTCCAAGCCCTCTGAACTTTTTACATGGATATGTGACATAAATTAAAAAAAATTGTATTTACGGATTTGAGTGTAGGGGAATGTTGTGCTATGAATGCTAACACCTACAATCACTTTATAGTCTCATAAGAGTGCAGGATGGCTTTATTATGGCTTTAAAATGTGCTTAATTGTGTGCCTGCTGGACCTTTTTACTGCAAGTAAGCTGCAGCTCGGTTTTAGCCTTGCAGAGAGGGTTCCCGGAGCAATTGAATAGCAACCAGTATTTTCTTAAACTCGAAACTCTTGTGGCCGTTTAAGATCAAAGGCTTTCCTCCGGCGCGAGCGGCCGCAAGAGATAGCAAGGCGCCGGCCGCAAGCCTGCCGAAATCCCCTGACGGAAGGGAATAGAATAGGCGAATAGCTTGCGGCCGGTCCTTGCGGCCCCGCATCTCCTACGGCCGATAATAGAATGAGGCCCCATGTGATGAAAGATTTGTATAAAGTCTGCCCACTAGTCACAAGCATATATGTTTTTAAATGCAAGATTATCATCTTTGGCTTACATTTCTTTAGTATACCCTCTAGATGACAAGTGAGCTGCAGATGAACAGTGCCCAGTTGCAAATAAACTGAAATTCATAAACTAAAAAAGGCATAGGCTACTTTTAAGCGTAACAGTCCTTCATGTGATGCCAAGTATTTGGGGCAAACCAAGTTATCTTCTCAGAATTAAGTCAACATGGCCCAAGGATACCCAATATAATTAGCATTCAAAAACATGAGAAGTAAATCCTCCAATGTAATAGGGATTTTGAAACATAAACTTTTATTATGTCACCTCTAAAATGTTTCTTTAATACACAGTTATTACCATGAAGAATTACTTGGTACTTATGACAGGAACCTTTCAAAACATCTTTTTCATTAAGCAAATATGTTAAGGAATCTCTGACAGTATCTTAAAAATCTAAATCAAGAGGAGTCACTATTCTTTTTAGCAAAAAAACTGATGGACTATGAACAAAATAACATTTTAGGCAAGGACGGTAGCTTTATCATATGGCAAGGGAAGATTAATGACACTCTTTATACCATTGCAAATGTATATATCCCCAATTCTAATCAGAATAAATACTTGAAGAAAATTTAGAAACAGATAAACCAGATTAAAATTGGGAGATTAATTATCTTCGGGGACTTCAATATGCCTTTGGACTCCACAATAGATAGAACAACCTCAGCAAAAGGTACACCAGATTCCTCTAAAAGGCTGGCACAACAATTCTCATTAGAGATTCATAAAAATGGCCTGTACAGTATGACTGCTGGAGAGTCCTCAATCCTGATGAAAAATAATACACATATTTCTCTGGCAGGCACTTTTGTAATACCAGGATAGATAATTTTTTCTCTGATGTAGATACTCTGAGTAAAGTTAATTGCGTTAAGATCAGAGACATTTTGTGGTCCGATCACGAGATGGTAAGCATGAGAATTGAGGACTCACAGGAACATAGTAAGAAAAGACAGTGGAAAATGAATGCACTTTTACTAAAATCAACAGTTTGTCAATAAACTTAAGGAAGAGATCAATAGCTTTTTTGTTATAAACAAAAGTTTTGTTGCCTCAGAAATAACTACGTGGTGTGCACATAAGGCTTATGTTAGAGGTCTGTGTATGGCCAGAAGTGCTTATTTAAAGAATACCAGAGGTAAAACACTTAGAGAACTTTACATAGAAGTGCACACATTTCAACGTGAAAAAAAAATCTCGCCCCCAAAAGAAATACAAGTTTACAAATTAAACAATTGTTATTGCAGATCCAAAAGATACTGCAAATCCAAACAGATAATGCTATTTTAAGATCCCAACAAGACCATTACATTTTTGGAAATAAGGCCAGAACATTTTTGATAAATAAAATTAAAAAACAAAGGATTGAACATAAAATAAATTGTATTAAAGATAGCAATAATAAAAAAATGACCCATTCTAAAGAAAATTGGGAAATTCTTTGAGTCCTACTATGACTCATTATGTAACTTAGAAGCTGGAGAGAAATTGTTTAAGCCTGCTAAGAGTGATATAGAAGTTTTTCTGAGAAAGATAAATCTACCTAAAATAAACGAACTGCTAGACCTTAATAAAGAAATCTCTTTAAAAGAAGTGGAACAAATTATTGCAGAGTTACAATTGAATAAATACATATTATAGATTATTCACAAGAGAGCTTAGTCCGGCTTTGTGCAGCTTGTTCAATGAAATCAAAGATACAGGATATATGCCATCCAAAATGACAGAGGCAATTATTGTTAACATTCTCAAACAGAATAAAGATTCAGAAAGTCACCTGAATTATAGACCTATTTCGTTAATGAACTCTGACACAAAAATATATGCTAAGATGTTAGTTAATAGGCTAAATACATATATCTCTAAATTGATCAATTATGATCAAGTGGGGTTCATGAATAGGAGACAAGGTCCAGAGAAAATAAGGAGACTTGTTAACTTTATTGCATTTGTCAAAAAGAAAAATATCCCTTCATTATTTATCTCATTGGACACACCGAAAAGGCGTTTGATATAGTAAACTGGACGTACCTTGAAGCTGTATTGGATACATTTGGTTTTGAAGATTTGGGGAATAAAGTGATTATGGCACTTTATAGAAATCCCAGTGCTGTAGTTACAGGCGTTGACTTAAGATCAGAGAAGTTTTGTTTGCCAAATGGGACTAGACAAGGATGCCCTTCGTCTCCTTTAATTTGTATTATATCCCTAGAACCACTTGCATCTGAAGATCAACAAATTGAAATCAGAAACTTTAGTATTGGGATTAAAAGAATACGAGTTAGCTGCTTTACAAAAAAAATACAAATTAAATGAAAGCAATGGAATAAAACATTTGGGTATTCACTTCAAACCTGCCATTAACTCAATTTAAAGAGACAATATCATGTTAGTATGTGGACAAATTAAGCAGATTATCTTAGATTGGAAACCTGAGTTTTTGTCATGGTCAGGCAGGATTGCTCTGATTAAAATGGTGATTATTCCAAAGATAATGTATGTTTTTAGAAATATTCCACAAGTGGTGCCCACATATATCATTAACTTACTACAAAGTATATTGAATACTGTGATGGAGTGCCATTAGGGGTCACAAGAGAGCTCTGTAAGACTTCTCCCCTGAGAATGAAAGGAGTTAATCCCATTCAGTTATCAGTGGCTAAATGGAAGCAGCCTAGCTGTGAACTGCCTTTAAAAGCAGCAGAGATGGGTGGAGTCTCTCTCACTTAGGCTTGGGCCTAAGAGCCGTGAGCTGTGTGTGAAAGCCCTGGACAGCTCAGCTGCGGGGATCCTGCGAGCTGGGATTTGTGCTGGAGCGAGACAGTCAGGAAGGCTGCTGTGTTCTAGAGTTTGCGCACAGAGAAGACTTCTGTGGTATCTGAGATATTCCACTGAGACAGGATTATCTGGAGACCCTATCCCTAAGAAGCCGGAAGGAATAAGGGATAAAAGGTTGGTGCCAATGCATGTTATTCTCATTGTATCCAGAGAAGGATTACAAAGGTCCCAGGGAGAAGAAGAGTGCATTGAGAGTGAGAGTAAGAGTTCCTCATTACAAGAGGGTGACAAGGGCCCTATGCTTCACAAGCGATTGATAGAAGCTGAAGAGGAAAAGGCAAATAAGAGACTGTTTGTTTCCTGGCCACAAGGTGGCGATATAACAAAGATAAGAGACTGTTTGTTTCCTGGCCACAAGGTGGCGATATATCACAAATAAGAGACTGTTTGCATCCTGGCCACAAGGTGGCACTCCCTGTCACAGATAAGCTGCGCAGGATATAGTCAGGGCGTTCCTGAGTATAGTAAGCACGTTTATGTAGGGTTTTATTTTGTTGCTGAATACAAGCACTGTTTTTTTGTTCTGTTTATGCAAACAAATAAAATAGCAGTAAAACTCAACTTTGGACAAGCCTGCTGTGTCTTCCTCCCTGTATAAAAGAGATAAGAAAGTGCAGGACGCAAACCCCGCCCTGTTACAATACATATATAAATAACAACAAAAAACTCATCTAAATTTAAATATTATAAAGAGGCAAGTAGAAAGGGGTTGTCTGGAGGCTCCTTCAATGTTGGATATACATAAAGCTGTTTTGTTAAATCACTTATCGGGTTGTAATTTAGCTGCTCAAGATTCTAAATGGTTTAAAATAGAAAAAGATCTTGTGGGAGACCTTCCCATTGAACTGTTATTGTGGCTCCCGAGACTGGTTGTGAACTTAGTCTCAATGTGCTTTGGAGGAATAAGATCAATTTTAAAAATATGGTACAAGAAAAGACACATTTGAGATTTGGCCAGGTACCCATCGCTTGCTTCCCCCTTAAGTCTTCTACAATACAATAATGAGAATATTGAGTTATAGAAATGGAATCTTGCTGGGGTCTCAAATATAGGGGACTTATATGATAATAATACACTTATACCTTACTCAAATCTGTTACAAACATTTTAAATGCTTAAAATTACTTGGTTAGAATATGCGACCATTAAAACTAAACTCAGGATGAGTGGTTTTCAGTTGGATGGTCATAGAGAGTACTCTTTGAAAATATCGTTGTCAGAAAGAAAGACACACACGTGTTCTCCAAATGTAATAAATTATTAAATATCAGAGATGAAATATTAAAAACCAATAAAATGGTTAAATGGGAATTGGAGATAGAATGCACCTGGAATGAAGAAAGATGGTTCAAAGCCTGTAAGCTAATTAAGGAAACCTCGGTTTGTATGTCTTATAGAGAATTATACATTAAACTAATTCAGAGGTGGCAGTTAGCTCCAACTACCATGAATAAAATGAATCCTCTAAATTCAGAAGAATGTTGGAGAGAATGCGGAGGGAAAGGAACACTCTCTCATATATGGGGGAGTTGCCCAGTGATACAATCCTTTTGAAATAATTGTATTGATTATATCAAGTTAATTACAAATATACAGATACCATTGAGTCCAGCAATTCTAATATTCCATATTTTCTTAGACTTGCTGCAAATGCAACATAGTAGGCTGATCTCCCATATCTTAATAGTGTGCAAATGGCTTATAGCCAAACTTTGGAAGACCAAAAAGACCCCAATGTGGCCAGATGTTAAAAGAATAGTTGATCGATATAGAGAACTGGAATAGGGTCTCATATGGTACAAAATTCAAAAGAAAAAATCATCAATAAAATGGTCCTTGTGGGAAGAGTATAATCTAGAATAATGAGTGTATAGGATTCAAAAGGGTTTGATTATTCTTTTTTTTCTTTTCCTTTTTGTATATCTTCTTCAAGTATAATGTAACTAACATTCTGGCTGTAATTACGTACATTTATATGATTTGCTAATTATGCTACTTCTATTTCTGTAAAGTGATGTATGAATAACCATGTCTGTGATGATTTGTTTTATATGCAATAATAAAAAGATTGTTAAAAAAAAAAGATATCCACTAAAACAACTCCTTTTTTAGTGGTCAGTCAAAGGATATTGGATCCTTTGGGAGAAAGGGAAAGCAGGGGCAATATAAAATTGGAACACATTTGAGGAACAGAGATGTTTGGGGCTACAATCTTTCAGACAAGACTCTACATGAAAATTAAGTTAAAGTCATCCAAAAGGGTTTATCCTTCTCTCCTGTAAATAATTTAGATTTTCTTTTAAATTTGTAAAGATATTAATCTGTTTGCCCAAAGATTATTGCTGAGGAAATATTTTGCCAATATTAATTTAGATCTAATATCATAGCCGGCGCTGAACAAAGTACAAGGGAAGATCTATCTGATCCAAAAGCTGAAAGTTTACCTTGGTTTAAGAACCTAAAATATAAGTCAAAATTGTTACCATCCTCATCAATTTGTCCCCAAATAGATGTGTTTATGCAAATTGTTGCAAAAGAATTTAGCAGACTACCGCAGTACCATTATTCAAATTTGAATGCACAAGAACGGAAGTCTCTTATAGAGATGTCTAGATGCTCCAATTGTCATCAAGCACACACTATGTTTATCTGCCCACAACGAAACACTAAATGACAATCAGTCATAAATATCAGTCTCTTTTCCCAGCATCTCTGAGACCTCCCTTCACCTCAGTTTATCACTTATTTACTTTCTGTCTTTTCCCAAGGATTTCACATAGGGGTTCTAGCATTGCCTCAGGCTTCCCATGGTTGCGATAATTTACTAACCGCTGTACTGGAGCCTGGGGTTGTTGCAGACCTCATTGCTACTGAAGTCGCTAAAGGTTTCTTACTCGGCTCATTTTTGTTCCCGCCTTTTCCAATTTGGTGTATTAATCCTTTAGGAATAGCAATAGCAATCGACAAGTATTTGTTTAAAAAACAGTTAATAATAGATCTTTCAGCCCTCAGCGGTTTGCTCATTCCAAGTATTAATTCCCTAACACCCTCAGAACAATTTTCATTTCTGTATGCACGGTTCGTCCATGCCATTACCATCATACTTCATCATGCTTATCAACAAATCTTTCATAGGGACTTCACTTAAAAAACTCTTTCTCAAAGGCCTCTTTCACATGTATCATCTCACTTCTTTCTAATGATCCTTTTGACCCTAAAATATTGCTTGTAACAACTGTATCTTTCAGTTGTAAATTGTAAATATTTACTAGCAGTCACATATAGTATATCCTTTTGCTTCAAAGTTGGCAGTCAGTATAATTTATATTAAGACATCATCATATTACTCTGGATTAACAATTCAGATTTTTGTTGTTTTTTCGTTTTAAACGATCAAATTTTAAAGATATATATTTTTAATGTATATAATAAAGGTTGCTTTTATTATTTAGTATGTGGCAAATCTATATTGCAGCCTGCAATGAGCCTTTGGCTCATTCCATCCAACGTGGAAGCCTCCACCTCCGCAAATGCGGCCCCTCGCTCTGCAAGGGTCCGCATTTGCGGTCCGAAAGTCGCACAGGGTCGTAGGGATGAGCACCTACGGCGCTCATCTCCACCAGCGCAAGGAGCGACTTCGGCACTCCTTGCCAGCAACTGCGGCCCTCGCTTAGCAACGACCCGTACTGCTGAGAACTATATATGTGATTAGCTACATAAAAGTGTACTCTTTTTTTTGTTACTTCTTCTGAATCAATCTCTTTGGATTCAGTAACAGAATACTTATGATGAATAATTTTACACTTGGGCTAACAAGATATTTAGGATCTCATTATCAGTACGTTAAGTCAAGCATCTCACCTGTATCAATCACCTACTACCCTACTCACGATGCTAACTGCCCTATCATTCTCACTCGCCTCTCATCTCGATCCATTCAAATAATCAGGTCATTCCTTCCTTCTCTAAACTCAGTCAGTAACTTAGTTGCTTTTTGGCTCTCTTAGCAGGCCAATGAGGGCATAGCAACAGGCCACATCACTGCTACAGGAGGAAAGGGGCCTGACCACAAAAAGTTTCTAACTAAACTTTGTGCTTACTCACAACTTTTTGCTTTTTGATGGTAAATTTTAACTACAGGTACTTGGTACTGATATGGAAGCAGCATCTGCTCCCACTTACGCCAACCTCTATCTGGGTTGGTGTGAGAGAAATTGTGTCTTTTCTGATAGGTTCAATGAATACAAGGATAAGGTAAACCTTTGGTTGCACTATACTGACAACCTGTTTGTCTTGTGGAATGTGTCCAAGGAAATGTTTAATGATTTTATTGTTGAACTTAATAACAATCAATTCAATCTCAAACTTACCCATCATGTGGATTTTTTGGATATCACAATTAATAAGGACAGTGTGGGTGTCTTACATACACAGCTACAAACAGCATTCTACACTTTAACAGGTTACATAAACCTACAACTAAAAATGATATTCCTACTGGAGAATTTCTGGCTAAGACTTGAAGAGTTTCAATATAAGAGCATAAGAATTGAGAATGAAACTGAGGGACAGAGCATTTGACTTTGCCATCCACACTGAAAGAGATCAGCTTCTGGTCCCTAAATTAAATGTACAAAAAAGTGAACAGGTAACCAGATTTGTGAGTACCTATAATCCTCAATGGAAACAAGTCATGTGTAGTATGAACCGTCATCTTTACATTCTACAAACAGACACCACACTTGCAGAACATCTAGGGCCTCGATTACAAGCAAGTTGTATCCATGACTCACTTGTTAGTAGTCACTTGACTAGATCTAAGAAACGTTAATATAATCATCTTCCCATGGGATCTTATGCATGTGGTCACTGCAAATGTTCTCCCTATATTCAGAATGTAAAGAAAATCTGTGATAGGGTGGGAAAAGAACATACCATCAATTGCTTTAATAATTGCAGTACAACTGGGATAATTTACTGTCTAGAGTGTTTATGTGGGCAGAGGTACATTGGGATGAAGCGTAGAGAGCTGAGAAGGAGACTTGGTGAACATCTGGGATCTATTAGAAATAGTAGGGTGGACTATGCAAAAGGAAAGACATTGGGGATCTTGGCCAAAAACGTTATAGTACATCATAACTCTAAACCATCACTGAAATGTTGGGTATTACAACAGGTTAGATTGGGTTTTTGAGGAGGTGATTTTGAAAATGCTCTATTAAGGGCTGAAAGTAGATGGATATTTTTATTGAATACCATTGCTCCCAAGGGCTTAAAGGAAAATACTAATTATACCATCTACATCTAGTGACCAAATTTGAATGATTCCTGAATAGGGATGTGACTCTATCTATGCTCATAGATCTGGGCTCTGTAACTAAAAGTTGATTGTGAGGGTTACTGTCTAAGGTTATGCAGTGATCAGTTTTGAACAATTCGTTAATGTATTTATAATTGGTCCTTTACTTTTATACATTGCATGTTGGCATAAATATAGCTCATTTCCGCATCTTCAAACAATGTCTTTCCTTTGACATCACTTATTTTTGTCTCTCACTGTTATTAATTTTCTTTGGATCTGCGATAATGTATTATATCACATATAATAGTTGTCAAACTACGAATCCTAGTCACGCTTTGCGAGCTAAGCAATGAGCTATGAGCACTTGGGCAATGAGCGCCGAAGGTGCTCATTGCCGGCGATCCTCGCAAAAATACGACCATAACGGCCGAACCGCGTGCACCTAAAAACAGTCAAAACACACAAATACGCACAAAAAATACATAAACAGCTTGCCCACAGCAAAGGGGGGGGGGCACCCAGGACCTCTGCAAGTGAAGTTACACCTCCATTTAAGTCAAAATTCCCGAGTTCAGACACACGAAAATCCCCTAAGCGAGAGAAAAAAATACAGCTGAAAAAACGAAAACGAGGCTCCACGACCCCGGACCGCCCAGTCACATACAACTTACTCAAGATGGGATCCAAGATAAGCTGGGAAACCCGCATTAACCCCACGGGATCCAAGATAAGCTCGGAGACCCGCATTAACCCCACATTAACCATCGCAGTGGGGGTCCCAATCGCACGCGATCGGGGACCCCCGCTGCAATGAAAATTCTAAATTACCCCGTAATGGGTCCTTAAAGGACCGTAAAAGTCCTTAAAGTACCTGTTATAATTTTTTTTTAAACAATTACACTATCACGCATGGGGCATCTATACAGAGCCCCATCAAGCATTAATTAACCCTGTCACTCATGGGGTTCAATACAGACCCCCATAAGCCCTTTATTAACCCTGTCACTCATGGGGGTCAATACAGACCCCCATAAGCCCTTCATTAACCCTGTCACTCATGGGGGTCAATACAGACCCCCATCAGCACATAATTAACCACCTCACTCGTGGGGGTCAATACAGACCCCCATAAACCCATAATTAAACCTATCACTCATGGAGGTTAATAGAGACCCTCATAAGCCTCTATTTAACCTCATCAGTCCCATAAGGGTATATTATGACCATTATGGGCCTGTTACAACCCAACATTAACCACATAAGTGCCACGACGGTCCTCAAGGACCATTATGACACTAAGTATAAACACTACACTGCACTATACCCCCCCAATAAAACATTAAATATTAACTAAACACCCTCTACACTAACCTATTAACACCTACACTACTGACCTACACTACCTACGCTCTAATAATCCCCCACTACTCTATTTACAGAAAACAAAAAAAACTAGTCACCAAAAATAAAAAATCTACATTACATAAAATAAAAAAAACTAAATCACAAAAAATAAAAAATCTACATTACAGAAAAAAAAGGTACATTACAGAAAATAAAAAAAATACATTACAACCCCCCCACTACAGAAAACTAAATGAATCACCTGAAAAGGAAATGCATATAATACATACAATACAATACAATACATACAATACAAATAAAATGAAATACTATACAATACCCTCCTATGTAATATACAATACATCCTATCTATCTAATATACATCACCCAATCTATCTAATATACAATAAATACTATCTATCTGAAATACATCCTATCTATCTAATATACATCCCCCAATCTATCTAAATAAATACCACAATCTAATATACAATACATCCTATCTATATAAAACACATACCCCTAGCTAACATACAATAAATGATATCTATATATAAAATAAATCTAATTCTAAGCTAAAATAAAATAAATAAGATAACTTACCTTTGCAGATGTTCCTTCAGATCAGCCACCTAGGGAAAAAAAATAAAAAAAATTAGTGCAACACATTTACAGTAAATAAATAAACATTATAAACATTCTAAATATTCTACTCACCTTTCCAGCATGTCCCCGTCCTTCTTCTTTTCTACTTCTCCGGTGCGGCCCCTGTTAAAAAAATAAACATAACATTAGTATACATACTCAAACATAAAACAAAATAAAATAAACATAATCTACATTGTACTTACCTTAATTGTATATTAAATAGGGGTGTATTGTATTGTATTTCATTTCATTTGTATTGTATATATTTTATTGTATTGTATGTATGATATGTATTTCCTTTTCAGGTGTATAATTTTTTTCTCTAGTGGGGGGGGGGGGGGTTGTAATGTATTTTGTTATTTTCTGTTATGTTCCTTTTTTATTTTTTGTGACTTAGGTTTTTTTATTTTATGTAATGTAGATATTTTATTTTTGATGACTTTAGTTTTTTTGTTTTCTGTAATTAGAGTGGTGGGGGGTTATTAGGGGGTAGGTAGGTAGTGTAGGTAGTGTAGGTGTTAATAGGTTAGTGTAGTGGGTGTTTAGTTGATATTTAATGTTTTATGTTGGGTTGTAACAGGCCCATAATGGTCATAATATACCCTTATGGGACTGATGGGGTTAAATAGAGGCTTATGAGGGTCTGGATAGACCCCATAAGTGACTGGGTTAAAATGGTGTAGTGCTTACACTTTGGGTCATGAGGGTCCTGGATGACCCTCATGGCACTTATAGTGTTATTACATGCGTTCATTAGTGTGTTAGAGGGGTCAATTTAGTTGAGGCACCAAGTACACTCACATTGTGTGACAAACAGCATTTCAACACTTTATTTTATTGACAGTCATTTTTTGACGGGCAAGTCGCTAGTGTATATATAGTGTATATAGTTCAATATAGTGAATGCCATTTTTTTATTTGTTTCTCTTTTCTGGATCGTACCTATTTCTGATAGTACTTAGTGGTTAACTGAATGAATAGGTGTGAGCACCGCCCCAAGGGGTGATGATCCCTGAAGGTGTGAGAGACCAATAGAGTGGTTTTGAGTGGCATGAGGTGGGATGAGAGACAATAACTGGAGGGGAGCAGAACAGTATAGGAGTGGGAGCCAAACCGGCCACAGGGGTAGGAAGGAGGCAGTATAATGTGCAATGTTATGGGGTGTGGGCCAGTATAATGTGCAATGTTATGGGGTGGGGGCAGTATAATGTGCAATGTTATGGTATGGTATACATGGCAGAGACGTGAGGTGGCCAGTGTGTATATGAGGTGTGAGCAGTAGGGATCTAGTGGGTATATGATGAGAGAAGATCATTGTAGGGTATGAGGTGGTGTGATATGTCTGTGATGGGTCTATATAATGCCTCTGCTGTACAATAACACATCGCTTGCAGATAGGACATACAGTAATATACACACTGATGCACAGCCAAGGACAATAAATGGTACACAGTGTCTTTTGGCGTGCACGCTTTTAGGCCAGCACAAATTGTTGGCGTGCATTTACCACGCGCTCTATAGACAGGGTGCCAGTTTTGCTAATATCCCGCCCTGTATTTCTTCTAATAGTACTTGCTTCATTTTGGTGCAGTTCAGCCTCTGTAGAAGTTTACAAATAAAATGCGCACGTCAGGCTGAGGCTTTGACTTTTTACACTGCTCAGATGTGCTGGCTTTGCCCATTACAGTTTGATTGCAGCCAATGGTTTTATTCTGAAGCTACTGTGTGAGGCAGGACTAGTAAAGCGAGTGTAGGGATCTCCAATGCTTACTCTGACTCCATTTAGAGGGGAATCAGTGTAAACATTTGCGGCCTTGGGGAATTGTAGCAATTGAATAGCGATTTGCGATTTTAGTGCTCATAACACTTGTGGGCGTGAAAGATCAAAGGCTTTGATGGGCTGTAAGTTCCGGTTTTAACAACCGCAAGGATTTCTAGGCTGTAACCCATAACTCATTTGTAGCCCGCAAAAAAATTGCCAATTGAATTGCAATATAACTTACAGCCTCCATTACTGGGTACAGTAAATTACAATTGCTCAATTGAATGGAGCTCTATATGCCTAACTAAGAGTGTAAAGCCAGTAAAGATAGCCAAGTCAGGCTTTCTTTATTATACGTGGCATAATATACTTTTATGGGTTATAGCAAGCGGCACAATCTGAGTAAAATTTTTCTGTATATAGTTTTTATGTGTGTTTTATCAAATATCAAATAATTTAAAGTGACAGTAGTATTAATGTGTTTTTTTTGGCCTGGTGAATGTATAAGTAATGATAACACACATAAGTATTGTAAATTAAAGGACTACCAAGTAATTCTTCATTGTAATTACTGTGTATTGAAGATGCATTTTAGGTATAAATAAATTTAGGTATATAATAAAGGTTATTTTTTTAAATCCCTATTACATTGGAGGATTCACGTCTCATCTTTTTGAATACTGATGATGTTGGATATTCTTGAGCCATGTTTGCCCCAAAATACATGGCATCATACGAAGGACTGTTACCCTTAAAAGTTGCCTATGCCTTTCTTTGTTTATGAACACCATGAGATGAGTAAGGCAGACAGTCAAATTACTTCTTTTTCAATGAATGTTAATGAGCCACAGCATGACTTCAAGTCAGTATTTCAGTCTTCAGTTATAAATATTGTTTATGTATGCAACTTAACATAGACACTATAAACTGTGCTGGAAATGTGGTCACAAGAATATGCACTAATATTACACAGATTTTATGAATATGTTCAGCAGGTCTATATCCAAAGGGTTTATGTAGTTATTTTTTCCCTCTCTAGTACTCAACCTTAAGAAGCTCAATTTCTGAGTTGACCTAACATATGTTGGTTGAGGGAATGTGCTAATTGTCAGCAAAATGCAAGGGCCTGCTGTGTACTCTCATGAACATTCATGTGCCTCTAGGCTAAGGGAGTCACTGCACTAGTGGTACCATGTTCACTGAACTATTGAGGTGGTTGTTTCACTGTACTGCAATACTGGGTGAATTGTATTTGTGTATAATATCTTGCTATAGTGTCTATAATCATGTTAAACATGACTAATATTTGTATATATTTCTTTATAAATAATTTTGTGGTAATTCAAATTGAACTGTGTGACTTGGTCTGTGGAGATGTTTGCAAAGGCAGATATAAGAAGTCATTTGTGGTTCTGAAACAATGCTTCAAATGGAACAGTTTATCATTGAAGGCCTTCGCTGGAGAGATGCAAACAACCAGCCTATTAACCAGTGTAATATGGCACTTTCTCTCAATGGATCAGAGCCCTGTTTCCCAGCACTTAAGATGGAGGAATGCACAGGAGGCTTTGGGATACTTTTCATGCTTTTAATGAGTTATGGCCAGTGTACAAAATAAATAAACAGAAAATAAATGCCCTAGCTTTTTTTGAGATCTAACTACACTTAGGATAGTTTCCCAAACTATCACAGCTCCAAATAAACATTCCAAACACTGCTCTTTTTCCCCACTTCTGTGGTTTGGCTTGTATGTAATCCCAGTCCTCTCTGGGTCTTTTTCCCCTCCTAGGTAACCAACTTCTGGGGTCTTGCTTCCTTGCAGCTTTCCATAAACAATTGCCTTCCTTAGAATCTCTCCCAAAGCCCCTGCTCTGCTTCCCAAACAGTCTCACATTCCCGTGAACGTGTCTTTTAAAGTCAAAGTTAACGCCCTCTCTTCTGGTGTGAACTCTTCTGCAGGCATAAACTCTCTATTCTCTTCTGTGTATTTATACCGTCCTCTTGCGGGCACACTGTCACATATTTTGCAAGAGCTCTGAATAATTAAATTGACATTGGGCCAGATTAAATTCCAAGCCCGCAGCGGCACTGGTACACCCGCAAAGCCTGCAGGCTTGAAATTTGGCGGAGTTACAGATATATAAAATTAGCCAAGCCAGCAAACCAACATCCAAGCCCGTAAACCATTATTGCGCACGTTGCATTTGCATCCGTGAACATAATCAATTAGTAAAACCTTCATCATTATGTCACTGAAAAATGGAGGTTAGATTTCAAACCCTTACAGGTTTGAAGTACGAGTTACGATCAGACCCACATTTCAGAAATAATGCAATATTAATAAATATCAAAATCAATAAATAGTCTATGCGAGTTCTTTTATATGTATTAACACATTGATTGATCAATATAACACAGAAATTAAACATAACAAAAGTATTTTATATTGCAGATTTACAAGCTTGAGAATGTTGTGCTATTAATTTTAATACCTAACATCACTTTCCCTTTAATTATAAGACAGTAGTGTGTGCATATTTTCATTTACAGTGCTACACAGAGGGCCTTTAATCCCCTTGCAGGTGCTCTGTAGTTGGCTCCATTTGCTGTTTGAACGCCATTGGATTTGTAGCAATTTAAAGTGAAAAACATGCAATCTCACAATTCACAGTGAAAAACATACTATACCTTTCAATTCTTCTTATAAACCACCAAATAACTGAAGGCTGCCAATGCTGTTTGCCACACAATGCGATGCTATGTGCCCTCTGCACACCTTTGGCGCTCATCGCGAGCCTCAACTTTCCTGCATTGCAATGATCACCTTCTGCGCTCATCGCAAGCCCCACAATGAGCGCCCTTGGCACTCATCACATGACTCACAAAGGGCGCCTTCGGCGCTCATTGCAAGGCTCTCACCTTGTGTAGTTCATAGGCCTTGCACTTAAGTGTTACTGTGTTTGGTTGTGTTAGCGCCTCGGGTTAAGTGTTACTGGGTTGGGTTAAGTTTTACTACGTTTTGTTAAGTGTTAGTGGCTTGGATGAAGTGTTACTGGCTTTCGTTAAGTGTTACTGCTTATGGCTCGTTTTTACTTCCTTCGGGTTAGTTTTACCTCCTTCAGGCTAGTTTTCCATACCTCTGCCTCATTTTTGTCGTGTTGCGTTTTTTTCGGCAGCCATTTTTTTCCTCGCTTAGACAATTTTCGATCGTGAAAAATGACAAATATGCCTCAAATTAACCTGCAACCTCACTCACAGGCTTCCTGGCTCACTGTCCTGTGTGTGTGTGTAAGCGAATTTGAGGCATATTTTTTTTTTTTTTAGGTCTTTCCACTTACGTGGTTGGGCCGTTAAAGTCGTATTTTTGCGAGGCGCACAGTGTATGTACGGGTTTCAGTCCTAAGTCCTACGGGTCGTAAGTCCCGCGTGACTCAACTGCTTGCCTCGCTTAGTGAGGCTCGCAGTGCAATGAACGCCTTCGGATGTCATTGCAGCCTAAGTCCTGCGTGCCTCAACTGCCCACAACTATATATGTGATATTGAGCTAAAAGACTAATTAGTATCTTACATTTCTCTTTATATTAAACAGCATTTCTCACATTGACATTGGACAAATTTACTAGATGGTTGATGCAGGTGTATTTTGAAATTAGAGAGCTACACAAAATAACCCACTTAGGAGTAAGAGAGCACCTGCTTATTTATTTTGCAATACTGGGGAATGTTATCCTGAACCAAACCAAGACCTTGAAAAAAAGGAAATATTGACAAAGGTTTCAGGAGAGTGTTGGGAGAAGAAAAATCCTGCCCTAGCATCTCAAGCATCATTTCAATACTGAATAGCTGACTAGGATCAAGGTAAGCCAGAATGAGTGCCCTGGAGAACTTTCCCTTTCTGGGTCTCGAAGGCTTTAATGGTGGTATGTGGCTAAAGTGAAGTTTTATTCATAAGAGT